>VDFB02270651.1:764736547-765188529 GCA_007258455.2 Sequoia sempervirens
AATTTCTAGGAAGTTTTGTTATTGTGTATTTAGGATGATATTTTGATTTTCAGTAAGATGTTGGATGAGCATCTCGATGGCTGGCTTGGAGAGCCTTTGAGAAGTTAAGAGAAGAGAAAATTTTGATTAATCTAAAGAAGTGTAGTTTTGTGAAGAGGGAGTTAGTGTACTTAGGGTTTGTTGTCTCAACAAAAGGTCTCAAGATGGACCCAGAGAAGGTGAAGGCTATTCTGGAATGGCCTACCCCAAGAATTACTACCGAGGTGAGATCTTTCCATGGTTTGGCTAGGTTTTATAGAAAGTTCATTAGAAAGTTCATTAGTATTTGTGGACCCCTGACTGAAACAATGAGAGGGGATAGAAAAGAATTCAAGTGAGCACTTAGGAGTGGCAGAAAAGTTTTGAACCTGCTGGAAGCGTAAGGTGACAGAAAGCAACCTATTCTAGGCCCTCCCGTGATTTCCCCAACAAGGTGTTTCCTGTGTGGATTGTGATGCCTTGGTTGTGCCATTGAGCAAAGCATGAGCTGAAGAAGGTAAGCCCATTGCCTATTTTAGTGAAAAAGTTAAATGACGCCAAGAGAAAGTATTTTGTATATGATCAGGAATTTTATGCAATAGTTCAAGCATTAAAGAAATGGAGACATTATTTTTTGCCGAAGGATTTTTTTCTATATACTGATCATCAGGCCTTGCAGTACCTAAATAGTCAGGGAAAATTAAATCAGAGGCATATGAAATGGGTAGAGTTTTTGCAGAGTTATACCTTTGCTTTGAAACATAGGAGTGGGAAGTCAAATAGGGTTGCAGATGCCTTAAGTAGGAGGCATACATTGATGACAAAGATGCAGATTGAAGTGGTTGGGTTCAATGAACTCAAGACACTGTATGTAGAAGATCCTGATTTTGCAGAGGCTTGGAAAGCTTGCAAGGAACCTGTTACAGTGGATAGGACCAGGTGGCTGGATTTCATAATCCAGGATGGCATGTTATTTAAGGGAAGTCAATTGTGTATCCCAAGGAGTTCCATGAGGGAGAACCTGATAAAGGAGAAGCATAATGGAGGAATGGCAGGACATTTTGGTCAGGATAAGACTATCGCCATTATCAGTGAACATTATTATTGGTCTTAGTTGTCACAGGATGTGAAGAAGTTTGTACAAAGCTGCAAGGTATGTTAGATGGCTAAAGGAGTGAGCTAGAATATAGGCTTATATCAGCCCTTACCTATACCAGAGAGGCCATGGGAGAATATAAGTATGGACTTTGTTCTTGGTTTGCCAAGGACACAATGAGGGAATGATTCAGTCTTTGTGGTGGTTGATAGGTTTTCGAAGATGGCACATTTCATTCCATGTCAGAAGACCCATGATGCAGTCCATATTGTTTACTTGTTCTTCAAAGAGGTGGTGAGGCTACATGGTCTGCCAAAGAGTATTGTTTTAGATTGTGACACCAAATTTGTGGGGTACTTTTGGAGGACCTTGTGGAAGAAGCTAAAGACAGAGTTGAAGTTCAGTTCTACACACCATCCACAAACAAATGGGAAGATAGAGGTTGTTAATAGGAGTCTGGGCAACCTACTGAGATGTTTGGTAGGAGATAAACCTAAGGTAAGGGACTTGATCTTACCCCAGGCATAATTTTCTTACAACAATTCTATCAATAGAAGCACTAGTAGATCACCATTCCAGATTATGTATGGAGGTAGCCCCAGAATAGCTCCAAAATTGAGGAAGATGGACCAAGAGAAGAAAATAAGTGTTGAAGCCAAATATTTTGTAGAACACATCAAGGATATACATGAGAAGGTAAGAGAACATATTAACAAGATGAACATGCAGTATAAGGCTAAGGCAAATCAGAAGAGGAGGTATAAGGAGTTTTAGATTGGTGATGAAGTGATGGTCCACTTGAGGAAAGAAAGGTTTCCCATGGGAACCTATAACAAATTGAAGATGAAGAAATTTCCAATTTACGGTTCTTATTTTCTATTCCTGGGTTGAAAGATATTGCAGTTTTAGTTTCCCAGATTTGCACCTAAAAATCTTCCGAGTTAGATTTGAGGCACTTAGAGTTCCCTAAATGGCTCCAAAACTTTTTAAAATCAGCATGGCTAATTTTGAGCATGTTATTGACTTTGAGACCTTTCCAACGGTTCAAACGGTTCGTGAATTGGAGCCTTGGATCAAAAGTTATGGCCCCGGGAAGTTGGCGCACTTTCTAGAAGATACAATTGCGACTGTTCTTTTGAAATTTGAACTCCAAGTTGTAATTTTTCGGCGTGAAACTGCCTAAACTAAAATTTGAATTTTTTTCTGGCTCCAAACTAAAAAGGAGCTCTATTTATGGGCGGCTTTCTAATTTTTGGGTAACTTTTTGGGGACAAGTCAAGATATTGCAAAAGGGTTATTCTGTAGCTGTCTGTAACTTGCATGTGTTGTAGAACTTGGGGATTTGAGATCCTCTACATGTAAGAAGCTCCATTTTCTGAATAATAAAATTATTCTCTTGTTTGTGGGTTATTTTTTGTGTCTCAGGTTGTGCCCTCATCAGTTTGACACTGGGAGTTTATTTGTTATGATTTGTTATTGTTATCTCGTAATGTGAGTGTAAGCCACATAAATGTAATGTTTTGTCTTCATTGTTTGTGGACCTGTCATTATCTCCTAGCATGGAGGGAGTGGACCTTTGGGTTCCACGTGGTTGGGAGGAAACCATGCTATACCTTCCTTGGATTTTCATGCAGTTGATGCTATACTTACAACTGGTTCCAGTTACTTCATTGTTTGTGATAGTGGATGCGGAGCATGTTCGTGAATATGGATGTCAATTGTGATCACTATCTGCTTTGTATATTTACCCCTTGTATAAGAGCATTCACATTGTACCATTATTTTGATGTAATGAGATTTATTGAAATCTCACTTATTGTAATCTAGAAATATGGATATTCTATTGTATTAAATTTTGTAAACTTGATCTTTCATGATTTTAAATTTGTACTTAAGTTTTGTGAAATAATGTGTTGAGATTATTTATTATGTTTAAGTAACATTGTCTTGGAAACCTTATGGAAATTGTGTAATTAAATATCTTTTAAAAAAAAATTATTTGGTTAGTTTCACTATTTACACTTTGTTTTAATGGTAACCAAGGCAAGGCATTACATATCTCAGGAGGTTCACAAAAAGTAGCACGCTATCCATAGATGGTAGAGGCTTGTAATCACATTACAATATTACATGGTATACACATTTGGAAAAATAAAGTTTTTTTAGACATTTTTTAAATAGTTCTAGAATGTGAGTCTGATGTATGGAGAACCGCCTAATTTCCCATAGGAAAGTGCAAAAGGTAGCTAGCATGTGATAAGTTTAATGGACACAATTCAACATGTCTTCCATTGACTAAATTTCAAAACCCTGCACACTATGTATGTTTGGAACAAGTGTTTTTTCTTTCTATGAAATTATTTATAGAAACATCATTGTTGTCATCATCATCATATATATCTATCCATCCCTCTCCTCTCCATCTCCTTGTAAATGCATGCATAATTGATTTCAAACTATCACTTCTCCTTTGAGATCTATGTTGCACAAATAACATAATTTTCTAAATGGCCTACCAACTGACCTCATGTACATTGCACAAATTTATGCAAAGAATAGACCAAAAATTATCATAGTTACCTTCCAAACCTCTTCAGCATACCCATTACACACCAAAGTGCAATTGCTAGTATAATATAATTTTAAATTTAGATAATTTGAAAAAATAAATTATTTAATTTATTATTAGTATTATTATTATTATTATTATTCAATAAAGGTTTGGTACTAAATGTACAATAAATTAGAAATTTATAATCCCAATGTTGTTCATTATTGTTCAATTTTTTCTAGTATATATGGATGAACCTTTTCTCTGGTACTCAAACTTGATAGGGGTCTTGTCAAGTCAACCTTTTTTTATATTCTAGCCACTTTCAATTATTTGTGGAGCATTTATTAAATGCAATACTTTGAAATTATTTTTTAATCTAATTTTGTATGGAATGACAAGTTGTACCTAAGGAAAAGTGAATACAAAATTTTCTCAAAACATCCATGTTGAGTCATAAATACACTTTGGCCTATATCCAATACATTTGGAACCTTGAGCCATGTCTTGTGTAATGACCCTCCACACAACCCTAGGGGAAGTTGCAATTTACTACACAAACAAAATACTTTTTTTTTTAATTAACAATTAACATTCAAGTTCACTAACCATTTGCCAACAACCCCTAAGGTTACGAGACTTAGTTTACTTAAACCCAAACAAGAAACATGAATTAACCATAACATTTAAATACTTAACAATTTAAGTTCACATACATTCCATACATAATAATTTACATCAAAGAATTTGAGATACCACTTGATTCCAATAATATAATTTACAACAAGATTACAACACCCATTCCCCAAATGAGATAAATCCAATAATTAAGGTTACAGATTACAACTTCCACCTCGATAACAATGAGGGGTAATAAAATTACAATATTAACTGAAATGAATAAAGCATGAAAAGATATAGGAAACCACGAGCTCTCCAATTGGAAATCTCATCCACACGAACAAGAAGACGACCCAACGGATTAAGGTGCATGTTCCAACCAACCATGTGATACCTGAAGGCTCACCCCCCATGCTAGGAGATAGTAACCAGGTATTCCTAACCAAGACCATCTACCCCTAGACACATGCTAAAACATAACTGAACTGAAAATGATACAAGTACAACACTTAACACAAAGGCTACAATGCTTCCAAAGGACAAGGATCATTTACGCATTACCAAAAATTGACATCTGGTTGACATAGAGAGAGTGTCACATGACATTTTCTATGAGTTACCCAGACTCAACTATCTTAGGCAACTGAACCCACATCTTGGGTTATCCTGGCTCAACTCTACCAGCCGCCAGACCCTCATACCAACTGCGCTTCTCGTCTCATCTCAAACCTTAAAAGTGAATGAGCTATGAGAGAGGCATTACTTATCTTAATTAGTATGAGAGTTTTTCATTAATTATTTTTAAGTTATCACTTACTTAAACCCTAAGTGAGTTACCCTGGTGCCCCTCTGTGTGTCGGACCCCCACATAGAGCCAATCTCCTATCGACAACACAGGGTACAAAACCACAATCTAAAGAGTAAATTGGATAAAATGACCTCTCCAATTCAAGGAGGCAATGGACAAAGGAAACTCACTCCAAACACTAGAGGAAACAAAGGTCAAAAACCCTGTCCAAACACTGGAGGCTACAAAGGTCAAAACCCTCTCCAAACACTTGAGGCAACAAAAGTCAAAACCCTCTCCAACACTGGAGGCAACAAAACACACTCCACTCCTAATCCAAAGGAGGCACAAAACCCAAGACAACCTAGAGATTGACTATCATAATGACAAACCATACAAATAAATGACACCCTATCTGGAAGACTTCAGGACATTTACTCAATTTGCACAACATTGAGAATGATCAAACATAGCTAGAAAACACTTCAGACAATTTAAATAAACTAAGATTAGGATTTCCTAAATCTAGTCAACTCAATTAACTAATGTTAGGGTTTCCTAAACCCACGCCAAACACTGAGATAGTACATGAAAAGAAATAAATAATTAATATTATTTGCACATACTCAAGGTAAATCAAATCACCTTGACAAAATTTAAGAATTTAAAAAGCTAACAATTTAATTCCATTTGTTCAATGCTACATAATAATTAAAATCAACCTTTTTAAATAAAATTATTTATTATAATGACAATTCTATTTCAACTATAATAACACAATAATCATTTTAAAAATTCCTATCTAAAAAAAAATTAAACATCATTTACATATGTCACAAATAAAAAAAATTATTATTATTATAATCCAATTAATTAAAATTAATACTTTATTATTTAAATTAAATTAAATTATATATTATATATATATAATATATAATTTAATTTAATTTAAATAATAAAGTATTAATTTTAATTAATTGGATTATAATAATAATTATTATTTATTTGTGACATATGTAAATGATGTTTAATATTTTTTTAAATAGGAATTTTAAAAATGATTATTGTGTTATTATAGTTGAAATGGAATTGTCATTATAATAAATAATTTTATTTAAAAAAGGTTGATTTTAATTATTATGTAGCATTGAACAAATGGAATTCAATTGTTAGCTTTTTAAATTCTTAAATTTTTTCAAGGTGATTTGATTTACCTTGAGTATATGCAAATAATGTTAATTATTTACATGTTTTCATGTACTATGTCAGTGTTTGGCGTGGGTTTAGGAAACCCTAACATTAGTTAATTGAGTTGACTGGATTTAGGAAATCCTAACCTTAGTTAATTTAAATTGTCTAAATTGTTTTCTAGCTATGTTTGATCATTCTCGATGTTGTGCAAATTGAGTAAATGTCCTAAAGTCTTCCAGATAGGGTTTCATTTATTTGTATGGGTTGTCATTATGATAGTCAACCTCTGGGTTGTCTTGGGTTTTGTGCCTCCTTTGGATTAGGAGTGGAGTGTGTTTTGTTGCCTCCAGTGTTGGAGAGGGTTTTGACTTTTGTTGCCTCCAGTGTTTGGAGAGGGTTTCGACCTTTGTAGCCTCCAGTGTTTGGAGAGGTTTTTTGACCTTTGTTTCCTCCAGCATTTGGAGTGAGTTTCCTTTGTCCATTGCCCCCTTGGATTGGAGAGGTCGTCTTATCCAATTTACTCTCTAGATTGTGGTTTTGTACCGTGTGTGTTGTTGATAGGAGAGTGGCTCTATGTGGGGGTCTGGCACATAGAGGGATGCTAGGGTAACTCACTTAGGGTTTAAGTAAGTGATAACTTAAAAAGAATTAATGAAAAACTCTCAGAATAATTAAGATAATTAATGCCTCTCTCATAGCTCATTTTCTTTTAGGATTTGAGATGAGACGAGAAGTGCAGTTGGTATGAGGGTCCGACGGCTGGTAGAGTTGAGCTAGGATAACCCAAGATGTGGGTTCGGTTGCCTAAGACAGTTGAGCCTAGGTAACTCATAAAAAATGTCATGTGACACTCTCTCTATGTCAACCAGATGTCAGTTTGTGGTAATGCGTAAATGATCCTTGTCCTCTGGAAGCATTGTAACCTTTCTGTTAAGTGTTGTACTTGTATCATTTTTAGTTCAGTTATGTTATAGCCTATGTCTAGAGGTAGATGGTCTTGGTTAGGAATACCTGGTTATTATCTCCTAGCATGGAGGGTGAACCTTTAGGTATCACATGGTTGGGTGGAATGTGCACCTTAATTCGTTGGGTCATCTTCCTGTTTGTGTGGACGAGATTTCCAGTTGGAGAGCTCGTGGGTTCCTGTATCTTTTCATGCTTTATTCATTTCAATTAATATTGTAATTTTATTACCCCTCATTTTTATCGAGGTGGAAGTTGTAATCTGTAACCTTACTTATTGGATTTATCTCATTCGGTGAATGAGTGTTGTAATCATGTTGTAAATTATATTATTGGAATCAAGTGATATCTCATATTCTTTGATGTAAATTATTACATTTATGGAATGTATGTCAACTTAAATTGTTAAGTATTTAAATGTTATGGTTAATTCATGTTTCTTGTTTGGGTTTAAGTAAACTCAGTCTCGTAACCTTAGGGGTTGTTGGAAAATGGTTAGTGAACTTGCATGTTAATTGTTCTTAATTTAAAAAAAAAATAGTTCGTTTGTGTAGTAAATTGCAACTTCCCCTAGGGTTGCATGGTGGGGCGTTACATCCTCACCATAGGGTCGGTTGGGTTCAACTATAGAATGATGTCATCAAATAGATTGCTCACTTTTTCTACATCTATAGGCTTTAGTTAACATTGTTCAACCATTTCTCATGTAAGGCCACCATCTTGAAGCTCTACCATGCCAACATTGAGATGAGAGATTTTGTTTCTTTATCTCTATGATTGTGTGTGGCCAAGCTTCACCAGTGGTTCATCAAATTGTTAATAATAATACATCATAAGGAGCTCATATTAAGGGCCCTGAAGAATCCCTAGC
Source organism: Sequoia sempervirens (assembly GCA_007258455.2). NCBI lineage: Eukaryota > Viridiplantae > Streptophyta > Pinopsida > Cupressales > Cupressaceae > Sequoia > Sequoia sempervirens. Next base: position 764,744,646 of record VDFB02270651.1, read on the forward strand.
CCATCATTTTAAACAAGAGTCAAACTCAAGGGAAGCCCAGGGAAATCATGGTGGACAACATTGTTCACTACCATTCTAAAAGATAGAATTTGTAAAATTGGCTGCGCAATACCCAAAGACATTTTCGTGTCCAACCATATTGTGCGATGCACCAGCTGGTAACAATTCAACTAGTATAATAATTGCATTTTCTAGAAGAATTGCTTTAAAGTTGTTGTGAAAAGATAGTATCCATGTTATAATTTCAATAAATTTCCAGTTGCTAGTAGCAAAGTGTGATAGATAATGTAGAGAAATACACCTGGATACCTACATGAATAGAGGAGTGTTAAAGGTTGAACCTCCTTTATATTTTTCTCTGGCTACCATAATTATCTTATGAAGGTAAACTCAGTAAGACATATTTGTATGCAAAAATACAAGGGAGGAGCCATAGATTAGGGTATGGACATTCAAGGCGTATTTTTGTCAGATATTATAGTTGGAAATGCTATGGTAGGCAAGGCAATAAGCTATCTAGCAAAACACCTCAAAGAAATGTGATCTCATCAAATGCCATTTATGGCTGGTATAGAATCATTAAAAATGTTTTGGAAACTTTTAAACTGAGTTGTAAAAGTAAAAGTTGTAACTGTTGAAAGCTTCTTTTGTGCCAATACTAGGATGGGAGTTGTTATGCCAATACCAGAATGGGATTTTTCATGGGTTTGGACATCTATCAAAGAAGAATGTAAAGATAATTTTGTCAGAAAATATTAGCCTCATCTCCTATGTTTGATTGTCCTAGTTTCTCATTAAAAATATTTCTTATACACAATCAGAGTTATATTCCTCTTTTCTTTTTGACGCACAAACTATTAAAACTATTGCTAGCACCACAAAAGTATGAAGGGTTTTTTCCTTTTTGAAAACTAGTTTGATTTTATAAATATATTGTAGAACTTGATTGTGTCTTATTTCAGAACCATTGCATGTCATTTGTCAATGGAGGACCATTTAAGACTGTGAAAGATCAAATTCATTGTTGAAAAAAAAAAGCAAACAGTAATGATGTTGGTCTGCTATGACCTGGACACCACGCCCAGGTGGGTGAGGGCGGAGGCCTCAATGGTAAAGCGAGCATATAAAATGAAGGAAATAGTGAAAAATTATGTATCATATCTACATTGTATGTCCAATCATCTCGAAGTGAATGTAGTGCACATATGAATTCTGAGTGTGGAGATTGAAATCTATAATCTTGTCTTCATTTGTAGCCTAGGCTGAAGGCTGAGTCATGGCTATAGAATCAGAAACAGAGCAATTCTAGATACACTTGCCTGAGGGGTAGAATGCTCACATGTTGGAAGGCTTGAGTTTGTTTTTAATGGAGGATTCCCATGATATTGAAAATTCATTAATTTCCAAGGCAATGACAGCAGCACTGAGAGGGCTCGCAATAGCCAGGTCGGTTAGCCTATGAAATCCTACAGGTAAATGTTCCTATTCTACTATTCCATTCAAGGTCTGCTAACCACATGCGTGCATTTGAGTACTAAACAAGTAAATGAGTGTGTATTTTTTTTTACTATGCATAGACAGACAACATGCTTATGGAATTAAGAGACAATAACACCCTACTCACATGGCCTCCATTTTCAAAGGATAGTATAAAGAGAAATTTTGTCAGAAGATATTATATTCATCATTTTCAGTAAATATTTATGCAAAATGTGGAGTGACAACTAAGGCACGCTAGCCATTTGAGAGAACTTCTCAAAGAAATGTGGTCTGATGGGAGCATGTAAAAGACAAAACATGAAAAACAAAGCATAAGAAATATATAATTAGCATGAAAAAAATGCAGTACCATCTCAAACTGCATTTGTCTATGTAATTATTTCTATGTCTAATTCCAAAGCTTGTCTTTGCAAATAAATGTGGACAAAATAGTCTATTTATTCAAATTGAAGGTAGCGATGGTGGAGTGAAAGAAGAAATTTGGTAGAGGAGTCCATAATGAGATTAGACGCAGAATTAAATTTTTAGATTCTTGTTTAGATTTGAGTCTGATGGAGGCGGCTTTCTTTTCATGCCAACACAGCAAGTTGTCAATGATGCCAGATAATTTACAACTTCTGATGGACATCAAATGGCATGGTGGGGGCATCGAATTGTATGCAAGTGTGTGAAACAAGTATTCTAATGGCTTGTGGACTGGCAAGTCCACAATAAAAGAAGAACAGTCTATTTATTGAAACTGAAGGTGGTGATGGTGGAGTGAAAGAAGAAATTTGGTAAAGGAGTGCATAATGAGATTAGACGTAGAATTAAATTTTTAGATTCTTGTTCAGATTTGAGTCAAACGGAGGTGGCTTTCTTTTCACGCTAACACAACAAGTTGTCAATGATGTCAGATAATTTACAACTTCTGATGGATGTCAAATGGCATGGCAGGGGTGTCGAATGTTATGTAGGTACGTGAGACAGGTATTTCGATGGCTTGTGGACTAGCAAGTCCACAATAAAAGCCTATCAGCTAATAAAAATAAAAATAAAAAGAAAGAGAGGACCTAAGTTCATCAAAAACCCTAAACTTTTACTCCTTTCCTCTTGCAGTTTGTTCTTTCCTGGGCACCACCTCCATGGGGATTTCTCTGCAAGCTAGGCTCAGAGTCTTTTGGCTCAAATTGCTCCTCTAACAACCAAGATTAGAAAAGGTATATTAATCTTTCTAGTTTTTTTTTTTTTGGTTTATTTATTAGCCGATAGGCTATTATAGGTGAGAATCCAACCGGAAAAGTCTTACTGTCTAATGCCGGTGGACTATTCCGGTTGGAAATCTCATCGAAATGGTTTTAAGTGGGAACTCACACACACCTACCGCCTATTACAGGATTCTTCGTTACCTAACAGAAGCGCCCGCTGATATAAACACGGACACAATTCTCCGCCGGCGGGAATGCGAAACGACCATCGCTTGAAGGGAAATTAGCGATGGCAAAAATCAACGACCGTAGATGAAAGGAGCAGTTGGAGAAATTATGTTAGATAAGACTGGCGGTAGAGGAGAGTGGGCAGGGGTCAAAAGGACTTTTGTGCCATTAATTAGGGATGGCACCCCATCCATTTTCTAGGGCTCTTCACGTGAAAGGTTCCCCTGACAACTGCACCGCTTACCATAAATTTAACTTTGGATTTGGTATTAAATCTATCACCTCTGCCATGGACTTGCTTGAAGGATATTGCATGCACAGCTCGGTGCTTTTGCAATATGATGACAGTGAGGAGTACCAGCGCTAAAGGGAACAAAACAGACTTCTGAAATCCTTTAAGAGAGCAGCCATTGACAGAAACAAAGCTCAGAGTATTAAAGCAATTGAGGCAAGCATTGGGGGACTCAGTCGGACAAACAGAAGAGAAATATTTGGCAGTTTTAAGCTTGGTCGGATTGGTAAGGCTATTTAGTGAAGAGAAAAATGTATCACACCTATTCATCTAAGGAAAGAAATGCTAGGTAGGGTTTTTGATCAAATATCGGAAATGTGGGTAGCTCCCTTGCTTAGGGGATCCAGATCCAAGACATGTGCCAATGCCATTGAGGACTCTCTCTAAAGGTTTTGTTAATTCGTATTTTATTTCTGCTTATCAGATAGTGACCTAGATTCTTGAAGTATATTATATTGGTCCACTGTTCAGACAAAATTTTAATTTTGTTTCGCAGGCAGTAGAGGTTGAAGTCTGGAACAATCTTGTGTAAAGGGGACGAAGTTGAAATACTTTTGATGGAGTAGGTTCCACTGGTCTTGTAACGTTGTTTTTAAATTGCAGTTAGTCTGAATTCTACCTGTTTCACATAGTTATGGGTACACCCCCATTACCATTACATCACAGATCTGTGAGTTAGCTCTTGATTAAAATGTTTCGTATTAGCTAGGAAGTTTTGTCTCAATGATGTAGTTTTTTAGATTGAAAATCCAAGTCCTGGCAGCAACCATCACTCTAGAATTCTTTAAGGAGCTTATGGAAGGTTGTTTTTTGTCAAGTTTGTGAAGATGTATCATCACATGGAAAATAATATAGAGAAAAAATGTAGCACCTCCATCTGTCTGTAAGCCATATTTTCTAAAGTTGATAAGCTGCTTTTGTAGTGAACTTGAGTTAATGATAGATTTGAAACTTGTGATATGGGTATGCAACAATTTTGGTCAATGCTTACATGAGTTTTGAGAGTCTTGTGAGATGTTTGTCTCATTTGTATTGTTACAAAATATTCAGTCTTGAATGCAACAGGAGAAGAGTTTCCTTTTGTCTTGGCAGGTTAGCCTAGCATGATTTTTACAGTCAAAGTAGTTTGGATTGTTTGGTTTTGTTGCGTTGGTTGAGGGCACTTAAGGACCTTATGTTTGTTAAGTTGGTTGGTTGTATTCTTACACTAATCTTCCAAGGTCTGTCTTGGATGTGTTTGCAGGTGATAAATGGAGATCAGATGTGATAGATTTATCAGAAAAGCACGAAATAAAATGTGAACATATGGTCTTTTTCGCTGGACAATGTAACTATCACTTGTAGACAACAACACAACCTGCTTAGTGTAAAAGCACATATAGGTTATTAGATTTTAGCTTGTGCATGGATTTACAAATAGATATATTGCCAAAATAGGCAATGAGGTGCTTGAACAAGGTGTTTTGTTTTGTTAAAATTATGATGCTTAGCATCTACAAAGCTTAATTGTGGTGGTTTGCTATTGTTCACCCCATATGAATAAAGCTTAGCATACGAAAATCCAAGGTCAAGATTGGAGTGGGACGACTGCTTATGTGTCAATTGCATTTGCTATTTGGCGCAGGCAAATGGGACACTGGTAGAGCATCTGCTATGGTTTCGCACCCCCAAACTCTTCATCAACCTTCTGAACTTGTCTTTCAAAACGTCATCCTTAACATTAAATCCACCGCCCTGACCCAACACGTCATGTTATTGGTACTGACAGTAGGTAATTTCTCAAAAAGAAATGTAGTTCCTGGCAACCCATTTAATTTCTTTACCTATGAGAAGAGAACGGACGTACTTTGCTGCAGGGTATTAATGGCAGTATTGATGCGTTCCTGACACTTTATTTCTATTTTTTTTTATGGACATTATTCTGGGCTAAATTTGTTTAAATGTGGTACCTAAGATCTTTTTTTTAATCAGTGATGAATTTGAAATAAATATTGTATTTGAAATTAAATTAAATGAGATTAGAGACATTAGAGGATTACAAGGCTAATAGTATTACGGAGGGAAGTAAATATAGCATAAAGGAATATGATTATTATTATTATTATTTGGGAATTGCAGTGAACTAATTAAAAAATGATTTTTTTTTAATTCAATGTTATAAATAACATTATTGTTGGTTGATTTAGCAGTAAACAAAAAATTACTATTGTAATAGGCAAGTAAATATTATTATTATTATTATTAAGGGGTAAATTTGTGACAAGTGACATGAAAAATTTCCACTTAATGTGGCAATTTGATATGAAACATTTAATATGAGAATGCAATGTGACTCCACTCAATGTCGAAAATGTGTTTTGCTTGATTGCAATAGTGCAATAGAACTCTACGTGGTTGCAAGAGAGTGATGTGATCAAGATTGCATTAGGTATGGTAATGAATCTAAGTTGTGCAACATAAGTCACGACCTAAAATCTCAATCTTATGAACATTATTGAAAATATATGCTCTGATCCAATTGGTTGCATCAATGGTATGTAGGAAATTGGAGGAAAGGAAAATATGATGCATGATAAATCCTATGAATACATAATGGTTGTTATCCCATGACAAGAAAATAATGGATATCAAATAATAGTCATGTAAGAACACAAAGTATGTATTAATAAAAATAAGCATGTAAGTGCATATGTTGTCTATTAAGTTTGTTTGTGTTAACTCTTGTCTTATTGTAATTTTCAAATACTTATGTTGGTTGATGTGTTCATGATCTCACTTGAAATTTATAAACAATTAAATTATATTTAATAGTGTATTATCATATTACCTTGATGGTGTTGTAATTGAAATATTATTAAAATATGGTTTATAAGTGGTTGGATGATTTTACTATATGCTTCATATATGACTATATATTGAACATAAAAATGCAATGTTTGGCTTGAGTATGTAGGAATAAGTAAAATATCAACAATGATTAATTAGAGGTGATCACATGGTTTGTTTGGAATTGTAAACCTTTCTTGCGTATATTTTCCTATGGTTTGTTTGGAATTGTAAACCTTTCTTGTGCATATTTGCCTCTGGAATTGGAGCTGGGAAGACTTATTGAAAGTGAGACCAACCTTACTACTAAACTACATTGCTCAATTTCTCACAACCTCGAAAAATGCCTCTATACTAGGAAAAATAAATTGTATTATATAGTATAAAAGAGAGCAATGAAAAAGAAGACCTGGTATATCATTAGCCATAAAAAATTGTACTTAATCCAAACGACCTTTTACCATTTAGCATAGCATACAGATTTAAATAAAGTTCCATTTGTTCATTTTCAAATCTTCTCGCACCCCATCATCAATTGACTTTTTCCATGAATACTTAATCTAAAGAGAAGCAATATACATTTTCTTGTGATTTTTAACCTTTCCCTTCAATATATTGCTAGAGTATATCCTATTATAAATATTTGGGTTAGGATTCTACGATAAAGCTTGGGATTACTTTTTTCCTTTCCCTTCAATATATTGTTGGGTTATACCTTGCTATTGGCATAACCATTGCACCTCATTGGGGTGCAAGCGCTAGTTTATTTATGTCGTGACTTCGCTCTCTTTTTGGGCATGCCTGATTTAAATGTCGGTGAGCGAGTGTCTGATGACAAGATTTTTTTGTGTCTTTTACACTTGGAGGAATTTGCCAATGCAAATTCTTAGTCACCATTTCCACATTTTTTCCAGTTACTATTTAAAAATTGTACAAGCCATTATGAACATGCAGCTTTATCGTAGGTAAGATGGTTGGTTGTTGGGAGGTTGTGATCTTGATTTTAAGTTGCTATAACTCTCGATACTAATGCCTGACATATTTATTGATGACGGTTATGAGTTAACACGCCAAGCTGCCCTCTACGCAATTAATTAAAATCTTGTCCAATATTGATAGCAATTAATTGATATGATGGGGAAATACCTCTACCAGTCTAATCATCACGACTGCATACAATGCATCATGCCTATCCTCCTTTCTTATTTATTAACTTCGCATTACAAAGCCTCTCGCCACCTACTTCTCATTGCACTCAGAGAAGACCCTTTTCAACACGGCACATTAAATTTGATGACTTGGGTTTAACATAATGATTCCGAACCTACCGGCCAGTGCGTTCATCTCTATTGTGGCATTTCACATCAACGATTAATGTCGCACCTAAAGAGGGTTCGAAAAGACAAGAACAAAGGACATGCTAGGAAAAAAAACCTTACTTAAAAAGAATTCATTATTATTTTACCCTTATTATGATCTGATGGACGCCTAAGAGCTCCATTTGAGCATAGATAGGGAGTATGCTGGTAACAACATGGAAGGGTTTAGAGAGAGGTAGCTACAACAATGCCATGCATGAGGTGGCGGTGGTGGCTCTTATGGAGGCCACTGCCCTCCACCTGCCCCTGGAAATTATTCTTGTTTCATTTTACTCTATTTTATTTATTTATTTATTTATTTATTTGTCCTGAACATATTTCATTGCTTCCTATCTTATGCAATTAATATTATATTTAAGTAGAATATCCATAACCTGCTCAATATATGCAAGGATTAGTAAATACACACTGAATAATCAATATATGTAAATTGGTCTTAGTATAATGCAAAATATGCGTGGATTTTAAAGGGATCTCTATTTTACTGATAGTAGTATTTATAAGATTGTTTTTTTTTATAAAGAAACAAAGTATATTGTAGAAATATTTGTTTCTCAAAATTTTACTAGAATGTTAAGTAATGATTATCTGCTTTTTTGTAAAGAGACTATACTACTCAGTTTAACAAAATCTCAGAAATGCATCTTGTTTGAAAATATCTTTTGGATTGGTTTAGAGTTAGCTATACCTTATTTTAATTGTCCTCATTGTAGATTCAAAAAAGAATCCCATGTTTCCCACAGCCAGCTGATAAACTCAAATAGAAAACAAATGAAACCAGACAATTACATACAGCTGCAATTGAATATCAATTAACATTAAACTATATTAACCATACCAAGAATTCATAAAAATAGCAGAGTGCTCTGTTTTTATCAGAAATATAATAATGTGTTCTGTTTTGAAAACAGAACTGTTCTGTTATTGCCACGCACAAAGAATACAGGATAATGCTTATAAAAAGATAAGATGCAGCATCTAAGACAGTCCGTTGCCCACAAAGAAAAGCATATAAAAACAGAAAATTGCTGAGATTTTTCCTAAGCTAAGCATGCGTTGCATGCTTTATTTGAATAAAGCAGAAAAAACAACTTTAAAAGAATAAACTACTTTAAAAACAAAACAAACAGCTAAGAATAGCCACGCGGGAAAAAAAATAAAGATCTTCTTCAAATCAATCTTCTTCTAAATAGGGATCCGCCAAGTCAGCATCAATTATCTTCATACTCCCCCTTGATGCTAAGAGGGCTCACGATCTGATCTCGAAGTGACAAAAACTGATTTGTTGCAACTGCTTTAGTGAAGATATCTGCTAACTGATCCTTAGTGTTGATGTGCTTCAATTCAACTTCCTTCTTCTGTACTAAATCACGGATGAAGTGATACTTCAAATCAAAATGCTTTGTTCTACTGTGATGAACCGGATTCTTTGCTAACTTGATGGCACTTACATTGTCACAATAAACCACTGTAGGTTGAATCTGCTTCTCTCCAATTTCTTCTAAAACTTTTCGAAGCCAAAGAGCTTGTGTACCTGCTGAGGTAACTGCAACATACTCTGCTTCTGTGGATGAGAGAGCAACCATGCTTTGTTTCTTGGAACTCCAAGTAATCAAACCAGAACCAAAAGAGAAACAATTTCCAGATGTAGACTTACGATCATCCATACTACCTCCCCAATCTGAATCACTAAAGCCAACAAGATTGAATCTTTTAGAAGAATAGTAATGAATACCATAATTTAGAGTGCCTTTCACATACCTCAAAATTCTTTTAGCTGCCTTCATGTGTATTTCTGATGGATTTGTCATATACCTTGAAACAAGTGAAACTGAATATGCTATATCAGGTCTTGTGTGGGTCAGAAACATCAAACTCCCAATAATACTTCTGTAAGCAGTCTCATCAACTAATTCAGCACCATCATTCCTACTCAACACAACTCCATGAGCACTTGGAGTGGAGTATGGTTTACAATCAACCATGTCAAACTTCTTCAACATATCTTTTGCATATTTGGTTTGGCAAATGAAAATTTCATTTTTACATTGATAAACCTCCATTCCTAAAAAATATTTCATGAGACCAAGATCTTTCATTTCAAATTCTTTCATCATAGCAATTTTGAACTCATCTTTCATCTTAGAACTGCTACCCATATACAACAAATCATCAACATACAAACTTATAATAAGAATATCATTACCTTCTTGTTTGTAGTAAAGGGTAGGTTCACTCTTACTTCTCTTGAAGCCATTCTCTTGAAAGTATCCATCAATTCTTGCATACCATGCCCTTGGTGCTTGCTTGAGGCCATACAAAGCCTTCTTCAATTTGTAGACATGATTCTCTTTTCCTTCCACTTGAAAACCTTGTGGCTGTTCCACATATACTTCCTCTTCTAAGTACCCATTCAAGAAGGCACTTTTCACATCCATATGTTGTATGCTCCAATTCTTTTGAGCTGCTAATGAAATCAGCATTCTAATGGTCTCTTGTCTTGCAACTGGTGCAAACGTCTCTTCATAGTCAATCCCATACTTCTGTGTGAAGCCTTTAGCAACTAATCTTGCCTTATGCCTTTCAACACTTCCATCACTGTTATGCTTAGTCTTGTAGATCCATTTGGTGCCAATCTTCTTCTTGTCATGTGGAAGCTCTGTAAGCTCCCAAGTATCATTCCTATGAATGGAATCCATCTCTTCTTTCATTGCTTGCATCCAAACCTCATTAGTACATGCTTCTTCAAAACATGATGGTTCAAAATCAGCCTTGGTAAATAAAGCAAAATTAACTGTCTCACCTATTGGATTTTCTTCATGTGCTTGATTGGCACTCCTTTGATAAATATCACTCAAACTTTTTACCTTCCTTCTAGAACTTGGAGTTGAAGATGGACTTGAAGAATTAGATGAGGGGCTGCTTGGTGGATTTATAGCAATTGGGACAGCAACATTAGTGGGCTGCTCATGATCAATATCATCATTCAAAACAGATTTTGACTTCTCCATTTGGCCTTTTTGATGACCAAAAACTCCCCCTTCATCAAAAATCACATCTCTTGAAACAATAAGCTTATTAGTGAGAGGATTATATAACCTGTAAGCTTTGCTTTCCTCACTATACCCAACAAAAATACATGACTCACTTTTAGCATCTAACTTTTGTCTATTCTGATCAGGTACATGAACATAAGCTAAACATCCAAAAACTCTAAAATGATTAACATTAGGCCTTTTCTCATACCATGCTTCATAAGGAGTCATCTTCTCAAGTGCACTAGTGGGACTTCGATTGAGAATATACACTGCTGTAGCAACTGCATCTCCCCAATAAGAGTTACTCAATCCCTTGGTTTGTAACATGCTCCTTGCCATTTCTACCACAGTGCGGTTTTTCCTTTCAGCTACCCCATTCTGTTGAGGTGTGTATGGAGTGGTGAGCTGCCTCTTGATGCCATTCATATCACAATAATCTTGAAAGGCTCTTGAACAAAATTCTCCTCCACGATCAGTTCTTAAACATTTGATTTTGCACCCTTTCTCATTTTCCACAAGTGCTTTAAACCTCTTGAATGTATCAAGGGCTTCATCCTTAGCCTTCAAAAAATATACCCAACATTTTCGTGAGTAATCATCAATAAAAGTGAGAAAATATGATGACTTACCCAAACTCTTTGTTTGCATCGGTCCACAGATATCTGAATGAACAAGTTGAAGGGGGTAATGGGCCCTCCATGCAGTGCCTTTTGGAAACCTTTCCCTTGCATGCTTTCCTTTTGCACATCCTTCACAAACCTCCTTGTGCTCTTCAACCTTGGGCAAACCAGCAACTAATGCTTGTGAGGTCAAAAGCTTCAAACTGTGAAAGTTTAAATGGCCATACCTTAGATGCCATAGCCAACTTGTATCCTCAAATGCCATATTGGCAAGGCTGCTGTTATTTTCACCAAATCTCAATGGAAACATCCTATTTTTCGTCATAGGAACAACTGTGACTACTCTGTTTCCCTGACTCTTATCAAAAATTGTACATTTCTTATTTTCAAAAACAACTCTATAGTTCTTCTCACATAATTGTCCAACACTTAACAAATTATGTTTTAACTCAGGAGTGTAATAAATATCTTTAACACTCTTCATACCTTCTTTTGTGTGGACCTCCATAGCACCTTTTGCAGCGACCACCAATGATTTATCATCACCGAGCTGAATCTTTGACTTGAAACTTTCATCCTTTGTTGAAAACAACTTCCCATTTCCTGACATATGGTTAGAGCATCCAGAATCTAGGTACCAAACATCTTTACTAGTATTTTCACTTTTAGAATAAGATAAGAATAAATTATCTGGAGGATTTTCATAACTTTCTTGAGCATAATTAACATTTTTACCTTCTTTTAGTCTACATTCTCTTTCAAAATGTCCATACCTATTACAATGGTAACATTGAACATTCCTTTTATCAAATCTTCCTCTACCTCTGCCTCTTGAACCACCTCTTCCTCTTGAAAAACTTCTGCCTCTACCTCTTGAATTATTCTGATTTTGACTTTTACCTTGGCTTTGATTGCTTTTGCTACTACTGCTGCCATCATCATTCTTTGTGATTTGTACTTTGGAGGAAAAGGCTTTCTCAATACTTTCTCCAAAATAATCTTTTAATCTTTCTTCATGTGAGATCAACGATCCAACAAGGTGATCGAATTGAAGGGTTGTCAAATCCTTACTTTCTTCCATTATTATGGCAACGTGATTCCATCTTGGTGTGAGAGATCTCAACACCTTTTTTATCAGAACCTCTGTGTTCACAGTTTCTCCAAGTGTAGCCATCTTATTGACCACATCTTTTACTCTGACACAATACTCACTCACACTTTCTCCTTCTTGCATTTTTAAATTCTCAAATTCTCTTTTCAATGTCTGTAACTTAACAACTTGGACCTGATCACTGCCTTGGTAAGCTTCTTTTAGAGTCTTCCAGGCATCCTCAGCTGTCTTTGCACCTGCAATTCTTGGAAATAAACTCTTGTCTAGAGCTATTTGAATATGAAACAATGCTTGAAAATTCTTCTTCTTAGCTTCTTTCCTTGCTGTTCTTTCATTGACTGGGAGGGCATTCCAATCAGCTGGCTCCTGGTAACCTGATTCAACAATCTCCCACAAGTCTTTTCCTATTAAAAAAGTCATCATTTTTATACACCAATAATCATACTCATTTCCATCAAATTATGGAATGGGCAAGCTGTTAGAATTCGACATGATAATCTTTGGAAAATTTTGAACAACTAGATCTTAAACCCAAAATAAAATACCTGCTCTGATACCAAATGTAGATTCAAAAAAGAATCCCCTGTTTCCCACAGCCAGCTGATAAACTCAAATAGAAAACAAATGAAACCAGACAATTACATACAGCTGCAATTGAATATCAATTAACATTAAACTATATTAACCATACCAAGAATTCATAAAAATAACAGAGTGCTCTATTTTTATCAGAAATATAATTATGTGTTCTGTTTTGAAAACATAACTATTCTGTTATTGCCACGCACAAAGAATACAGGATAATGCTTATAAAAAGATAAGATGCAGCATCTAAGACAGTCCGCTGCCCACAAAGAAAAGCATATAAAAACAGAAAATTGCTAATATTTTTCCTAAGCTAAGCATGTGTTGCATGCTTTATTTGAATAAAGCAGAAAAAACAACTTTAAAAGAATAAACTACTTTAAAAACAAAACAAGCAGCTAAGAATAGCCACGCAGGAAAAAAAATAAAGATCTTCTTCAAATCAATCTTCTTCTAAATAGGGATCCGCCAAGTCAGCATCAATTATCTTCACTCATTGTGTATTATCTGAAAAATGAAGTTGGATACAAAAAAAAAACACACAAAATATAAAATCTGAAATGTATGATATGTATCATTATTTTGAGAAATATAAAGTGAATAGATATATGCATTTTCTTGTATAGCACATTAAACGTGTATAACTAACTACATTTCTTATAGGCGGGAAGATTTGCATTTATCTCTAATACAATGAATCCATTTTTTTTAAATACATCTTTAGAAAACATTATGACATCTACATCCATATCTATTTGCTTGACCTTCATTTCTGGTTTGTTACATTAAGTAGATATTCTCAATTTTACCCTTTTATGAGTAGATATTTATTCTAAACTAATCTAACTATGAATAGTTGTGATAGAATCCATAAAATACTACTCTCATGTAGAAACAAGGAAACTTAGCTATCTTCGTAATCTTATATTTTAATTTATTTACTTGATTACAAAATCCACACTTACATTTATAATATTCAAATAACTCTCTTCAAGGAAACATATGGACCCTATTGTTTGAACACATTCTCAGAATGAAGTAAACAAGATTGAACTGAATACTCTTAATTTACTCGGGTACAAACACACATTTAGCTTTCAAGAGGTTAACGAATAAACTTCAACTTTTTTCCCAAGAACTTATAAAGAATCATACCAAAGGTTGAACACTTACTCTATTACAAATAATAATGAGATTTCTAATAACTCACATGCCCATGAGATGAACTATGATCTATTACAACTAATATTGAGGAATCTCATATCTTGCATGCATATAAGGTAAACCTTGCACCTTTCCATTCTCTATCAAGTTATAGGAAGAAATGAGCTATCTATGTTACAACGACATTTTAAGGAATGCAAAGGACACAAATGATTCAATCTTGCTCCCCACCCTACAATAATGGTGTCATGGAGCCTCGTGGGCTCTAGCCATACCCCCAAGCAAGGAATTATTTTAGCTCCACTATGATACATGGAGGCTTTTCTCATTTTCATATAGGGATAAACTAACACAACACAAATTTCATCCATCTAGGCTCTCTACTTTCTATTTTTTAGACATGATTCATGCACTATGTCACCTTCTTACAACCAATAAACAAGGGTAAATGGAAAAAGAAAGAACTTATCTCTCTTCTTTTAGATGAAGGCTTGGCCTCTTGTATCCATCTTTTGTATCCAAACCAAGCCATCTTGATCACTATCCTTCCAAAGAGGTGGGCTCATCTCCTCTTCTCATTCTTTCTACCATCTTCATTCAAGTTCTCCAAGAGGAGAAGTTGGTAACACCCCCACTCCTCTTCCCTTTCCAAGATATATAGGAGCTTCATGTTCCCACTCTCTCCAAAACTCGTCACCACCCATTAGGAGAACTTTTGAAGAGTCAATTCATGTCCTTGGGGCCCTATTGCACACCTATTTGACCCCTATAAATATGGTGTAGACCCTAGGGGGTTTATGTTTGCATCCCAACAAAGAAAATTGACCAACAACCCTCTTTTAAGACCCATTTAAGGACCTATCCGAATTTCAACTTGGGTAAGGGGTTCCCAAGACTTATTTCCCCACTTTCACCTAACATGAATCCCAATTAAATTCCCTCACATACCTTAGTTTTCTATTACATTTAATTCTACTTGTTTCTAGCCCCCAAATGGGGTTAGATTTATATCCTCAAGAAGAATTCTTCTGATTTTCTCTTGATGGTTCTCCCTTCTCATGCTAACATAGCTATCTTCTCGATCTTTAATGTAAATCCCACATCAACTCTCTTAATTTCCTACAAAACATAATTAAGCAGAGTTACACATAATAATAAACCACAATAATTGTAAATTGAATCTTTGTAACTTTATTCATGAATCATGTACATAGCTAATTACTCTTCCAATGTATTACGATGCAACAATGATCTTATTTCAAATTCATCTTATAAGTTCGAATCTAATACAATAATTCACATGCACATACATATTCATTAGGTAAAATAACAATGATATAACATAAAGTAAAAATAAACTATAAGGTTATTGTTAGACAATCACCTTCATATCACTCACAATATATCTAACCATCTATTTAGGAGAAATATATAACATTAAGGTTGTATTAGTTACATGAAAAGAGAGGTCTTACATCTCCCTCCCCTTAGCTTAGAATTTCTCCTGGAAGTCGTTAAGGTTTGAAAACATAATATCAATATAACTACACACATAAATCTATCAAACATACTAATTATTTTTACTTTCTTGATGGAAGAATCAAAACATTTAGCTATAAGCACACATTAGAGACAAATCTCTTCCATGAATTAAATATTTAAATACTTAGAACAAAATTTCTTAGAATGGAACATTTATTTGATATACGATTAATTTAACAAATGCTAACAACAATCCATGTAGCTCTAATTTATTAACAATATAACCAACTTCAATCAAATTACACAAAATATATATATCTAAATGATTTCATAACCATTTATACACCTCCAAAATTTATTTGCATCATAAACATCACTCATGATGTTAGAAAATATTTTTGTTTCATTGACCAATCATGTCTTAGAATTATTAGCTTCACATTTTGTCTGAATATATGCTTAATAGAACATTTTACCTTATAATTATGGCACTCATACCATGTCTCAAATAATATAAACTTTGCATCATATGTTGTACTATTTTTCTCACATAGCTCACAGGTATGCCACATCACATTTATTTGTAATTTCACATGTACACACAGTAGTAGCAAGGATGCTCTTCCCAATTGGGTGGGCTTGTCCTCATATAAAGGATACTCTTCCTAATGGGTGTGTCTGTCCTCATACAGTCACATAATTTACAACACAAGGCTCACACAATGTGGTTTACAAGGACGGATATTCTTGGATACCACTCGAGGCCCTTCTCTAAGGACTCTTCCATATAGATAAGAATAATCAAAGAATGAGGGGAAGAATGGATTAATGACTGTCCCATACCGGTCCCATTCACAACCCCTTTCAAAATAATTCCCCAACACATCTACTACCCTATACGACCTTCCTACGAACACCCTGGGATATGGCAACTTACATATGTCACACTACACCAGGCTTACAAGCAGTTATAAAACATTATGAAATCCTCAAGCCAAGAAATCATAAGATCATAAACCAACGTTTCAATAAAACATAAAATTATAAAATCAAGAGAACAACCAAATAAAGATCAATTGTAACTACATTTCAACATTCCGATCTTAATTCAAAAATGAAATTAAATAAGTCCTTGAGGCAATTCAGAATATAACAACCTTCAAGTGGCTAAATAGCCTAATACAAAAAATAGAAAAGTCCACATTGCTAGAACATAATAAAATAAAACATCAATCAAGAATTACCAATAATTCATATTCCAACAATAAAATCTGCACATTATGAGCACCATGTGACTTGATAAGCCACCTAAGGGGAGGAGGGGAATGGTGGTTCTCTAACCACATAAGTGTAATAGCATGCAATAATCTGATGGTCCTTGACCACATAAATGTGAATAATTGGTGGTCCCTGACCACATATAAATGAATAATTGGTGGTCACTTACCACATATATATATGCATCACTGGTGGTCCCTGACCACATGAATATGAGTCACTGGTGGTCTCTAACCACATAAGGATAAATAAATAGTGGTCCCTGACCCCATATATATGAATCATTGGTGGTCCATGTAATTCCATCCTTTACACATGGGTTATAAACATCAAAGAATTGGTTTGCTCTATGAACCAACAACTATGGCTCTCATATGTGGGGGACTAGGCCACAATCAACATCCATGGGAGGATTACAATGACTTGACATAGATCCTTTATTAGGATTAGGGATAACGCCCTGAGCTCATAATTTCTACATGGGAGAACATGTGCCTTTCAACCCCTATTTACACTAGCTGGCATCACACTCCCATAAGTGGGGAACCAAACACTAGGTGTACACATTTAACATACAAATAAGACTAACACAAAGGAATACATCACATTCCATTTAATAGACACACTTATACACTTAACACATTTATTTGAACTCACAATTAGCTAGCTTACATAAAGGCCATCACAAAGGGAACATATAGGGGATCATACTAGACATCCACCACCCTTATCCCAAGTTAGATACATTGTATCCCATACTTGAGACACAACACATTTACTGGTTTTCACTTCACATGTGGTAACATAATACACTTTATGAAATCCACCATATTGTGGAACAAAATCAATTCACAGTTTACATACACTCCTTTTTCTTTAAACACTATTCACTTTGCTTCTTAATTTTGTACATATCGACTCACTTTTCATACGTAAAAGGAATCAATAGTTGTTACACAAATGTAGCTTAGGTATATTACTCTATCTTCCTAAAATTTAATAGGACATGATGCACCACACTTCCCATCTTACTAAGTTATTGTTTGGCATCTCATATAGGATCAAGCTTGGTTCTCTATGTTTATCCTTACCATTGTTCCTCTTTCATTCAGCCATGTTTGTTATGTTCACTAACATATCAATATGGTTAATTCCACTATAATTTTCACAACAACCTAGGAAAGGTTTCTTACTTAATAAGGAAGATAGTAACTTTTTTTTTTTGAATAATTGCAATATGAGAAAGGAAAGCACACTCAATGCATAACGCACATGATAAATCATGGAATAGTAATTTTCACAACTCATTAATCTATATATATATATATATTTTTTTTAAAAATCTTGCATTTTGCTACCTAAGGTTGACTCATTTAATCAAATGTTATAATCATCATTTTTATAATCATAGTTATTTGTAACTTCATAAGGTTCATGGACATGCAATAAGTAACAATTCCTACATTTAAATACATTTATAAATACATTAACAGACATTTTTTAAACTTAAATATTAAATTCTCAAACACACAACACAAAACAATACAAATGAACACGACAGAATAAACTAGACAACAACATGGGGTAACACATAGATACTTGTTCAATGAAGAACGATGGTTCAATAAGGACCTTTCAATACCTCCAACAACATAATTTTATTGAATTAGGGTACGGTTAGACCTGTCAAGTAGGTGGAGCCGTTACCCAGTACCTGTGTCTACAGGAAACATCAAGGTTAGAACATATATATATACTTATGTTAGAAAACACACCGTGAAAAACAATTGCAGTGTAGCAGGGTACTCACGAATGAGTAATGCTACACCGTCTTCTTCACCGACACAAATGAGCAAGATAAATCGTAAGCAATTATTACAACATGATAACCATATGAAAAATTCATAAGAAAATAGACGATATCATGTACATGTCTATCTCAGTACCATCACACGAAAACAACTAGATAATCAGGATGTCAATGTATCAACCATGAAATATAAAACAACATAGTATCCAAAATCACCTTTGAAAAGAAACAACATAGTATCATAATGAACTGAAGCATCTATCAAGCAAAAACAAACTAAACAGAATGTCAAAACTTGGAGGGACACTACATAATTCATTACTATTCATTACACTTGAATATGAATTTGTATACATTGCAAACCTATCGGTAGCATGTCATCCAAATTTACTATACTTCCTCTATTTTAAAAAGAGAATATAGTTGTTAGAATAAAATTTAATATTGGTCAATGTAAATGTCAACTATATTTATCAACAATTGAATAAAAATACTTGCATCAAAAATCTTCCTCATCGTTTTAGGGAATAATATTACACTATTTGCAATTAAAGTGTTCCAAATGGAAAGAATTTTGTGTTGGAGATGAAATTTTGATTATATATTTTTCTGATTAATGTATATTTCATTTATTTTTTTCTAAAGGGTAATATTATTGATAATAAAGGTGAAATTACTACAATTAAATATTCTTAAAGTGTATGAAAATATAAAACTAATTTCTTAATATTTGATTATCATAATTAATGTATATTTCATTTTTTTTCTAAAGGGTAATATTATTAATAAGAAAGGTGAAATTACTACAATTAAATATTCTTAAAGTGTATGAAAAAATAAAACTAATTTCTTAAGATTTGATTATCATAAAAAATTATGAAGTTTGAAGAATAAATGAACAAATAAGGATAAAACTAGTAAAAAATGTTAACACAATATTTACAAAGAGGAACCATTTTGGAAAAAAATAACATGAAAGAAAGAGGATTATTATGCATTAATATTCAATGAACATGATACAATATCTAAACACTTCATTATGAATTTTGATAGAATTCTAGTGCATCATGGATAAGTATGTCACATACGAGTCAATCTTAAGGCATGTTGTCAACATCCCAAGCTTGTTCTTATATGTACATAGAGGGTGTTCAATGAGCCTAAAGAGATAACAAAAAGTGTCATATGAGAACAAGGCTTCCTAACCTCTTGCCCCCACATAGTGTAGGACAAGGGTGATCTGAGAATGGATGATGATATGTTGCTCCTTGCAAAAGGGATATTATTTGCAATGATTGTAAAACATGCAATAGTGAGTATACTATGATCCTACAACTGTTACATAGAAAGAAGTAGCAACTAATGCTATTTATTATGATGAGTAAACAAAGTTTCAACTTGATACATATTTAATGAGATATCTATTAGTTTAGGATGCATCAAAGTTAAAGTTGTCTTGGAAGAATCTTTTGTGATAGTGTTGACATTGAATGAAGGCGTTTGGTTCAAGGGACAATAACCAAGATCATTAGTCATTTCCTGCATTTTAGGCTTTATAGGGACATGGATACCACATCCTTTCCCAAGTTTTTTCATAAGTTCAAAACCCCTTCCATAAAGTTTTTTCACTTCTTTCAGATCTAGTGATTGTTCAACTTCATCTAAGGTGGTTGAAGTGGATGATTTTTAATTTTGTATTTCCTTTATTGGTTTATCTTTTCCCATTTTAGACTCTTTCGTTATGATCTTGTATTATCCCATGAATATAGGAATAAAATCAAAGGTTTATAAAGCATCTTCCAATAACTTTGTGTCTTCTTCAATTCTCTTTTGTTTTTTTGTCTCTTGTATGGGTTCGACATGTGTGGTTGGTGTCAAGGGATATCTAATGTTCATAATGTCAAAAGCTTTATCCATAGGTTCATGATCTCTTATTGAAGAGGGGTCTATTTTCACTTCATCATCTTCATCTAAGGAATCCATTATGCTATTGTTTGAAAGAAGTGTATCAATGTTGTCATTTTCTTGCATCATGATACCTTCCCTAGTAGGAGATATTTTAGGAGAGTGAAAAACTAGATGTTCATGACATTCTATGTTTGGTTCCTCTAAAATAAATTCATCAGAAGTAGGGGACTCATCAATGGTTGGGTTTTCTTGTTTATCAATGATGGTATTTTCTTGTTCAATAATGTTTTCCTCATGATTCTCATTGATTTGATCTTGTAAGACCATAATATCTTCTTCACTATTAGAAGAGATATTAGGAGAGGGGGGAATTTGATTTTTGTCCATAATTTCATCCTTTTTCACTAAAGTCTCATTCTCTTGTGCCATAATATCTACCCTAGTAGGAGAGATTTTAGGAAAGTGACAAACAATAGGTTCATTGCATTTTAGGATTAGATTTCATGAAGTAGCTTCATCACACATAAGGGAGGCATTGATACAAGAGAAACTATAAGTCTCGTGATTACCAATGATTGGACCTTTTTGTTCAAATAGGTCATCCCAAATGGTAGGGGCATTAGGAAAGGGAGGAACAAAATTCTCATGAGTCTCAATAAGGAAATCTTTTAACACTAAACTATCTTCTTCGTGTCTAGAAGAGATATTAGAAGAAGGAAACATTTGATTGTCATGATTATTTAGATCCTTATGTCCTATAATTTCTTCCCAAGTAGGATAGGTAAGATTGTCATAACTCTCAATTATTGGATCTCTTAATATCAACATATCCTCCACATAAATGTGTTTTTCATGATCATTCACGATTGTATCCTTATTCACTAAAGAATTCTCACAAGTAGGTGAGGTGTTTGGAGATGAATGTAGACTAGGTAAAGTAGTGGCCATGATATCAACTTCATGTGTCATAATATCTTTCCAAGGGGGAAGACAAACAATAATTTCATGATTCTCAATGATTGTATCTCCTATCACCAAGGTACCTTCATCACTAATAAGAGAGATATGGGGAGAAGAACAATTATGATTGTCATGATTGTTAATGCTTGCATCCTCTTGTATAAAACCTTTAGTGCATGATCTAGGAGAGATGAAGTTATCAAGGGCTTCATCTAACATGCCAAAGTCATCACTACTAAAGGGTTTGAATGATATGATTTCTCTAATCTGTTAACCATTTTTTGTTTGTTTCTTTTGATGTTTTTGGTTTTTTTTCTTTTCATTTTCTAATGAATGTTGAATATAATCTGATCTAAGTGAACTATGAACTAATGCTGAAAATGAAAAATGCAAGAATCCAATTCTATCCACAATTGCAATGAATGTAAATTATGTTATTTATAATGATTTGAATGTAACAGAAAGTATGCAAACTGAAACATAAAAATTTTAACAGCAAACAAAAGCTTAAAAATAGGGAATTTAACTAAGTAAAATGTATCTCAAAATTTGAGTTGTGACTGATTTGCCCAAGCGGGCGAATGAGTCCCAATGGGGATTTCTTAAAAAAATATTTAACTTTTTATTTTATTTTTGTGATTTCTATGTTGTATGATGTAGATGCTAGGTGTAAATGCAATTTTTGTATGATTTTTAATAAAATTAGATGCAAAAATGTAAGCTATATGAACTTTCACTAATGCAAAAGTTGAAAACCCTAGAATGCAAATTAAGTAGGTAAACCCAAATGCTATGTTAATGCAAGAAATATCTAGGATGATGATGTAATACAAATCAGAAAATGGAATGTTCTAAATGCAGGTTCACCAAAATGGAATGTATAAAAATAGGATTGATGGAAGGATTACATCCACTTTCAAAGTTATTCCATTCAAGGGTAACCCTAAAGATCTCAATACAAAATAGAAAGAAATATTGTAATAGGGTTGTCCTAGGGGATGAATTCAAACTAATAAGGGGTTCACTACCAAGTAAGAACTTGGAAAAGACAATGAAATACATGATGAAATATAAAACCCTAATTCAATGCAATGATCTACAAAATGACCTAGAAAAGTGAATGAAACAACATTGAAAGCTACAAAAAGGAAGGTGTGCACATAGAAACTTGGAGATGGTTGAATGGAGCTTTGAAATGATATAAAATATGAATTTTTGACCTAGTGGAATCATTCTCCAATCTAGGTGAATTAGTCCCAAATCTGGATTTCTGCATAGTAATTTGTTTTGGGGAAAAGGGTATCTGAAACTACAAGTTAAATAGTTCTGGAAAACACCTACAGTGAGACTCATTTTCCACCTGTAGCGAATGAGTCTAGTTTTTATTTTCTATAACTTCAAAGTTCTAATCTACACCTCTCAGTCTGCTCTTTTTGTTCCTTTGTGTTTTTAGATTTGAAACTACCAATTTTAGACCTGTTGGTGACTTTTTGTGAAAATGAAAACGTTACCATTGAGAAAACAACTCAAACAAGTTCCTTCAAGCTTGTAACCTAATCTTCAATGATCCTTCAAGCTCCAAGACACCTAGATTTGCAATCACACATGTAAAGAGGAGAAAAACTTGTTGATTATTAGTGAATGGGGGTTTGCCTTAGTCAAACCCATAGATAATTAAACCAAATGATGAAACAATGAAATATGAACATAAAACATGGAACATAGGAAATGAAACATGAAAAATGATACCTTGATTATTTTCTTATAAATTTGCAACTCAACATGAAATGACCATGAAGGATGTAGATCTTGACTTTGACAATAGGAGTAGAACAATGCTTGATCTTGGATCTTCAATGCTACATCACAACACTAGCTCAATAACATGATTGATGCTTGATATGTTGGACATGATGAAAGATCTTGAATTTTTTCAATAATTGATGAAGAATTTTTCTCTTGAATTCTTTAGAAATGCACTCAAATTACCATTTGTTTGATCCCAAAGGCTGACATAGAAGAAATTTGAACTTAAAATCCAAGTTTTCCCACTGAAACTTTTAAAATAGGCCAAATGGGATTCATTCACCAAACTAGGCAAATGGGTTCCAGTTAGATAGGACTCATTTGCCAAGTTGGGAAAATGGGTCCCAAATGAATAGGACTCATTCAACCAAAGTGACGAATGGGTTCCACTTGAATAGGACTCATTCACCCAAAGTGACGAATGGGTCTCACAAGGCCTATTTTGACCCCTAAACTGTTGGGGAGTGAAGAAATTTAGTTTATATGTTGATGTTGTCAAGTTTTTGATTGAAATATGCCTTAGGATGCACAATATAGGGTCGTATGTGCCTATTAGTGATGATATAAAGGTCATAAATGCAATAGGGCTCAAAATCCAATGTGAAAGTGTGAATAAATACACTAAATTAAGGAAAATTTGGGTCTATTTAGCTAAAAAGGGCCCTAAATCCAATGTGAATGTGTAAAACACACTATAACACTAGGTTATGTCCACTTGATTTATAAGACTCCTATATTTAATGTGAAGGTGTAAATAAATACACTTTACAATATTAAATTAAGGAAAAGTTAAGTTAATTTAGCTTAAAATGGGCCAAAGACCTAATGTGGATGTGTAAAACACCTCACAACACTAGATCAAGGTGATATGAAGTCCACTTTGTCATTAATTATTCCCAAATTAGGCAAGGCAAAGGGATACTTTTTTTGTTGTTCCAATATGAAATCAATCTACAAACAATTCTCAATAGAATGAAAAAAATTCAAAAAGTGATTATTTCAAGTCAAATCATGGTGTTCTTAAATGATGGATCTCAAAAACAATAATTAGGGCCAATAAAAAATTAATAAAAAAATATTTTGAAAAAAAATACAAAGTATTCTCATCAATCTTCAAGTTGTTACGCATCTTTCTACAAAAAAAATAAATTAGAAAAACACTTTTATTTGTGTCAAATTATGGTGTCTATACACATGCATGGTATGGTCCCAAAAATTTGACTTTAAAATAAAAAATTATACATGCCTATGAAACATTAATTTGTATCATCTAGGTATTAGAATAAATTGCACATTTGGAAACTAAAATCAAAATATTAAATCTCACATTGCTGAATTTTTTTAAGATTCAATATGTAAGTGCTTCAAATTTTTAGTCCAATTGTCACAACCCTAGTGTTCTACTCAGTAAAATTCCATAATTTCATGCTAAGTGAATATTTTATGATGTTATGACATAGCAATAAAAAAATTTCCTTCCATAATGTAAATTACATGCCTAATTGAAACAACACTATTTCCAAACTTCCATTGCATTCCTTTATAATTTCACTACAAAAGACAATCTAGTTCCAAGTGTAACTTTATCACCTAGAGTATAGCTATATAAGCTTCTTCTATTCATAGATTAATTATTCATAAATAACCGTCTCCAATCACTAATATACCTTGACAATAAGTGATACCCATTAAGAGTCTTATAAGCTTACCAATGAATGACCTCAATCGAAGAATAACCAAATCAATAGATGATTCCATTCGAGAGTGTATTCCCCTTAACTAAAAGGGTTTATATAAAGAGTCTACTCTTGTCAATACTATAACTTCATATTAAGAGTGTAATGCAACTAATCAAGTAGCAACTCTAACTCGCTAGGTAATTCCCACCTACGTCTCCATACATATAGTATCTCAAAAGCTCAAGTGATTTACTTAATCAACCTCAATATACCCTAATCTTAGGATAATGTCATTAACCAATGACTATCCAAGTTATAAAGGTTACTCTAACCATATATATTCCAATCAAGACCGAATGTACAACCCAACCTAGAAAGTTATTGCCAACCTATAGGTATCAACGAGTAATAAAGTACTTATCCCCAAAGTAACCCACTAGCCATATAGTATAATCAAATAACTTAGCTATGAGTAACTCTTAAGTTACCCTTGTTTAATCATATCTAGTATGTTAATACCTATGACAAACAAAATCCTCCTATTATGTAGTAACTAAAAGCACTTGACAAAATAGTATAACAATTTCTAATTCCTTTTCAAAGCAATACTATTTTCCCCTAAATGCAAGTATTAATATTAGAAAAATTAAAGCAATCATGAAAAAATCTTTCAAAAGTTAAGACAAATAAAATAAGATTATCCTCATGTCTGTTTACGCTTATCTAATTGATTAATTGCAAATCAGCTTTCCCACAACAAAAACTAGCATGTGCTTGATCTCTCAAGCTATGCCACCATCAACATCCATCTCTCAAGTTGATAATACACTTCACTCAATATGCTAATACTCACAAATACTCATAGCTCTCTCATAAAATATAGCGGATTATTGTAGGTAAGAAATGTAGTGAAAATGTGTATAAAATGTTGAGCACAATGCATCCCAAATGAGAGCTCAACTCCTCTATTTATACAACAAAAAAGAGACTTCTCATCCTATAGAATAGGCATGAGTATTGACATCAAACTCCATGCATAAAAATCACTCTATTTAGCTAAAAGGTGGCACACAAATAAGAACATGCTCAACTAAATAAAGCTACAGGTCGACCTTACTAATTGATAGTAGCATGAGACCATTTCAAATTAGCACATGATGAAAAAGGTGCAATTTGAATTGCCTTCACAATGAACATACACAACAAATAGGATTCATAAGGTGGCACCAAAGCAGTCATAAACCTCCTATAGAGTGGGTGTAGTTTAATACATATTGAATCAGTCAATATCAAATATGTAACACATAACTTTCATGTTGACTTAGTATTACATGAGTCATTTCATCGCATTTATTAGTTTTACTAATTCATTGATCTACTATACATAATCTTGCATGCATTTATCTATTGTTGATATTTACTCAATGACAAGGTAGTTTAAATGTTTATTGAGTCAAAGACATCTCCACATAAGGTGTTGACCAAGTCTATTTCTTCATATCGACTTAATGGCTGTGAATTTATTTGCAGATTACTCATCCATTATGTATTGCCATCTTGTACAATGTTGGCCTTTATATTCTTCCAACATATATCATATATTCGGCCTAATAAAATTCTTGTATATGTTGCATACTATTCAGCCTATGTAGATAAATCGGTTCCAAAGAATTATATCATTATGCATTGGTTTGATCATTGTCTATATGCAAACATTATGTCTTCATATACCATGGACTAAGTTTGAGTTTAAGTACTAACATAGTTTATAAGCTGGCTTTACCTATATCTAGATTGGCTTCTTATGTGGACTTCCAAACTCCATTAGCTGGTCACTTTATCAAGCCTATCTCTTCCTATTAAGAACTACATTTGGTAGTATTTGGTCATTACCATATTCCAAGTTGGACTATGCACTAAGGTTTCTAAAATATATATTAGATAACATATATGTTGTTGATGTATTATATATTAGTATATCTACATATATTCCCAAATGTTTATGCTAAACATTTCCATCACTTTATAGACATGCATTTATATACATGCTACCTATTGATTTGTTTTCTCACTCATGTGCTATGAATACTTATATGGTATTCTATGTATAATATGTATATATATAGAGAGAGAGTACCAATTAAAAATATACATACATACATACATACATACACACATACATACATACATATATATACATATATATATTGACACACATGATAACAAATACCCATCATTCAATATCTCAAATGCATACATCCACTTATCATTAACCTTCAAACAATACACATGTACTCATACATACACTTATACACATATACATATATATATACATATTTAAAATGTTCACACACATATATATTAGGTTAGCTTTCCTCTCATATTTTCATTGATACACACATTCGTTAAGTGTATATATATTCACTATATATATATATAATTGATTCCTTGTGTGAGTATATTTGTAAGTATTTCTACTTACATATACATGCATATGATTATTCTATCATCCACAAATATGTGTATGTATACATACATACATACATATATATATATATATATATATATATATATATATATATATTCATATGCATGTATACATTTAACATAAAGATATATTGATGGAAAGCTTAAAGATTCATAAACTTCAAACACATAAACATCATCCAAGAATGCACTCAACTATAATCAAGACTCTTACTAATGCAGACACATCAATTAAGAATGACTTAGCATTTCCCCAACACTATGTCTAGACTCAACCTTTCTATTGTGAGTGTGTGGAAGCTCGGATAGATTACATTACTGGTTACCCGACCAACATCTTCTCTTGAGTGATACTTCCCCTCCACCTGGAGGAATGAACCTACCCCTACAACCAACTCAACACATTCACAATGGTAGTTAGACATTCATAATAAGTCCATATGCATCATAACTTAAGCATATTCATATAGCAATAAATGTAAACATATTTACTCTTCAAATCTATAATAAGCATTTACCAATACTTTCACATAATACCTATTCTAGTATTCCATTTTTTTAGCATAAGAATCTCATGACTACTTTTATCATCTTATTTATCTATGAAGGTAAAATTAAAAAAAATAACTACTAGATGGGGTGTACCATACTTTCCCCCTTGTGAATCATTGTCCCCAATGATTTAAAACACTTTAACATCTAGATAAAGTCAAAATAAAATTTTTACTTACCATTCTCAAAATATGTAAGAATCATAAAACATTCTTCCTATGTAGCATGACTCCTTCCAATCTTGTCCTTCTTAGGTCGTGCCTCAAGTGTCCTTGTTAATGCACAGGGAAACTTGTATGCCTCACACATACTTACTCTCACAAAGATCTTTAAGTATGGTGGTCACAATACCTCATATGTGCATCTCATGTATAGCAGTAACTGTATCCTACTTGACACCTATACTATAGTGATTGGAAAGCACATTCTCATTGACCCATGATTTTATCCTTAATATAATCCAAATAGAAAAGGAATAATGATGAATTGAACACTACACCATATGTCCCATCATTCCCTTTGGTATTTACACTTTTATACAACTCAAAAGTCGATTCCATCCATCACTTACAAATCCATTTTCCTTAACCATAAAGTATTTTTCTTTACTTATTCATCTTGAGCATAACATTGCTCTTGGACACCTGAAAAATTCTAATACTACTTCATACTTAAGCTTTGTATCGACAAAGTTCCATCAATCTCTTTGATCTATTACTCCTTTTTGACAATCTATCAAGTCTAAGGTTTTCCTATTTCTAAGCCTATTTCAGCCCTATAGAGTTTCAACCCTATTTTCCATTTGATGGATCAAACCTCAATGTTAGAAGTTTATAATTATTCAACAAATCATTCAAGATTTAGTTTACCACTTTTTCCTATTTGGCTATAATAATATATTGAGCATTTGTTCAATTGAATTTCTCACAAGATGATCATGGTTTACACAACCTCGTCATTATTTTCTTGTTCACAGCTAAGACAACCTTCTCAAGAATACTAAGAAACTCCTTCTCACAATATATTATTTAGGACTGAAATCCTATAAATCAAGTTTCTAACCAATGTTGGTTACCTTGACAAGTTTTTTCACCACAACATTATGTTAGTTTGTCGACATAGAAAATTTGAAGTATCTCATGTTCTACCACTCCTCTGGAATCTCAAGAGAGTACACATGTCCTACTGATGATGGCATCTAGTCTTCATTTCCTGGAACACCTGAGAATAACTTGTTGCATACTCTATAACATATTACTCTATCTTTTCCCAGATTATAGTGGCTCCTCATCTGATAATAACTTTTTCATTCCAATTTCCTCATTCCATTCCTGAATCTTCCAAAATTTTGGGTACATAGGTTCTTTTATATCAAATAATAGTCTATTCTTTGACTAAGTGAAAACCTATTTAATGGTCTCATGCTACCTTTAATTCCCAAGTAAATGGTTAGGAGTTTTGCAGGGATAAATCTCCGTTATCTTAGGACATCCACAACTTGGAATTCTTACATCCTTAGATCATTTCCAAAATTGTAAACCGATTTTTAAGCTCAATCTAACTTTTCCAATGAGCATCAATACTAATTTTGAGTACTAATCCTCGTTAAATCATGTTGGTTCCTATAGGATATCAAATTTAATTGCATACCTAATTACCAAGCACTAATTTTTCTCATAATAACTCCAAATCATGGGTAATCTAGATCTTTCCTTACCTATTCCTTAGACAATGATCTTTCCATTCATGATCAAGTAATCTACCTATCCTTTCGTTAAGGAATTAATCATAATAAAAATTTACCTTTCAATCAATTATATATAAGGTATGGTGTGTTAATAGGTCACAACCCTTGAACTTTTCACTATTTTTCTCCAAAAAATCTAATAACTTATCCTTGTGGTCATAAAATACTTTACTTAATTGACATCATGACTTACAAAGAAGTTATAATTTCTTCCAAATTGAAGATATATTCACAATTTTTCATTGGGTGGGGTACTTAATCTGATTCAATCCACTCTTTTTCTTCCCCCCTTAGTGTTTCCACAACATTCAATCAACTAAAATTTGAACTCCTAGCAAACATTTTTCTTTCTTGAAATTATTTTTCATTCCTTGTTGATGGCTTTCTATTTCCTTTTTCTTGCCTCAATGGTATACCATGAATATAATTTTTTCCTAAAGTTAGATTCATTGTTAATTTCTATCTCATATATTCAATAATTGGATCATTAATAAAAATATCTATTGAATAACTAGTAACCTTACAAGCTAAGAGGCTCTCTAATATTTTAATTCTCTTTCCAATATCCTTTTTGTGGAGGAATATCCGTACCTACAAAGCTTCTTTTTTTTTATGTAACTTTCAACTTAGAGTGTTATTTCATTATGACTTCTATAGTGCCATATTGTATTCCATTTCCTTTTGGATCCACTAAACATATGTTGGTTTTCATTGACATGTTGGTGAATTCATCTTATACTCCAACAAATCTATGTACTATCCAAACCTTTTCCAAGCCAACCCAATTTATCTTTTACAGGTTTCTTTCTCACAATCACCTTTCCAAGTGACTTCATCCCAATGCTTGGAATCTTATTCTCTCATAACCTTTAGAGATACCAAGGTTGGTTGGTCTCTTTTTCTCATCTTAATCAAAAATCCAAATTGATCTCATCGATTTTGGTTGGTGGAATAGTGTCCACTTCATTGATTATTTCATTATGATCATTGTAGTCTTTTCCCTTATTCCAAGGTACTAGATCTCTTTTCTTACAAGTTCATAGCCTTGCTCAGAAATTATATTTTTTTGTCAATAGTTCTCCAACCTCGTGGGTACCTCCTTCATTGACTTCCTACTTCGATCTAATTAATTCCAAAAATGCATACTCATAGATTCGTAGTTTACTTACTAATCCAAAAATCCTTTCCTCTTTGCAACTATAGGTCACTACCAAGAAGGGATTATCTCATTTCTTCCCATACCCTTAGAGTCATATAACTATTTCGTAGGACAAAGGTATATGTTGGTTATTTTTTCTAACCTTCCTACATAACCCATTTGCATAATCTTCCACAAACCAAGGGTATATCATAATAAGTTGTTGGTTTAGGAGTTTCTAACTCTAGGGACAACTCTTATCTAGTCCCAAACTTAAACAAGTTTCTAGGAATCTTTCTTCCTTTTTATTTCTCCATGTTATTTTATATTTCCATTGTAGGATAAGAAATTTTCAACCACTATCTTTTGATAAGGTTTACGCATTGTTGTGTAATGAGCTCATAGGTTGCAAAGCTGAACTTGGTAGCTCTGATACCACATGTAACAACCCTAGTGTTCTACTTAGTAAAATTCCATAATTTCATGCTAAGAATGGATATTCTATGATGTTATGACATAGAAATACAATTTTTTATTTCCATAATGTAAATTACATGCATAATTAAAACAACAATATTTCCAAACTCCCATTGCATTCCTTTGTAATTTCACAAATCTTCCCATTACATAGATTTCATATTGATTGAACTCAAGTTTATCTTTCATGATTAAATCCTTCCATATAAATGGGTACATGATACATGTGTAGCTCTTCTAAACTTCATCTGGCAGTATATATACAAACTAGTCTTGATGTTGTTGCATTGGTACATACATTATAAATGCCCTTGTTCGTTGGTACAAACACTCCAGTTGTCCCCAATACTTGCACAAACATCCATAAACCTCAATCACCAACTAATGAGGAGAAGTATCACTCAAGCGCTTTTTTGCTAACCACAAACTCAAATACTATCCCCCAAACATCTGTCAGATATGACAAGATAGACCTACCCTTCGATGAAGGGATTGGTTAGTAAACTTCACATCAATAGCCTATCTAAGCTTAGTTTTGTGTCCTACATGACTAGAACTTGTAAAACCATAATCTAGGACTAGCGTGCATACAAATGGATCATGGTGAACTCACATTGTAAACAATGGCTACTTACACTACTTTCACAATACTGTTCTCACTCAGTACTTTGAGTGTAGGTCATTCTATTCACATACACTTCTATAGCTCAGTTTTGATCTTTACCATTCATATACTATGCTTAGCTGATTTCCTTCCTTAGTTAATCGCTAACCTTAGAAATAACCTATCTCCCTCTCCAAAAGCACTATGATATCTTATAGATATCCCCATCCTTGGTATAATATAAGAGCTTTCCTATTCCACGAGTTAACTTTATGTAGACAAGCCATTCACTAAAAAAGACAATATAGTTCCAAGCGTACCTTTATCATCTAGAGAATAGCTAATAAGCTTCTTCTATTCATAGATTAATTGTTCATATATAACCAACTCCAATCAATAATATACCTCAACAATAAGCAATACCGATTAAGAGTTTAACCTTATCAATGAATGACCTCAATCAAAGAATAACCATATCAATATATGATTCCATTCAAGAGCATATTCCCCTTAACTAAAAGGGTTTATACAAAGAGTCTACTCTTTTCAATACTATAACTTCGTATTAGGAGTGTAATGCAACTAATCAAGTAGCAACTCTAACTCACTAGGTAATTCCCATCTACGTCTCCATACATATAGTATCTCAAAATCTCAAGTGATTTACTTAATAAACCTCAATATTCCCTAATCTTATGATAAAGTCATCAACCAATGAATAGCCCAGTTATAAAGGTTACTCTAGCCTTATTAATTCCAATCAAGACCGAATGTACAACCCAACCTAGTAAGTTATTCACAACCTATAAGTATCAACGAGTAATCAAGTACTTATCCCCAAAGTAACCCACTAGCCATATAGTATAATCAAATAACTTACCTATAACTAAATCTTAAGCTACCCGTGTTTAATCATATCTAGTATGTTAATATGTATGAAAAACAAAATCCTCCTATTATGGAGTAAATACAAGCATTTCAAAAAATAGTATAACAACTTCTAATTCCTTTTCAAAGAAATACTATTTTACCCTAAATGCAAGTGTTCATAGTAGACAAATTAAAGAAATCATGAAACAATCTTTCAAAAGTTAAGACAAATAAAATAAGATTATCCTCATGCATGTTTATGATTATCCAATTGATTGACTACAAATCAGCTTTCCCACAACAACAACTAGCTTATGCTTGATATCTCAAGCTATAACACCATAAAACTCTATCTATCAAGTTGATAATATACTTCACTCAATATTCTCATACTCTCACAAATACTTAGCTCTCTCACAAAATATAGTAGATTATTGTAGATAATAAAGGCAGAGCAAAGTGTATGAAATGCTGAGCACAATGCATCCCAAATGAGAGCTCAAATCCTTTATTTATACAACAGAAAAGAGACTTCTCATCCTATACAATAGGAATGAGCATTGACAAAAAACTCCATGCATAAAAACTCACTCTACTTAGCTAAAAGCTGACACGCAAATAAGAACGTACTCAACTAAATAAAGCTACAGGTCAACCTTACTAGCTAACAGTAGCATGAGACCATTTCAAATCAACACATAATGAAAAAGGTATAATTCAAATGTCCTTCACAATGAACATCTACAAAAAATAGGATTCATAAAGTGGTATCAAAGCAATCATAAACCTCCTACAAAGTTGGCATGGTTTAACACATCCTGAATTAGTCAATATCAACTATGTAACACATAGTTCATGTCGACTTAATCTTACATGAGTCATTTCATCTCATTTATCATTTTGACCAATTTATCGACATGTTGTACATAATCTTGCATGAATTTGTCTGTTTTTGATATTTACTCAATGAAAAGGAGGTTTAAAAGCTTACTGAGTCAAAGACATCTCCACATAAGGCGTCAACCAAGTCTCATTCCTCATATTGACTTAATGGCTACAAATTTCTTATAGATTACTTGTCCATTATGTGTTGCCATCTTGTATAATGTTCAACCTTTATATTCTACCAAAATATATCATATGTTCAGCCTAATAAAATACTTTTATATGTTCTATACTATTGGGCCTATGTAGACAAATCAACCACCAAGCATTATATCATTATGCATTAGTTTAATCATTGTTTATATTCAAACATGATGTCTCCATATACCATGGACTAAGTCTCAGTTTAAGCACTAACATTGTTTATAAGCTAACTTTACCTATATCTAGATTGGCTTTTTATGTGGACTTCCAAACTCTATTAGCTGGTTGCTTTATGAAGCCTAGTTCTTCCTCTTAAGTACTACATTTGGTAGTATTTGGTCTTTACCATCTACCATGTTGGACTGTGCACTAAGGTTTCTAAAATATATATTAAATAACACATATGCTATTGTTGTATTTATATAACTTAGTATATCCACATATATTTCCAAATGTTTACGCTAAACATTGCCACCGCTTTATTGACATGCATTTATATATGCTACCTATTGGTTTGTTTTTTCTCTCATGCACTATGAATACTTATATGGTATTCTATGTATAATATATATATATATATATAGAGAGAGAGAGTATACCAATTAAACATATATATATACATATATATACATATACTCATATGATAAAAAAATACCCATCATTCGATATCTCGAATGCATACATCCACTTATCATTACCTATCAATCAATACACAAGTAACCATATGTACACATACACATATACATATTTAATATGTTCACACACATATATATTGCAGGTTACCTCTCCTATCATATTCTCATTGATACACACATTTGCTAAGTGTGTATGTATATATATATATAATTGATTCCTCATGATAGTATGTTTGTAAGTAATTCTACTTACACATACATCCATATGATTATGCTCTCATGCATGAATCAATGTATATATACTCATATACATGTATACATTTGACATAAATATATTTCAACATAAAGCTCAAGGATTCATAAAATTCAAACACATAAATATCATCCAAGAATGCACTCAATAGTAATCAAGACCCTTACTAATATAGACACACCAACTACGGATGACTTACTATTTCTCCAACAATATGTCTAGACTCAACCTTTCTATTGTGTGTGAAAGCTCAAATAGGTTACGTTACTGGTTACCTGACCAAGATCTTCTCCTAAGTGATACTTCCCCTCCACCTAGAGGAATGAACCCATCCTTGCAACAAACTCAACACATTCACAATGGTATTTAGATGTTCATGATAAATCCATATGCATCATAACTTTAGCATATTCATATAGAAATATATATAAACATATTTACTCTTCAAAGCTATATTAAGCATTTATCAATACTTTCATATAATACATATTCCAGTGTTCCATGCTTTTGGCATAGCAATCTCATGATTGCATTTACCATCTTATTTACCCGTGAAGGTAAAAGTAAAACAGTAACTACTAGACAGGGTGTAACACCAATTGCAGAAAATTTTAAAAATTGGGGAAAACACTTCACTTTTTGAATATTTTGTGGACCCAACTTCTTGCACATGCCCAATCAATTAGATTTTATATTTTTAGAATGTTGATAATTTTTTGAATTAAGGGTATGTGCAGGATCATGGTGCGCCAAAAAGTGGCAATATTATGGGTATTTGTAGGGTATGTGGCTGACGACTTTTTTTTCACCCAAAATTAATGAAATGAAAAGGGTTTTTAGAGGAGATTCTCAGCTTTCCAAAAATATAAATTATGATTTAATTTGAATTTAATTAATAATTATTATTCATTTTCTATTAGAATTACGACTAAAGTCCTAATCGATAGGCTAATTGAAAAACATCTATAACTTTCAAATGGTATCATATTTTTTGAATCAAAACATGTGTCACATTCTATGCTTCACATACTATAGGATTAAAAAAATAAAAATTAAATTTCATGAGGTTTTGACCAAGTTAAGGTGGTATGACAGACGAGTTTTTATATTTTCTAAAAGTTGTAATAAAAAATTCATAATTAATTATTTACTTGGAAAAAAAATACAAAAAAATATGCATCACATCCGGACATGAGTCCTCTACTTATATATAAAATCTTACAAAAAAATATTATCATTTTATTATGGTTAGGGTGGTCAGACAGACACATACTTCTTATTTTTTCCCTGAAATTTAAGTACTACTGCATTGAAATTTCAAATTTTCACCAAATAGATTTTATTTATTTTTACATAAACCTAGTATTTTAGAAACTAAATTCAATTTTTTACAAATTCTATTCTTACATATTTTGAAATAATATAGATAACTTATTCAAATATTTACGTCAAGTTGCCTAACACTGATTTTTCTGAATTTTTTGCCACTTAAGGGCGTGTTTTTTGCATGATGATCCTACACATACCCATAAACCATTTTCATTTCATTAAATTTAGATAAAAGGGGCCATCAACATGAGAATTGATGTCATGAAAAAAGGATGAAACATATAAACATGTTAGAGTAGTTGAAAAGTTGGGCTTTGCATTCACAAACCTAAATCCAATGTATTACTCAGGTAGAAAAGAAGGGAATAGACTTTTGCAAGAAATAACAAATATCCTTTTTAGATAATAGATATATGTTACCTAGAATTGTTGAAAAGTACTTCATGCTTTAGACAATAGATATCCATTTTTAAGTAATGGATATTTTTTTAGATAATGGATACCTATGTCACATAATCCATATCGATTTCGTTGTCTTGAATAATGAATAGAAACTTTTTTTGAGCTTGATAATCCCCCCCAAAAATGCCTTGTTCTCAAGAAACCTATGATATTTACACAGACATAAGAAATATGCTTTTCTACTGTCATGAACATGTTGAACACAAAGTAGTGCTAAGAGGGGGGAAAATCAACATATATTAAAACTTAACAATAACCATTAGCAAATCAGAACATAATCAGGGTTAAATAATTAAGGTTATGCTATAAAGCATATAAATCAAACCCTAATAAATAATGAAGCACAAATAAGCATAAATACATAAAACATAAAGCAATATTACCAAAAGTCTTCATACCACCATTGATTCACCTCCATTGCACTTCTCCATTTTTCTTGAATATAATGAATTCCCTTAGATTTTTTGAGTATTCAAATAGACCTAATGACAATGACAAAGCAAAATATTGAAGATTTTATATGACTATGGATGCACTTGACTTCATAGTAGACTTGATAGCAAGATGACTCTAGATAGCTTGTGGATGATTTGTAGATGACAAAAATGGAAATCACAAGGTCTTTTATAGGAAAGGCCAATTTGAATGAATGGTCAATATTGAAAGTCAATGATCAATGGCCAAGAATGAAAGATGAGGTATAAATTAGGGTTAGGGAAAAATTAAAGGAAAATGATAAGGATTGACAGTCAAGATTATATTATAAATAATATAATCAAGGGTAGAGGTTAATTGAGACATGGATAAATAAAGACTTGATGTGGAAGATAAGATTGGCTCAGACAAAGAGGTGATAGGAGGTTAAATAATAATAAAATTATTTAATCTAGGTGGCCAATGAATAATTAAATAATTAAAATAATTATTTAATTGTAGAAGAATGTGACAAAGGGAATCTTTTGAATTAAATAATGATTTAATTCAAAATTCAAGAGAGTGGACCAAATTAAATAAATAAAATTTATTGAATTTAGGAGAGAAGAGGCTAATGAATAATTAAATAATTAAAATAATTATTTAATTATAGTGGAAAGGGATATAAAAATTAAATAAATAAAGATTTAATTTTAGAAAGAAAGGGAAATAATTAGTGACATAATTAAATAAATAAAATTTATTTAATTAATCAAGGAATAATAAAAATAGAAATGAATTAAGTAAATAATTAAAATTATTCAATTAATAGAAGACTTATGACTTTAGAAAATAATTAAATTATTAATTTATTTAATTATGAAAGACAAAAGAGGAAATGATGGAGAATTTAGAAGTCGCGGTCCTAGGACAATTTTTAGTTCCTACACAAACAACACTACACATAAACTAAAAGAAGAGTAGAAATGATAAAGAGAGAGGGAATGAGAGAGGGAGAGGTAGAAATGGAGAGTGGTAGAGAGAAGTATATAGGGAAGGAGAGATAGAGAAAGGGGAAGCGGGGGGAGAAGTAGAGAGAGATATACAAAGAGGTAGGGAGGGAGAGAGAGAGGTGAGATATAGAGAGAGGAGGGAGGGAGAGAGATAGAGTGTAGTGTCAAAAAATGTCATCAGGGACATTTTCACACTTGTTTGAACCCTTCTTGTTAAATTAAGATTAATGTTGCTTTGATTTAGTGTTATAATGTGGTTGACACATTCACATTAGGTCTTGGGCCCTTGTGAACTAATGGATTTTAATGGCACCTTGCTAAAGTGTTGTGAAGAGTTGTAACTCACTTTCACACTTTTTAAAGGTTTTATTAATTAGCTAAACCTAATAAACCTCTTTTTAATCTTAATCTTCCCTTATTTTAAAACATCAAAATATTGAAAACCCACCTCAAAAAGCTAAGGTGGGACTCATTCACCACCTTGAGTGAATGAGTCCCCTTAGGTGGGACCCATTCGCCAAGGATGGCGAATGAGTCCCATTTAACTCAAAATTAAATTTAATTAAAATTTTTGGTAGAATTTTATTCTCCTTAATCTAATGTTAGCTTTTAGTGTTGTAATTTTAGGAATTCTTGCACAATTGAGTATAAATACATGACCTTCTTTCTCTCATTTGAACCCCAAGCATTCAATTATTCATCCTTATAGAAAAGTTGAGTTTACAAGTGTTTACAAGAGCATTAAAGAGCATTCAAGGGTAGATTATCAAGTATTTAAGAGCAACATTTAAGTATCAATCATCATGTCAAACATTTCATGAATCATGTTTGTTTTGGAGCTAACAATCATGTTGTACGATTTTGTGATTCAAGCAAGCATTTCATTTAAGATCAACATCATTCAAGAAAGAATCGAGATCCACATCCATTGCAGCAATCTCAATCATATTTGTAGCCTCTTAGAGCTAGGGTTTGGTGAGTTTCAACATTGTTATTTTTCATTCATCATTCTCCATTCCTATTTCATTTCATTTCAAGGATTGATTTCCAAAATGGGGTTTCACCAAGGAAATCCCCTATCCACTAACCCAACAACATTTTTCCCTCTCCTCTATGTGTGATTTGTAGTCTAGGTTGTAGATTTCCTAAGGAGAAAGATTGGAGAAAATTTTTCAAATCATTCAAAGTTGTCAAAGTTGCCATCAAGCCTTGGAGAACATTGGAGAACACCTACAGGTTGCAAATTAGGGCTTCGGATCTAGAAATCAATTAGGAAGGACATAGCAGAAAGAGGAGAGCAAGATTAGACTTCAAAGATTTAGAAAAAAATAATTGGACTGATTTGCCACTTTTGGAAAATGAGTCTCAGTTCTAGTCAACATTCATATTCTTGCAGATTCAGATACCCATTTGGCAGATTCTTTCTCCTGCACAATTTTCTAGATCTTGGATTGATTCTCCTAGCTTGGCGAATGAGTCCCAATAAGCACTAAATTCAAATTTTCTAGTGTATCAGACCTCCATCTAGCCATTTCTAAATTCCTAGGTGCACACATTCTATTTTGTAGCTTTCTTTTGAGGTTCATTTGCATTCTAGGTCATTTTGTAGGCCATTACATTGAATTAGGGTTCTACATTTCATCTTGCATTTTCAAGTCTAAACTTGGTGGTGAACCCCTTAATAGTTTTCATTTAGCCCCTAGAACAACCCTCTTGCAAGATCTCTTTCTCTTTTGCATTAAGATCTCAAGGGTTTGTTCTTGAATGAGAGAGAGAGAAGATTGTCCTTCTAGGTCCTAAACCCTAGAAGGAAAGAAAAACAATTTTCTTCCTTTCAGAGAGAATTAGAGAGGGGAGGAGGGAGGGATAGAGGGAGAGAGAAGTTCAATAAATAAAATGAGAGAGAGAGAGGAGGAAAGGAGGAAGTTTGGGAGATTGAGAGAGAGAGAGGAGGGAGGGTGAGAGATAGGCAAAGAGGGATAGGTTAGATAGAGAGAAGTAGAGAGGGAAGGTGGTTGAGATGAAGGAAGAGAGATGAAAGGAGGAAGGTGGAAATATTGAGAAAGAGAGGAGAGAGGGAGAGAGAGAGGTAGAGAGGGATAGGTTAGATAGAGTGAAGTAGACAGGGGAGGTGGGTGGGAGGAAGGAAGAGAGAGAGGGGGAGATAGAGAAAATTAGACAGGGAATGAGGGAAGGAGGAAATGAGGGAGGGATGGAGGGATAGAGAGAGGATAGATAGATATGAGTATAAAGGGAAGGAGAGTGTGTGAGAGAGAGGTCTAGAGTATAAGGGATAAAAAATGAGTGAGATAGAAAGAAATATGATACAACTTGCTGATTACTAAAATTTGACATGTTGATTACTGAAATTTGACCTCCTAATTACTAAAATTTGGCATGCTAGTTATTGAAAATTGTCTATCTAAAAAATTGTAAGATCTTCCAAAAACTAGAATTTGAATTATAACTCCTAGCTAGATCTAAAACCACTCTCAAACATACTAAAAACTATATACATGAAATATAACTTAAAGTATAAGAAGGTAAATTTCCATATATAAATGCCAACTTATACTTTCATGTATATAGTTTCCCTAAAAGATAATAAGAAGAAAGAGAAGAATAAAAGAGAAGAAAAAACTTCAATGTAGACTAAAACACAAGTGCATTATAATGTGCTTGTGTTATGGTAATGCTTTTTTGAATTCAAAAAATGTGGATTTTTTGAATTCAAAAACATGTGTTTTTTGAAATTCAACCCATAACATGAGCACATCATAACACACTCATGTTTTGGCTTGGTAATGACCAACCCTAGGCTCGATCATTACCAGCCCATAACACAAGCACATTTTAGTAAAACATGCTCGTGTTTTGGCTATTTCACAATGAAAAAGTGAATTGGCCACTTTTTGGCCCCCCATCTTTTTACACTCACCCACAAGATATCCAAATTTGAATAGTGGGGTAGCCAAATTAATGTAAAATTATGAAGGAAATGCCCCATGATGCTGTGAACAAGGGAAACATGCATTTTTCCATTTTGGTAACACAAGAATATTGGGGATGAAATCAGTAGGGGGTCTAGTAGTGCAAACGGGAAATTAGGAAAAAGGTAAGTAGTGCATCGACTCATTGGGGAAAAGAAGGAAAGAGCTGATAAAATCCACGAAAAAAGGTAAAAATCATTGTTTTGCTGCTGATTATGAATGATTTTTTAGTACAAGTTATTCTAAAACCTTCATTTTCATTCCATATTATAGATACCATTCAAGTTTGTTGACACAACATAGGATGCCCATTTACTGCAAGCCATATTCTGCTTAGAACTAGGGATTTTGATTTAGAATTGATTATTTCTTGATTTATGTTGTACGGGGCCCTCATCGACCAACCCAGGTGCATGCACCATATCTTTGCATTTTTTTCTATCGGCATGAAAGTCAAACCTAGTTATGCCTAGTATAAATTATTGTTATCATCTCCAATTGATATGTTATGCATGTAAGTTATTAACCTTTTCATGGTTATTCAGATGATATATGATAACCAAAATTATTGTTTTATATTGAACGATTTTGAAATCGTCATCATTACCCTTAAAGGGAAAATTATTGTATCTCTATTGTTATATTTCTTTTATTATTTGTGGTTCTTCCTATCAGCTAGGCCAAACAATTATGTCACCTAAAATGGGTGAGAAGGATGCTAACATCATTCATAGAAGGATGTACATATATTTATAGATTTTTGCTATTTTATCATGTTGCTTCATTCTCCTCAAATGATAGAGGAATGATTACATTTTTCAATTCTTTTATGTGGGCATTGATCATTAAGATTGATTGTAGTATACTATTTGTACATAGAACTAATCATTCAAAAGAACGACCCCCATTTTCTTTGCAAACATGTGATGCTCACATATGTTGATTTCACCAGTCTATTTGTATGCACATACCATCCTCAGAATGATTACCATGAATGTGGTTTAACAGCTGATCGTTGAACATTGTAAGCCAATAATTAACATTTATTCTAGGCTCGGCTAATGATAATTTTTTTGACAAACCAAACAGTCATTTGAATGTTAGTTGTTTTTAAAATGATAGTAGCTTGATCTTATATCCATAATAGACACCAATAGAAACATGGGTCTTTCTTAACCTAGAACAATAAAAATAGATGTTTCAACTTTGTATGTGATTAGAAATGGCAAGCATGTCGATCAATTCCTTGTTGCACAAAAAGGGCTATAATACTATTCAAATATTTGTATGACCAGAATGATTGAACATTGACTAATTACATGACATACTAGTTAACTTGAAATTGTTAACGAGACACATAGGCATAGTAACTTGTAAACCTCTACAAACAACATTTTTTTTTATACAAATAACATTGTTTTGATATAAACAACATTTTTTTGATACAAACAACATTGTTTTGATACAAAAAACATTTTTATGTGGAAAATGTTCAAATATATTTCTTCTTATTTCTTGAAAAGGAAAATTTACATCTAGTATTAGGGTATGTGTAGGATCATCATGGAAAAAATAGGCCCTTAAGTGGCAAAAAATTAGAAAAATTAGAGTTAGGCAACTTGACGTAAAAAATTGAATAAGTTATCTATATTATTTTAAAAATATGTACAAATAGAAACTGTAGCTAATTTAATGTAGTTTCTAAACTAATAGGTTTGCTTAAAACGAAAAAAAATCTATTTGGTGAAAATTTGAAATTTCAATGTAGTAATACTTAAATTTCACGGAAAAAATAAGAAGTAGGTGTCTGTCTGATCACCCTAACCATAATAAAATGATAATATTTTTTTATAAGATTTTAGATTTAAGTAGAGGACTCATGTCTCGATGTGATGCAAAAATTTTGTAATTTTTTCCAAGTAAATAATTAATTATGAATTTTTTATTACAACTTTTGAAAAATATAAAAAACTTGTATGTCTGACCACCATAACTTGGTCAAAACTTCATGAAATTCAATTTTTCTTTTTAATCCTATAGTATGCGAAGCATAGAATATGACACATGTTTTGGATTCAAAAAATGTGATACCATTTGAAAGCTATAGATATTTTTTAATTAGTCTCAATCAGGACTTTAGTCATAATTTGAATAGAAAATGAATAATAATTACTTATTAAACTCAAAGTAAAACATAATTTATATTGGTGGAAACCTGAGGATCTCCTTTAAAAACCATTTTTGTTTCATCAATTTTGGTTAAGAAAAAAGTCATCAGCCACATACCCATCATATTGCCACTTTTTGGCCCATCATGATCCTGCACATACCCATTACTGCCAAATGATATGACAATTTGTAGCATTATTTTGAATGAAAGAAAAATGTTTTACTGGGTTTTATTTCAAAATGTATGCACAAATATATTAACTTAAGTTGGAAAATATA
Source organism: Sequoia sempervirens (assembly GCA_007258455.2). Lineage (NCBI taxonomy): Eukaryota > Viridiplantae > Streptophyta > Pinopsida > Cupressales > Cupressaceae > Sequoia > Sequoia sempervirens. The sequence continues at coordinate 764,788,007 of VDFB02270651.1, forward strand.
TGTGTATGCACATATACCTTTGTCTATGTACATACACATACTTGTGACATATCTTCTTTTGTTAATTATTTAATTTATTCTTAAATGAATACTTGATTATGTTGAATGTAGTCATGTGAGATGTGCTTGAAATGAATGGATAATGTATTGAATAGATCCATTGAATTGTTTCTAATTTTATTAAGTTGAGGAAATAAGTAGACTAAATTATTTTTCCATAGATATGTGTGTAAAGAATATTCTCTTTATTTAATAGAACAACAACACCTAAGTATACTAGAGCATGTCAGGGTAGATGTTTCTAGAGGGTAGATAGTTGCTAAGGAATAAAATGTGTTGTTGAAAGTGACCTTTCGAGACAGATGCCAAAATGGAGTTCATATGGTATAGGTTTTTCTTTATCCAAAACATTTTTTTTTTGCAACTAAATTTTTATGTTTTGTTAGAAAATTGTGCCTCAACTTGCTAGCTTGAATCTCTGCTAAACACTTAGTGTATTTTTCCTTTGCTTGGTCTTCATTGTCAGTCAATCACTAGAGTGGGTAACTTTGTAACCTAAGTTGTGGGGTTCTAAAAGTTTCTAACTTGGTGATAGTGTGTTGGTCACGACATTCAATAATTCTCTAACCCGCTATGGAGGTTACGAAGTTTGAGTTTTCTCCAACTAGGCGATAGTGGTATTGGCTTGTCATGGGGAATGGGAAATTCCTAACCTTTCAGTGGACGTTATGAAGTTAGAGTTTTATGTGACATGATGGGTGTTCACTTTGTTGGAGCCATGTTGATGGATGTATTGAGGTTGTGGAGGTAGGAGTGGGTGATTGAAAAAAGGGATAACTCATGGACACATAATGTCTTCAGATTTTTGGATTTAAACTATTGGTTGTTCCTATTTCACACCAATGTGGGATAATTTCGATAGTTGAACTTCTTTGACAGTTGAACAAACTAAATCGGTTTCAACAAAATATTCTTGGAGATCAAAGGGTCTTTGTGTGAATGATTGAAAATGGTAGACCGGTTGGGTTTTCATGTTAAAGGAAGGAAAAAGATTGGTTTTCTATTGATCATGTACTGCATATTGAAAGAACATTGTAATAGTGTTGCGATTGACTGTGGTTGGCCCGATTGTAATGCTCTTATGTAATATTAGAGAACAAATGCATGAGAAGAAGGGATCTATAAATTTATTGTAATTTATTTTTATTATGAATAAAGTGATCTTTCTTTGGTGGTGGGTTTTTCTCCCAATTTTTTTTCCTACGTAAACTTGGTTTCCATTCTCTATTGATATTATTGTTTATTTTTTTCTATCCTTTTACGTGTGAGTCTTAATGTTCTGTAATTTGAAATTAAAAGTACTCCTACACTATTCCCCTATGAATTGACATTAGGAAAGATATTTTCACACTAGAGTCTTTCCTTACAAGTGGTAACAGAGCCTAGCTAGTTTTGTTATCCTTGTGGGTTGGGTTGGATTTTTGTGTCAATTCTGAAGTGGGAGTTTTGTAGAAACTTGGTAATCTTGATTGCAGATTAAGATGGAAAGTGCGTCAAGAAAGATTAAAATTGAGAAATTCAATGGTAGCAAGTTTGAGTTGTGGAAACTCAAAATGGAAGATCTATTGGTGGATCATTATCTTTGGCTTGTCATGTCTGGAATGAAACCTTCAAGCATGAAGCAAGAAGATTGGGATCTCACAGAATGAAAAGCAATAGGGTTGATAAGACTCTATTTAGGAGACTTTTTTCTCTTGAATGTTCATGAAGAAAAAACTGCATCTTCTTTGTGGAAGAAGCTTGGAGACATTTATCAGGGCAAGTCCTTAGTGAATAAGTTGTTCTTAAGGAAGAATTTGTACTCTTTGAAGATGAAGGAAGGGGTGTGTGTGGCTAATCACCTGAATACGTTTAACACACTTATTTCTCAGTTAACATCTGTTAGTGTAAATATATATCATGAGGATTGTTGTATGCTCTTGTTGTGTTATTTTCCTGATTCTTGGGATCATTTAGTGATGGTGATTAGGAGCACAACAACCACTTTCAAGATGGAAGATGTGGTTGTTTCTTTGTTTTCTAAAGAGATGAGGAGAAAATCTTCTAAGATGGTGAAGGAGGCTCTTGTTGTTCATGGAAGATCGAAGGAGAAAGGTAAGAAGAAGGACAAGAAGTCTAAATCAAAATCTGAAGGGAGATCAAAGTCTCTTGGAAAAAATTCCAAGGTCAAGTGTTGGAACTGTGGGCATTCTAGTCATGTCTGAAAGGATTGCAAAGAGTAGAAAAAGAAGAAGAAGAAATCTTCTTATAATGATTCTTCTTAGAGTGAATCAGATGCTTTCATTATAGCCTTGGCAACTCAGACATCTAATGATATCTGGCTGATAGATTCTGGAGCATCTTTCCATATGACATCTCATAGAGATTGGTTCACAAAGTATAAAGAATACGATAGTAGAAAGGTGTATTTAGCAAGCGATTCATCTCTAGAAATTTTTGGTCATGGAAGAGTCATAATTTAGTTTCCTGATGGAAGAATTAAGGTAATTAATGGCGTAATGCATATACCAGGTCTAGCTCAGAATTTACTTTCTATAAGTAAGCTAAATGATGTTGGAGTGCAAGTCTCATTCTCTAGCAGTGGTTGTAAAATGACTAGATGTTCAATAGTGTTGGCTAAGGGTGCTCAAATTGGTACTCTATACAAGTTGGACGCACTTGTTGTTCACTGCAATAATGTCTCTACAAAGTCACAAATTGTTGTTTGTGTAAAGGAGACTGAAGTTCCTATAGGGGAAAATTCTTTGGAAGCTAAAATTCCTACATAGAAGATTATGCTCTGGCATCAAAGTCTTGGTCACATTGGTGAGAAAGGCTTAAAATCCTTGAAAAATAAAAACATGGTTGAGGGGCTTGAAGATTGTAACCCAGAATTTGAATTTTGTGAACATTGTATATATGGAAAACATCATAGTGTTTCATTTTACTCTAGTCCTCACAAATCTTCTAGTGTTCTAGATTATATTCACTCTAATGTTTTTGGTCTAGTAAATGTTCCTTCATTATTGAAATCAAGATATTATGTTTCCTTTATTGATGATTATTCGAGAAGGGCATTTGTATATTTTCTAAAAAAGTAAATAAGAAGTGTTTAGTCAGTTTAAAGAGTTCAAGAACTTGGTTCAAAATCAAAATGATAAGAAAATCAAATGCTTGAGGACTGATAACAGTGGTGAATTTTGTTCTATAGATTTTGAAAGGTATTGCAAAGACCATGGAATTAAAAGGCATAAAACAACACCTTACACTTCATAGCAAAATGGAGTTTCTGAAAGGTTGAACAAGAAATTGATGGAGAGAGTAAGAAGTATGTTTACCAATGCTAGTCTAGAGCAAAAATTATAGGTTGAGGCTGTGGCTATAGCATGTTACTTGGTAAATTGATCTCCTTCTTTGGAACTTATTGAAAAAATTCCTATGGAAGCTTGGTTTGGTAAGAAGCCCTCTCTGAGACATGTTTGTGTCTTTGGCTATGAAGCATATGTTTATGTGCTGAATGAGAAGAGAACTAAATTTTAGAACAAAGTTGTTAAGTGTATCTTCATTTGCTATGGCATTGGTGTGAAAGGATACAAGCTTTGGAATCTTGTGACTAAAAGGGTGGTATACAGTAGAAGTGTAATCTTTTGTGAGTTGAAACCTTCTTTAGTAGATCTATAGTCAGGGATGAAAGAAGTTGAGGAGAAAAATGATTGTCTTGAAATTCTTCTTACACCTGAAAAAGAGGAACAACAAATTGATAGTGTACCTAAATCTAAGGAGAGTTCGAGAAGCTCTGAGAGTTCTGAACAAGAAGAACCACAACCTTAGCCTCAGCCCGTGAGGAGGTCTACACATGAAAATCATCAACCTAATAGGTATGGGTTTTCTATGATAGATTTGAACTGCCTATGCTTTAATTATTGGCACTAATGAGCCTAGGACCATTAAAGAGGAAATTAGAATGCCTAATTCAAACTCTTGGTTCCATGGAATCCATGAATGAAGAAATGGCATGATTAGAGAAGAATGAAACTTGGAGTTTGGTTCCCTTTCCTGAAGGCAGAAAGTTGTTGGTTGTAAGTGGGTGTTTAAGAAGAAGACCAGTTTGAATGGTAGTGTTGAAAAGTATAAAGAGAGGTTGGTTGCGAAGGGATATTCCTAGGTAGAGGGAATTGATTATGGAGAAATATTTTCTCTTGTAGCTAAGCTAACATCTATCAGATTTCTTTTGTCAATTGCAGTAGCCTATGACTTAGAAATTGAATAGATGGATGTGAAGACAACGTTTCTTCATGGAGATCTTGAAGAAGAAATTTGTATTTCCTAGCCTGAGCACTTTGTAGTAAAAGGTAAAGAAAATATGGTCTGGAAGTTAAAGAAATCTCTATATGGTTTGAAGAAATCACCTAGAATGTGATACTAGAAATTTGACACATTTGTTCTATCATTGGGATTTGTAAGATCAAAATATGATCATTGTGTGTACTACAAGACTGAAAATGATTGTATTCTTATTATTTCCCTTTACGTTGATGATATGTTGTTCATAGGGAATAGTAAGTTTATGATTTCTAATCTAAAATTTTATTTGTCTACAAAGTTCAAAATGAAAGATCTTTGTATAACTAGGTATATTCTAGGGATGGAAATAACTAGGGACATAAAGAGTAGAAAAATTTGGCTCAGCCAGAGTAAGTATATTAACACTATTCTAGAGAGATTTTGTATGACTAATTGCAAGCAGCTAGTTGTTCTAGTTTTGTAGGGAACAAAACTATCTGTTGATGATTGTCCAAAATCTCCTACTAATATGGAGGACATGACCAGAGTTCCTTATGCAAGTGTAGTTGGAAGTTTAATGTATGCAATGGTATGCACAAGGCCAGACATTTCCAAAGCAATGGGAGTTCTTAGTCGATTTATGGCGAATCTAGGAAGGCCACATTGCGATGTTGTGAAAAGAGTTTTTAGATATTTAAGAGGTACATCACAGTATGCTTTGTGTTATCATGGTAAATTTTTTGGATCATAGCATTCTCTTAGCATTTGAGGTTATGTGGATTTTGATTAGGCAGGGGACATTGGCAACTAGAGATCTACTAGTGGATATATTTTCATGTTGCATTGTGGTGCAGTTAGTTGGATGAGTAAGTGGTGGGTTGTATTTGCTCTATCCACTATTGAAGCTGATTACATGGTAGCAACACATGCCTACAAAAAAGTTTTATGGCTTAAACATTTGTGCTATAATATTGAGTTCAATGCAAGGAAAATTTCAATTTGTTGTGACAATCAGAGTGCTATTTGTTTGGAAAAAATCCAATTTTCCATGCTAGGACAAAACATATTGATGTACAGTATCATTTTGTACAAGATATGGTGGAGGATGGAAAGGTTAGTTTAGAAAAGGTGGATACTTTGGAAAATGTTGCGGATGTGTTGAAAAAGCCCATAAGCATAGACAAGTATAGGTGGTGTGTTAGTTTGATGGGCCTTGAAGCTAGTGACCTTCATTAACTTTGAGTTTAGAGGAAGCCAATAAGTCTTCGTCAAGTGGGAGATTGCTAGAAAATTGTGCCTCAACTTGTTGGCTTGAATCTTTGTTAAAGATAGGATATTTTTCCTTTGCTTGGTCTTCATTGTTAGTTGATCGTTAGAGTTCATAACTTTGTAACCTAAGTCATGGGGTTCAGAAATTTTCTAACTTGGAAAAAGTGTGTTGGTCATGGTGTTCAAGAATTCTCTAACCTGCTATGGAGGTTATGAAGTTTGAATTTTCTCCAACTAGGCAATAGTGGTATCGGCTTGTTACGAGGATCGATAAATTCCTAACCTTTTGGTGGAGGTTATGAAGTTAGAGTTTTATGCGACATGCCAATGGGTGTTCACTTCATTGGAGCCATGTTGATGGATGTATTGAGGTTGTGGAGTTACGAGTGAGTGAATAAGAAAGGGCTAACTCATGGACACATAAAGCCTTGGAATTTTTGGATTTAAACTATTGATTTTTCATATTCTGCACCAATGTGGGATAATGTTGACAGTTGAACTTCTTTGACAGCTGAACGAACTGAAGTGGTTTGGACAAAATATTCTTGGAGATCAAAAGGTCTTTGTGTGAATGGTTGAAAATGGTAGTCCGGTTGGGTTTTCACGTTGAAGAAAAAAGATTGGTTTTCAGTTGAGCATGTACTATATGTTGAAAGAATATTGTAATAGTGCTACGATTGACTGTGGTTGGCCCAATTGTAATTTTGTTGTGTAATATCAGAGAACAAATACCTAAGAAGAAGGGATCTATAACTTTATTGTAATTTATTTTTACTATGAATAAAGTGATCTTTCTTTGGTGGTGGGTTTTTCTCCCAAAAGGGTTTTCCCATGTAAACTTGGTGTCCATTCTTTGTTGATATTATTGTTTATTATGTTCTATCCTTTTACGTGTGAGTCTTAATGTTTTGTAATTTGAAATTAAAAGTACTCTTGCATTATTCCCCTGTGAATTGACATTAGGAAATATATTTCCATGCTAGAGCCTTTCCTTACATGCTTGGCCAAGCAATTACCCCATTATGTATGTATGGACTTTATGATAACACTCTCTACTATTCCTAGCATAGATCTTGCATTTTTATAATCATAGATAGAGATGAATGTTGATGTTTGGCATGCACCAGATTCAACCTTCTAAATTTTTCTCTTGCTAATTTTTTTGTGCAGGGTTGGGTGTTCTTCAATTTGGAAGAATATCAGGGAAGCACAAGTTTCATGGTTGCATGGTAAAGTGCTTCAACCATGTTTTCGCCCACTAGTGGAGGCAAGCATTAAGAGGAAATCTTGAATGTAATCATCATTATCATGGAATCTAATGTAACCTTGATGTAAAATTGTATAATGTAATTGAATTAGTGTCCTAATGAGCCAAGTCAACTTGGATATTGAAAGTGACATTGGAAATGAATATATATATATACATTTGACTCATTTTAATAAGAAATGTGTTGCTATGATTGAAAATAGATACTTAGTTATGTCTTTTTAAAATTAAATATTCATTTTTTCTTTTGCAATAGTGTAATTAAGTAATAATTAGAATGGGTTATTACACGACCCTTATTGGTAGAGATCAAAATGATCTCAAGAGGCTTAGGAAGGAGAGTGTTGAAAAATAAGTAGACCTAGCACAAAGGCTAGGAATGACTCTAGAAAGCAAGGAAGAAATGCATGAGAAGATGTCTACTATAGAGGTGAATACAAAAGAAGATACACAAAACATTGGTGCTCAATGTTAGCATGAGACACATGAAGGAGATGCACAAGACAATGTTCTATTGGATGTGGAAGAGTTTGTAGAAGAAGATGTTGATACTGGGAAAAATGTTGAGAAGGATGCAGCTACTGGAGAGGCTGTTGTAAAGGAGGATATTTCAAAGGACCATAAAAATCCTCCTCTAGTAATTGAAACACGGGTTGAGAGAATGCAAGACCAACTAGAGACTATCCCTCCTCTGGATAACATAGATAAGTCTACTCGTGAAGGAAATATAGGAAAAGAGGATGTGCAAATGAATGAAGATTCCTCTAGAGATGAGGAAAAGAAAGAAGTATCTAGATAACAATTAATACTAGTGATAATAAGAAGGAGAAGGAGCTGAAAGATAAGAATGAAAAGCAAGATGTTTCTATCTCATCCAAAGATCAAATCAACATACATCAAGAGTCACTTTTTTATCATGATAAGAACCCCTCAACAATATCCAACAATAATCTATTTCAAGGAGTGTTAACATTATTTGATCATGTAATCAATAATCCATCGACCAATGATCATATTGAAAATGTCTCTACATCACCTAATGAGTTAGAGGGAATATCTCAAGAATTTATTCCAAAGCATGATCAACATCTTTCACCAAAGTCTAGCAATGGTCCTTTCCAAGACATATTGACATCCTTCAACCTCATGGTTGCAGATATTGAAGGAATCTTCAACTCAACATTTGATCCAAGTCCACTCAAAGATCAAGAGGATATTGAGCCGCTTCCCATGTCTAATGACGATATCCAAGAACCCTTTCTAATGAAATTGACCCATGTCAAGAACTTGATCCAAAGTATGTTGAAAGCAATTCTGAAATCATTCAAGATCAAGAATTTATATCCCCAAGTTACTACATTAATCTAATGGATACTCTCCTATCTATACAAGATGATCATATCCACATAGCACATACTCCTCCATCTACCCATGAGATTATTTATGTGGATGGACACGTAGATGATCTTCATTCAGAATAGGATTCCTTTACTCCTGATATTATTACACAAAAAGAGCAAGTTATTGATTCCTCTAGTCAAACTAAGTTGTCAACATCAGGATCAAATATATCCCAAATTCAGATTGAGGACATCATGTATGAAGATATTTAGCATTATCCACTCAAAGAAATAGGTCAGACAGAACAGGATATTCCAGAGTTAGCAGAGCAGCAAATTGAAACAACGTCATCTGTAGTCGCCATTTATCAAAGCATGCTTACTAAACAAGACATCTCAAAACAAGCAGAATTAAGGAACGAAGGTGCCACTACCACCATACTGGGGGAAACTTCATCTCAAGAAAATATCAACATAAGGGGCATGAAGAATCCTTATGGTGAAACCAATGCTAATACTACAACTAACCACATCATGAATCTTCATCCACCCATCACCCCATCCATGAATTGGGACCAAAATCAAAAGAAGGTTTTGAATCAAAGCACAAAGAATGTTATCAAAGGAAAAGAATCTAAGAATCATATCACAAAAAACAAATACATATGGATACAAAAAAATACAAAGAAAGATTATCCCTAGATCAAACTCCATTAGTCAAAGAAACTATGGGGAAAAATAAAAAAGAGAAAAGTATCCATCAAAGATGTCCACAAAAGAAAAATAAAGCTTCTCAAGCAACTTAAAAAGTGTATCAAGCAATTGGTCCTAATTCCACATACACTTTTGTATCCACCCATCATTTCTCATCTTCCCAAATTTGGAGAGTCAAAGGTTCCAAGTTGTCAACCAATCCATCTTCTATTCCTAAACACACTCCATCAATGCCCCCACACATGATATCCAATTCTCACATTGAACATGTATTGGAAACGACCCTTCATCATAAGGATTTAGAAGGCACTCTATCACAATGTGTGCACAAAGACAATGTTAACTCTGGTATCAACAAAACTAATTAGGAATCTTAAAAGTTGTATTCATGTGCACATGTCTTGGCTAAGAAACTTCTTCAAGAAGGATATCAATGGCACATTAGGAAAGAATAATCTATATTGACACCACCAGGTGGTTCAACATGAGCTTAAAATCTCATAGAAAAATGCAAAAAATCAAAACAAAAAAAAAATCCAAAAAAAATAAATAAATCAGGAAACGGATTGAAAACGGTAAAGAAAAAAATCATCCTCTAGTGAAAACTACTATGGTGGCACTTTGGGCAACCATGATGAAAACCTGGCAAACAGACATCATGTGTACAATCGAGCATCTATGTGTGCCAATTTAGGAACAATCTCATCCCATCCATAATAAATCCAACATTCCATCCATCTTAGCCATAATAAATCCATTCATCCAGGGACCATTTATCCAATCCATTCACATATATCTGCATCCATATTCTGAGTTATCTTGATCTTGATAAATGTTGGTGCACACTTTACACTTGCTTATGGTAAAAATCTTGACATGGGTCATTTTCATTGATCCTATCCTACCCAGTGTTATCTAAGCCATGAAGCATTATCTGAATAACCATCCTCTATCTGAACCTGTTATCTTATCACAAGATAATCCTTGGCATCCTTTTCATGCTTACCATATCCCTCCATCCATACATCTATCCAAGCATCCATCCATGTCATTCCATACATTGCTAGACACTAGGGGTAGATATTTACATCTTGCTTCGGGAATAAATCATCTATATCCTCTAATTTATGTGGTGATCCAAACATTGGAAAATGTGAAATCAAACTAGTCAAAGCATTTGTGATCCAAAATCCAAATCACTAGCCCTTGACACATTTTGACGAGAATGCATTCCTTACCAAGCTTCATCTTTCATCGAACATCAATCCAAACAATCACAGTTATTAGTCACATATAAGTTGCACTTTAAACGTCACATCAAATCATTCAAAATAATTTTGTTCCAAAATCAAGCTTCAAAATCATGATCAATCAAAATCCAATCAATCCATCATCATCTTTAGATATCCATCCTAATCCTCATGTTGCTTAACACTATCCTTGCATTGTTGTGTATCCTCAACAATGTTATCTTCATCAATCCATCAATCCGATCAATCAACCCTAGCTTTATTTTCAACAAAATCCTAAATAGAACACTAATATCATCATGCATATCCATATAAAAATCATCAAAATCATGCAAAAATCCAAAAACATCAAAAAATCCAAAATCCAAAAACACTCAAAAAGTCAAAAAAGTGTCAAAAACACTAGATCCGAACTACGTTGTCTCTAAGCTTAAATGTAGGAAAGGCTAATCTTTGATCAACCCCCAAGACAAAAAATCCAAAAACATTCATAAAATCTCGTAAAATCAAAACATTTGCAAAATCTTGGAAAATAACAAAAAGTAGCCTCAAAACATTTCAAAAAATATCAAAAACATCCAAATATTTGAAAAAAAATCCATCCATCTCATCTCGCTTTCACCCGCAATAATCAATCATCCATAATAAATCAATTGTCACCTTCATTCTTTGGCAACACAAATAGAAACAACCACAACAATCAGCAAAAGAAAACTTCAAATGCAAAATCAAAATCCTAACCATTCACAAACATGTCAATCAACTTTATATCAACATCTTATCAAACAACTTATCAACCCATCATCATCCTATACAATTCATGTACTAGGATATATCATTCCAACAATGGGCATCATTTTGGATATCACCTTGGATTCTTATTGTATTAAAACACATCCCTTTGGTTGTAGGTATGAAGAACATTGACTTGTTTGTTTACTTGATCTTTTCTTTTGATTTATCTTATTGTGCTCATTCCAATGACCTCTCGATGATGTCTAATCAAAATTATTTAGAGAGAAAGGAATGGGGAAATGATCATTATCTTTTGTTTGCTATGCTTGTTGGACGTTCTTGTAATATAACCTTGGCGAATACTTGCTTTGCTAGGTGCATCCTAGCAAGGTTTCTGTATGCCAGTTGTGAACAAGATTTCTCGAGTAAAATTCCATCACACTAGGTGCAACACCATCCTATTTCTTTATACCTTGATGCATCATATCATGTGTTTTATAAAACATAAGGTAATTAGCCCTTTGAAAATCTCAAATCTTCAAAAGAAATCATCATCCATCTCTCATCATCATCTCCAATAAGGTCTTCTCAGATCATGGACTTGTTGGATCCTCTTTTCATCATCTTATTTCTTCTTATTCTTCTATCTTTACTAACATTTCTATCCAAATTTGTGTGATATTTCAAAATATACATGAGGCTACCCATGGTCAATGACTATTTATACATCATCAAAATTGTCTACGTCAAACATTTGGTCTTTCTAAATAATTATCTTTCATCCTTTAATTAGTAGAACCGCTCCTCTCACATTTTATTGTGATCTCGATCGGAAATTAGTATTTCTAGTTGATCTCTCGAGGGGGCAATATTCCAGCATAATTATTTTTTACTGGGGCAACAATGGGGCATCTAAAAAATTAGAGAATTTTTGAACTTTGCTCTGAACAAGATTATTCTTTGAATCAACACAAGTATGTTGCTTCAAAGAGGGGGAAAATGTAGACATGTAAAATATACAAATTGATATCGCACACTTGATCCTTATCTATTAATATCACTTCATCCTAAATTATCCCTTTGTCTAACCATTTAATCGAATAGCCTTATTTGATTAAAGTCATCATAATTCCTCTTTTAATTAAATAAATCCCTCAATTTAATTAAATCTTTGTCTCTGTGTAATTAGCTAGGCCATTTCATCTTCCTATCATTATTTAATTTAAATAATCCATATTATTTGATTAAATCTCTAAAGTTCATCTAATTAAATTAAATAAATCAAACATTTATCTAATTTAATCTAACATCACCCCTTTTGGTTAAATAAATCAAAAATATTTATTTAACTAAGTCTAAATCATTTTCTTCTCATTTTGAGTTATTTAAATCCTAAAATCTAAGTCAAAATGGTCAAATCAACTAACATCATTTAAATTAATCAAATCATGATTAATGCTAATCCTAATCACTCAAATCCTCTAGCTTTTGCCACTTGCACAATAAATCAATTTAATTGATTTATTAATTGTTCTATTTCATTCAAAAAGGTCATCAATGGTTAGAATATTCTCCAAATTTGAAAAATCCCTCCAAAAGGGTTTGTACATCCAACAAAGCATTTAAAATCTCTTACATGTCCTTTTCTTAAGCCATGTGGCATTAACTTCACCTTTCACCTCATCCTTCAAGCCATATTTTGAATTTGAATCTCCCCCTCTTTTCACATTCTCCAAAAAGTGCTCATTCCTCAACCATTCACATGATGACATGTGGCTTCTTCTCATTGGTTGAAGATTAGTCCCACATTCATCTCTTTTTCCTTTTCTCTTTACTTTCTTCTATAAATAGAAAGCTCATCCTTCATTTCTATCATCCACAATTTTAGCAAAGTTATTATACTTCAATTTCATCTTAGAGCTTAAGCAAGTGCATCAAATCCATCAATTGTAGCTAGGTTATTGAAAGTTTTCTCTATGGAAGGCATTTGAAACAATCACCAAGTGGATCACAATCATCAAATATTCATCAAGCTTGCTTAGGATTTGGGAAAGGACCAATTTACACATCAAATTGGCACCAAATCCCTCATAGGATCAAGAGTTTTCATTATTTGAATAGGATTAATCTATTTTATTTCTTTTCATTTCATTTCTTGCTTTCATTTCCTATTTTGAATCATGTTAATGTATTTTCTAGGGAATCTCTATTCTGACTTGCATTTGATCTTATTAATGTGTTCATTTGTTGTGTTCTTGCAGGTATAGGATATTGGTTCACAATCTAGTATGGAAAATATCAAATTTTTTATTGGTTCTTTTAAAGAGTATGCCTCCAAATTTAAAGAAAAACTTAAAAAGGAAATAGATAAAATGATGGATGAGAAGAGGCTAATGGAAATCATAGAGAAGAGTCCTTATTCCAATTTTGTATGTAGAGGCCTAGAGCAACAAAGAGAATTAAAGATGAAATAGACTCAATTAAGTCACAGATAGATAGAGCTTCTAGTCAATATGATCTGGAGCTTGACCTAGATGGAAGCACAAGATCAGCCATAGAAGACTTAGATGAGAAACACTTCCAACTATAAGGTCAAAAAGAGAAAATCATTATGTAGTTCAAAAACCTCAAGGGCTTGGTGAACTTCATAGTTCACATTTGTTTCCAGAGCCCTTATATGTGTTGATAAATCTATAAAGATTAATCTAATACCCAATATTCTAGAAGAAGGGGAACAATGCCTAATGGAATTGGAGACACAATGTAGAATTATTGGTGTTGCCAAGAGGATCTAGGAGGAAGAAAAACAAGAGTGGCAATCCCTTGTCAAGAAGCTCAAAGAATCAACTTCCTCTGGTTGATAATAATTCTTTATTTTTTATATTTTTAGTTCATTGTTTCCAACTCCAATATACATATGTAGATGGTGTAAAGTATTTTTCGGTATAATTTTTTGAACCAGTTATGGTGTATAGTTCTATTAGGGAGAGTTAGTTCAATTTTTTTAGTTTATACATATGCATATATTCATTAGTGGGAGATCTAGTACATCAAAAAGATAGTTGTATGCACCCTTTTCCCTTGATGTCAAAGGGGGAGAATAATTTTGGAGATGATTTTGGAATTTTACCATCAATGAAAAGGGGGAGATTTGTGGAAGAATAAGGAGATGTCATTGATGCATGTTTTGGCAACATAAGCATGTGATATGAGCACAAGGTACATACATTGCAACACATTGTCATTGATGTCAACATTGTATCATGGTATGAAGAATATGGTGAAAATTAGTTTGGGTGACTTGAGCATGTTTGAGTCCATGATTGTAAAAGATAATTTTGAAAAAATGTTTGATCTGGTGAAGGAAATAGTTGTGGAAATTGAATAAGTGTCACTTTAGGTGATTTTATGTATAAGGGACTCAGTATTTGGGTCAACATTGGTCTATTGATATGAAGATCTTGCTCTACGCTTCTAACATAATTTTTTTGGTTGATAGAAGAACCTAATTCTAGAGTTTCATCTTGTTTTGATTTCTTATTTTGAAGTTATGAGTAATAGAAGTTTGGCTTGGTAGTATAAGACGTTTCCAGTTCAGTACATATACTTTTGGTGAATCTACTCTTCTCCACGTATTGGAATTTTTCTTTGTAGCTTTGTAGAGATGTTGATAGGTGTTAGTAGATTTCATATTCTAGTTGGCATAGATTTTGGAGGTCTACATGTCTAAGTGTCAGTCTACAGTTGGCGAATTTTGTAATTAGGTCATTACCAATATTGACCTAATGAGTTGTGTGTACTTTAGACTTTGAATATGTTTTGATCCATTAAGTGGATGCTATTTTTGATATGTGTCAACCTATTTTGAATTGTTATAAGGTTTGAATCTTGATGTGAAGTGTGTGTTTATAGATCTTGAGTTGACAAGTTATGTTTTAAATATTACATCTAATTAGGCCGACCTAATCGATGTTTCAAGTGAAGAAAATATATAAGAAGAATCTTTTCATTGTGCATTCCCTTGTTAATTCATCTTCTTCATGACAATCACTTTCCCAATGTTTTGAGGATTCACATTAATCTTTACAACTATTTTCTTCTTTAAAATAGGATCACTATTTACTATTTTAAATGTATATTATTTATGTGTAATTGTAAAATTAGGATGTGTAAGAGAGGGAGACCACCACATGCAAGACCCTAGGTCACGGAGGGTTAATATACGAGAGGTTTCCATAACTTACCTCAGCTAAGTGTATTGTTTAGGGTATGTAAGGTGAGGATACCGAGGACCGTAGGGCCTCTCAACTACTCAACAGGCCCAAAATGTAGAACAAGGCTAGGTGAGTTGGTTCCTAGGCTTAACACTTCATCTTAGAAAGCTCTTTGTCTAAGGAAAAAGTGTAGACTTTGGATGACAATGCAGCGTGTTGTAGTCTGTACAACCAGAAAAGGACAAAGATAAGGTCAAGCTACTAAAAACTAGCAAATGGCCCAGCAAGTTAATTAAAGGGCCAAAATAACAGAACTAGGTAAATTAAATAATTTCTAATATTATAAAGAAAATAAACAAGATTGATAAAGATGAGGAGAATCTCACCAATGAACTCGTTCACCAACTAATCCTCCAAGAGCTCACACATCTACACACAACAAGAGAGAGTGTTGTGGGTGGTTGTATAGAGGTCTACCTCAGTCAAACCCCCGTTTAGGTGTTCCCACCTCCATAGAAAACCAAAGGAAAAGAGACAAAGAAGTGACTAAAACACAAGCACTACAAATAGTACTATGTTACTCAACCAAATGATAGAGGAGAGGAGAAGGAAGCTTACCACGTCCACCAATAGCACTCAAGGCTACTTGGGGGAGAAATGAGAAGAACTCAAGCCTCTACTACAATGGTGTGGTCCCAAACGTGGTCTACTGACATGATGGGGTGTGATATTGTTGCTATAGAATGCTTCAAATCCTTGGAAGTGAGTGCAAATGTGCTTGTCAATAAGAGTATGAGAGCTTGATGTGGTGTAGAGTTCTTCCAATATTTCATCCAACCTCCAAATGCAAGTTTGAAGACTGATTATGAAGGAATGAGATAGGAAATGGCTATATTCAAGTCGGGTGGCTAAAGGAGGCATTACAATTTTGTTGCCAATGGGAAGAGTAACGCCTCTACTGGCTGAGTCATAGGAATTTGTCAGGGATGTAAGCACATTGCACGGACATCTGCGCACCGCATGGGAATTCCCCATAGAAACTCCTCCACTCTCACACAAAATAGGCACCAAGTGGACTACCATAAGCGGGCTTAAGTGAATTTAAGCCTCTAACTTGGGTTTTCTAAAGTGTATAGAGGCAAAAAGGGGAATTGCGCCTAGGGTGCAAATTCAGTCTTATACATTTTTCCCCCACTTTAGCAAGCACAATTACTGATGAGTGCTCAGTAAAGTAGATCAAGAAAGAGAGTGGGGTTAGAAATGTATACCTAAACCATCGAGGAAGCAGACCGCTATCTCACGAACCTAAGATGCAGGGAAAACAAAGGACTCCATAGCTGCTCGAAACTATGAAGTTGAAACAACAAAGCATCTTACAAGCCCACAGACTTGCAAGGAGCTAACCCCCAAGATCTCTCGCATGGAGGAAGCCCCAAGGAAGTAGACTCTGCAGAGTTAGGAAGTGGTGACATGTCTACCTATAGATAGAACATGTCAGAAGTGGTGAAATGCCTACTTGTAGATAGAGCATGTCTAAAGCGTCGATATGTCTACCCACAGATAGAATGCATCTAAAATCAGTGGCATGTCTACCTACAGATAGAACATGTCTAAAGCATCAATACGTCTACCCATAGATAGAATGTATGTAAAAGTGGTGACATGTCTACTCGTAATAAAACATGTCTAAAGCGTCAATACATCTACCTGCTGATAGAACACATCTGAAAGTGGCAACATGCCTATCCACAAATAGAACATGTCTAAAAAGTAGTAGGTCACATAGACTAAAAGACTTTCAAAGGGATCCCTCGGGATCCCTTCAAAAGGAGAGGGGTCCACTCAAGGGATGAAATGTTTCAAAAAGTAAGGTCTAGTCAGGCTACCCTCAAGATAGATGCAAAAGGGTGAATGGAACAAGTCTAGTTGGGCTGCCCCTAAGCTAGATGTGCAAGAGTCCATTCATTACAAAGGATTTTGAAGAAACGGTTCTTGAGGAACCCATTGTGAAGTATAAGGGGGTCCACTCATTCGACATGCAATTCAAAAGTTGTCATCTTAGAGTGATTCATCATCAAGGGATCCTTTCGAAAGATGTTCACTTTATCAAGGAATTTGAAAGGAAGGTCAAACTCCCATGTGAGGTGAAGTCAAAGCAGTTCCCACTTTGGAGGAAGGTCTTCAAGTCCTTTCTTTATAAACCCGTGATGAAGGAAACACATTCCATTAGGGTTCCAAGTTAAGAATGTGCTTCCAAGGAAAGGTATTGCAAGGACTTTCAAGAAAATATTTGTTGGCGGTGAATTCATTTTATGAAAGTCAAAGTGTTAAAGAGTGTTGTCACACATAGGAGGGACATCTCAAGCAAAGAAGAGAGAAAGATAAAGACAAAGTGAAAAGTACAAACAAAAGGCATAGGGGGATCTAGTTTAGCAGGGTAAGATCTGTCCAAGCTCATATAATAATAGGTAGCCGTAATGCAAGGAAAAAGATCATCAATCCCCAACTAGATCAGGAAGAATGCATGAAAAAGAAAGTAAAAATAAAAAATTGGGTCAACATGGAAGGGAAGCCTAAATTCCCCCAACGCTTTGCATCATCCCCAATTTATTGAAAATCAAGCACAAACATGGAAGAATGATGGTTCCAATAGAAGAAGGTTTACGATACAAAAAACATGCATGTATCCAAGCACCAACAAGGGTGACAAGGGTCATCCAGACACACATATCATGAGTATGGGGGAACACATTACAAAACACACACACACACACACACAAGATCAAGAAAAGGGAACCTCATCCTAACGTTGTTCATCCAAGAGGTCGTTTGCTTCCTAATCTAGATCCTAATAAGGGGAAGGATGACAAGCCTACAAGGATAGAATGTTAAGAGGAGGATCATCCGACCCTCCCATGACAAGGGCCAAGGAATATGGTCCCTCAAGGTCCTCTCTATCAAGCTCTTGTGGAGTCTAAGTCATTGATTTCGCGAAGATCGCCGACAAGGTCAAGACTTCATCCACAGAGTTAAACATGCACCTCATTGGAGCTCTATGTCTTGCTTCAGTGGATCAAATGGGCTTCACCTGAGATCCATCGATAAGCTTTCCAAATGACTCAGGAACGGTGACAAACTCAGGGGAGGCCAGGATTGGTTCTGTCACAAGGACAAAATAGGTCATCACAGGGCCACCTTGTGAAGGTGGGCTCCTCCTATGTCCTTTATCTTGAGAAGGAATAGCCTCTACCTCCTTCTTCATAGGAGGAGATGAACTCCCCAAAAATGAAGCTAGAGGTTCCAAGGAGGAGGAAAAAACTACAGTGGATATGGCTAAAGTGTTAACCATATCCATAGGTTTTAGGAAGGGTTGAATATCCAGAATGGACATCAGCAAAGGTGGCTCCACTGAAGGAGCGATAAACACTTGTACCCATTTAGGGTTAGGCACATTTGTGCTCGCAACAGAAGTTGGGAGTAGATCAGGCAAAAGAGACATAATAGGAAGGGGGGAAGGAGATGCTATAGAGGGCCTTGAAGTAGGGGTGGTCATTTCTTCCTCCTTCTGTTGCAAAATGGCCTGCTCAGCCAAGAGAGCCTTTCACCAGCACTTGCACTCATGTGCAAGGTGGTTCCTATGGATCTTGGAGTTAGAAGTTGTAGCTTTCAAAGGGATGATAGGTTCTTACTTGACCATAGGAATGTGCACTACAATCATTTTGGGTGAAGGAATGAATTCATGTGTAGGAGCAGGGGGATCAGGTTGAGGAGTGATAGGAGTGGACTTGAGAGCCTTGACAATAGGCCTCTTTCTGCTCACTGCCTTGGGAGCAGGAGCAGTAGGAGGTCATGGATCAAATTCTCTGCGAGAACCTTTCTTTCTACTATATAAGTAATACCATGGTCCTGGAAATTCATTAGGAAGGTCTGCGATCCTAATCTTGGTCTTACGCCAAGGATGAATCATTAGATTTAACAGATAGCCACTAGGATTTCTCATCCAATACTCTTCCCAAGAAAGGGGAGAGGATGGGGTAGTCCATGAAAAGGTTATTTTCCCTTTATCCTTATAGGAAGAAGAGGGAGCCACTATGGGATTCTCCTCCTTCGGGGAAGAGGGAGCGGATGGTATAACTTTCTCTTTACCTTTGCAGGAAGGAGAAGGAACTAGCATGGACTTATTTTTCTCTCTCAGAGAATGAATAGTCATAAGCACGGGCTTTTCCTTCTCTTCCTGGGAAGAGGAGGTAACTGGTTGCTCTATTACAGGAAGGGTCAACTTTGGCTCCCCTTTACCTCTAGTTTTATACTTCACATACTTCTTGTAAAGTAGGTTTGTTCTTAGAGGAAGTGGACCAAACGAAGAGGGCCAAAAGTGATCCAACGAATACCCACCATGGGATACTAGAGTTCGATATCCAATGTCATGCACTACATGCATGACACCCTCATGGGAGAACTTTAGACACTTACGAATAACGAAGGAAATTAGTCTGACTCTAGAATGATGTCGAAGACCGTGTCAATAGCCCTAGGTCCAACTAGGATGGAAAAAGTGATCGAGCCATAAGGTTTGAGATTCATACCATCGTGGGTACAGATGGTAGATCTTTTTTCTTCATATTTTTCTTTTTGTAGTGAGTTCAATACTAATGTTTCTTTAGTAATACCATTCACATGACTCGCGGGGTCTATCAATACTCCTGTCACAATGTTACCATTGATATGAGTGAGAATGTAAAGAGGTGAGGGTTTGTTGTTCAAAGGTAGATCCTGTGCTATAAATGTAACATCCAACAAACTCAGTATGGGTGAAACAGTAGAAGTCACCATGACCATATTTACATAGGCCTCAAGTTGAGAAAAAAAATCATTGGGATTGATAATCATGTTAGCAGAATGTGACACAAATGGGTTCATGTATATCTGCAATTCACTATTTTATTTTGCCACTAATTTTTTAGTGTTCTGTTTATTCCCATCGAGACGAATGCTACCTTCCTCGATGTGGTCTTCTATTTCATGATGCAACTACATACAATGTTCAGTATCATGTCCATTAACACGATGGTACTGACAATAAGTGCTCCCATCATACCAGTTAGGGTGAGGTTCCTTAATGAGATTAGGTGCTAGAAAATTTATGATCTTATCCTTCAACAAATTTTGTAAGATGAAGGTATAAGATTTTGATAACTTTGTGAACTTTCGGTTGCATTTGAGGTCATTGTCATTAGCAATGGCTACTACATTTGCAATGGCTTTAACTTTTCTGGAGATTGATATAATGGATTTCCCTTTAGAATGGGAGCTTGAGGAATATCCCCTGAACTGAGTAATGATTTGTTGGTACTCTCATAAAGTTGCATACAAATGTCTAAAAGAGGGATATTTCATCAAGGCAAACTTCTCTTGAAAAGGCCTTTGTAAGTTGCCTATGAATACCTTCTGCACATCAAAATCGAGCAACTGATATGAGATTTCTGAAAGGAGTGCTTGATAATGTGCTATGAAATCAGTGATCTTCTAATTGTCTCCTTACTTACATCAGACGAGATCTGAGAATATCTTCAGCCCGATCTTTGCTTGGAACTACCTAAGGAATAGGTTAACAAGATGATCAAATGAGAAAATAGAATTATCAGGTAAGGAACAATAACACTCGAGTGTTGTTTCCTTGAGAGATTGGGGAAATAGTTTAGCCATCAAAGCATCATGATGTAAGAAATCAGTGCAGAGAGTGTTAAAGGCAGACACGTGTGTCTGCGGATCCCCCTTGCCACCAAACTTCTTAAACTTCAAAATCTCCATTCCCTGAGGGAGGGGAGTGTTGAAGATAATGACTGACAAAGGGCTATGTCAGAATAAGGGTTGGAAAATGGACTAGACTGAGGCCTGGGAGAGTCTCGCTAACTGACTTTGCATCTTACCCATATTTTGAAGTAGAGTATTCAAAATAGGGTCGTTAGGAGATAGATAGCTAGAGGAACCTCCTCCTCTAGAACCACCACCAAGTCCACTTCCAGAACTGCCACTGGCATGACTTCCACTAGAGCCACTGCTAGAGCCGTAGCTGCCAGTGGGGCCTCCGCTAGAACCACCACCATGACCTCCACCAGAGCCCCCTCCACCAGCACCACCTCCACTACCAAATCCACCGCCACTACCAAAGCCTCCACCACTAGAGGTGATAGAAGGGGTAAAGCTAAAGCTCAATGAAACCTTATTCACTTTGACAGTTTCTAGGTGATTAGGGATGGAAGGGATACTAATGGAAGGAACTGTATCAACCATGTAGATAGAAGTAGGAGGCATCGATAATCCTAAATGTCTCTTGGTCTCTCTGAAGGTGACTCCTTGCACAGAGGTAGAGTTGCACGCTTCGGCGATACCAAAGAGACTACTTAGAATTTTGATGCCCATTCAATATTTTCCCATCATATGTCTTAATTCACTAACAACCCGAGTGTCACTAGCTATCTCCAGATTCCCTTCCAAATGGTTTTCAAGATTGCCCAATCCTTTAATGAGGGAAAACATATAGTCATCAGGAATTTGAATGGCCTCATCCTCATCCACCGATGATGGCATGGGAGACACAGGAGGAGTGGGAACACAATCAATTTTGTCAATGAACCCCATCTCGTTCCTCCATAACTGTTCTTGTGTGGCCAAACTAATGGTAGGACCAGAGAAAAGGCCTATAGAGATACCAAGTGAGACCTTCATTCTATCCATTGGGAGGTGTCGTATACTTCTTCTCATGATATACCCAAAAGTTTTGGACTAGGTTGTGATGCTCATAAACCTTCACAGCACGTGGGGTCACAACAACCATGAAGTATCTAAAGGGAGTTTTAACACCAACGAATGAAAAGATGATGGTTCACATTAGGTTCACCAAAAATGTAAGAGAGGGGGACCACCGCATGCAAGACCTCAGCGCACGGAGGGTCAAGACGTGAGAGGCTACCCTAACTTACCTCAGCTAAGTGTATTTTTTAGGGCATGTCAGGTGAGGGTAGTGAGGACTGTAGGGCCTCTCAGCTACTCAACAAGACCAAAATGCAGAAAGAGGCTAAGCAAGCTGGTTTCTAGGCTTAACACTTCCTCTTAGAAAGCTCTTGTCTGAGGATAGAAGTGCGGACTTTGGATGACAATACAACACACTAGTGTCTCAAAGGCGTGTTGTAGTATGTACGTCTAGGTAGTGACAAAGATAAGGTCAAGCCACTAAAAACTAGCTCACGACCCAACAAGTTAATTAAAGATCCAAAATGATAGAACTAGGTAAATTAAATAATCTCTAATATTGTAAAGAAAATAAACAAGAGTGATAAAGATGAGGAGAATCTCACCAATGAACTCGTTTACCAGTTGATCCTCCAAGAGCTCACACACT
Source organism: Sequoia sempervirens (assembly GCA_007258455.2). Lineage (NCBI taxonomy): Eukaryota > Viridiplantae > Streptophyta > Pinopsida > Cupressales > Cupressaceae > Sequoia > Sequoia sempervirens. The sequence continues at coordinate 764,810,521 of VDFB02270651.1, forward strand.
TACTCACAACAAGAGAGATACTTTTGGGGGGTGGTTTTATAGGGGTTTTCCTCTATCAAACCCACGTTTAGGTGTTCCCACCTCCACAAAAATCTAAAGTAAATGAGATAAAGTGACAAAAACACAAGCACTACAAACAGTACTATGTTACTCAACCAGATGATAGAGGAGAGGAGATGGAAGCTTACCACCTCCACCAAGACCACTCAAGGCTTCTTGGGGGAGAAATGAAATCAATTCAAGCCTCAACTATAATGGTGTGGTCCCAAACATCCTCTACTAATGTGATGGAGTGTGATATTGCTCCTATGGAATGCTTGGAATGCTTGAAAGTGAGTGCAAATGTGCTTGTCAATGAGAGTATGAGAGCTTGATGTGGTGTAGAGTTCTTCTAATCTTTTAGTAGACATCAAAATTTGACCACTTCCATATGTTCAGAGTCATCTCCTTATTCATCCCTTTACTTTTCTACTTAATCCTCTTCACTAATATTAATTAAATCATTCATTTAATTAATATTGCATGTCTTGCCTAAGGTTCTCTAAATTGTTTAATTTAATAATTAAATTCTTTTTCCTTTTTCTTCTAAATTAAAAAAATACATCACTTTATTTAATTTAGTCATGTGATTTCTTCAATTTAATAAATTTTTCTAATTCCTCTTTTTCTCTCTCATTGTCACATCCTCCATAACCCTCTTCTAACCCAGATTAATTTAATTAATCCTAGATTAAGATGTCCACCACTTAGTCAAGATTAATGTCACATCCTACTACATTTGCCACTTGCCTCTAATCCTTTATTTATTATCCTAATAATGTGTTAGCACAACCTTAATTAGAGTCATTAGCCATATTTAGCATACCTTTTTAGTCAACTTTCTCATTTTCCTTTCTTTGCATTGACCCTCTTTCCCATGTGAATTTAAAATTCATATTTATTCCTCCTAGAATCTCCTTTTCTCATGCATCTTCTAGAATCTTGACTTGTCACATCAAGTCACATGTGGACAAGTGCTTCCCTTTTTGGAACCTTGTCTTATCCATGTGATTCTTGCAAGCATGTGAATTTGTAATTCACATTTATTTCTCCAACTACTTTCCTCTTCCCCGTGAGGATTTTTTTTGAGGAATACTAAAATTCCTCTTATGTCACTTTCCAACCATTTGGGAACAATAACTTTCATTTTAAAGCAATCCTCTCATCCCCCAAGGTATTTGCAAAGTACTTGTCCTTCTTCCACATCATGTACCCCCCTTCCACCTCATTTACACATCACCATTTCTAAGCCACTTCGCATGCCACATGTCAAGATGTGAGGGCTTGTGAGTCCTCAACTCACCATATCCCTACATCTTGGCCTTGTTGGTTTAATCTTAACTGTCCATTTCTTTAGAAAATTCAAAATTCTGTATAAATACACCCTTTCTTCTCTTATTTAGGGGGTAGATCATTGTGCTAACCAAACTATTGCAAAAATTTCATTTGAGCCATACTTAGCTAGAATTCTCATTTCCTTGCATACAACATGGCATCCTTATCTATTTTTCATCCATATTGCATCTCATTCATACATCTTTTTCCATCAAGAGGAGCATATATCACGCCAACAATCAAAGGTCCAACCAAAGGAGCAACTTAACAAGGTATTATCATTCTATCTATTTTGTTAGGTTTAAATTTTAGCCCAATCTTGAGGTGCTAGGTGTTTAGGTAGTTTCTTGAATGTCTTGTGTTAATGCTCATTTCGAGGACCATGTTTACTACTGATCATATTTTTGGCATGCCTAATGGGACCCACAGACGAGTCTGTATCTTTCACATTTTCTATTTTTTTCACTTTTTGTAGGTGCAGGTTGCAGAGGGGTGGACCCAACCTAACAGAGGGGTAGACCTATCCTTCAAGGGTGGACCTACCCATCTAGGGGTGGACCTAACCTTCAGGGGTGGACCTGACCTCTAGAGGTGGACCTGACCTTTCCTAGGGGTGTACCTACCCTCCACATACTTCAAAAACTAAAAATTTATAGTTTTTTCATAGAGGGGCAGACCTGACCTTTAGGGGCAGACTTGAATGAGTAGAGGAGTGGACTTGACCTCTTCCAAGGGCAGACCTAACCTAAACAACTTTTTTCAAAAGGTCAAGATTGAGTTTTAAACATATTTTTTGGTTGTTTTGAGTGTTTCTAACCTCCTAATGTGTCATGTTTGTGTCTATGCAAGCATTTGAGCAATGTTTTGGTGAAAAAAAATGAAAACAAATTGCTAACAAGTTTCTTGTAGGTTTATCTTTCTTAAAACTTTTATCAGTTGTTTATCATTTTTCAGTAATTTAGGAACATAGAATAATTAAGGGGAGTCAATTAACCTTGTGTTCCATGTTTTCAATAAGCTATTGATGTATCCAATCCCCTTGCACCATTTGGCAATGCTGGGTGATGAGAAATCATAGCTTACCAAGTCCTTTTTTGTGTCACCATTTTACTTTTTATTAGGGGAACTGCTTGGGGATTTCATCACCCCAAGGGATGATCCCAACTATGTGTACTAGTGGGGTATATAAAGGGGGGAGAGCCAAGGCTATACCCCAATCTAACCATGTCGTAATGGGAAAAGCATCGGGATGACATGAAGAGTTGGTCTGAGCCTTTAGTATCTTGCTAAGGTTTCTGACTCACGCTTGTGATAGGTTGGTGTTCACGGTTTGGGCCTCACGTACCAGGTGTATATCGAGGACTCCTTAGCAACCATGTTCATCCTAGAATAGAAGAATTTATTGGCCATACCCTATTCTACTAGTCTTAGGATTGTGTTGCTTGAACTGTTTTCTTTGTGTGAAACTAGTAATTTTCTGTTCAGTTGAGTCATCCTTATCCTTTGATTGATGTTTGTTGAGTTTTGGGTCATTTTCCTTAGTCTTCTTTCTAAAAATCAAGTTTAGACTTGTCTAGGGGTGGACCTGCCCTCTGGGGGTGGACCTGACCTCTAAACTAGCCCCTTTTCAGCGTATTTTCTTAGTTTTGTCCAGCTTTCAATTAGACAGTCGTACTTGACCTCTAGACGTGGACTTGACCTCTTTAAGGGGTGGACCTACCCTCCAGGGGTAGACCCTTGACCAGTCAGTTTTATCACCCATTTTATCATTCTGGACATTTGTTTCATCATTTCAAGCTCCCATTTTTTCATTTCAATCACTTGTTTCCTAGTTTTGAATGCTTGTGCACCCATTTCAAGAGTCCATCCCTCATCCCAAACATTTATGCTCTTGATTTGAGCGCTCATTTCCTCATTTTGTGTTCCCATTCACCCATTGCAAACAGCTATTTTCCATCCATTTTTCAATCTTGAATTGTTGTTTTTGACCATTTTCAGTTCTAGGGGGTACCTGGCCTAGTAGGGGTTGACTTGACCTTTAGGGGTGGACCTACCCCTTTCCAGGGGTGGACCTAACGTTTAGAAAACTTTTTCAATTCTCCATTTGGTCGTTTCGAGTGTCGTTTCTTCATTCTAATTAATTGTTTTCCCATTTTGGGTGATCATTCATCCGTTCCAAGTAGTTGTCTCCTCATCTTCAAAGTCAATCTCCACCATCAAACATCCATTTAACCATTCTGAGTTATCATCCATCCATTTCAAACACCTGTTTACCTTGTCATTCTCCCCATTCTTGTTATCATTCCTCCATTATGGATTATCATTATTTTGTTAAACTTTGTTAAAGCAGTCATCTGAAATTGACCTAGGTGTTCGTGTTTAATCGTCAATTTTTGAAATCAACTTAAGATTGTCATCCATCCTAAGTCAGTCATCCTCATTGGCCCAATCAATCCACTTCTATCTCAAGTTGGATTCAATTTCATTATCATACATTCATCCTTTAGTCAATTAATCAACACCTTACATTACCGAGGATAACTCTTGAGCTTGGTTCAGAATTCTGGTCATCATTACTTATCTCATCATCCAATCCTATTAATTGGTCATCAATCCAATCCAATTTGACCAATTGTTTTATCGATCAATCCAATCTATTCTCATCAAATAATCCACTTTAGTCAAATAAAAAATTAGATCCTTCGTCAATCATCCAAACCAATCCTATCGAGTCACATCCTTGTCAGCTAATCCAACATCCAATCAGGTCAATCCTTCAATCATCATCTTGCTTGCTCATTCAAACCTAATCATAGGCAAGGAAAATGGCCGAACAACAAGCCCAAAATTCCCAACCGAATATGCCTCAAGATCCCAACAATGCAACAAATGTATCACAAGATACCAATAATGGTGCAAATATCCCTCGAGACCCCCATAATGGTACATCATCATAGTCCAACACTGACACCCAAAACACATCACCACCCAGAGATGAGAACATGGTCAATCAGCCTGAACTCACACTTGAGGAACATTTTAGTAACCCCACCAATGTGCAAATGATAGATCTCCTGTTCAAAAAACATGGGGAAGAAGTCATGGCCCACCTAATTGAAAACAGTGGCAAACCTCTATCAGGTGTTGACCTATCCAAGTATAACAGTTCCACATCTCACATACCCCAAGGTTCATAAAATGCACTAGGTGGTTCATACATCCCCAATGTTCCTCCAGTCAAGGATTGGCATCAACCAGAATTCATAAATGTTGTTCTTTATCATGTTAACAATCCCACCAATGCCACAATCTCAGTCATGGGGGCTCCTCAAGTATCCAATCCCAATGACCCTTTCACCTATGGCATGCCGCAAAATGTTTTGCAACCTCCGTTGTTGATACTAACTGAGCCACCCCTTTCGAGTCAACCTCTAATCAACGTTGGAGGAAACCCTTTCACTACTTTTCCTCCACCTCCTGGGGCCACAAATCTACCACCAACTTTTTTCACATCCCAACAGCCCCCCCAATCTAACATACCACCTTAATTACCTCTGCAAGGTACATCCCAACCAATTTTTCCCATTAGCACCCAACAACCTCCTTTGCAGAATGCGTCTACATCATCTCAGCCACCACATCAACAACAACCCCTACATAATTCATTGATTTCCTTGCAACAACCACTATATCAATCACAAGGCAATCCATCTCAACCACTCGTATAGACCACATCCATGTTTCTTGCATCTATTTTACATCCACAAGTTCAACCACAACATAACATCCCATCTCGTCCCACACAATAGTTGACATCACATCAGCAACCTCCCCAGCACTCTTTCTATCATAACCAATAGAAATTCCAGCAACAACCACCCTATGTGGCCTCCCAATAGTCACAACAGTACCTTTAGTGCCAGCAGACAAATCCCTAACACTCTACTTAGGCTCCTTAGTATTATGCCACATATCCTTATCAAACAAATCTATACTATACCTTGCAACAACCCCAGTACCAACAAACTCCCTCAGCATACCAATAGGGGATATCATCATCTCACTATCAAAATCCATACATTAACCTTCTAAAAATATTTCAATAGGATCCTTCCTCATGCTACCACCCATATCTGTCCAACCCATCTCCCTTGACTCCTATGCCACTAGTCAATGTTGATCTACTAGAAATCAAAGCTGCTTGAAAGATCTCCAAGCTGGGACTGGTAATCAATCCTTCAAATTCGAAGACATATACATGTCCCTATCTATTTGACCCCTCCATCTCATTGATTCCTTTCCCAAAAAACTTTGAGATACCAAAATTTGATAGATACAAGGGGACAAGGATCCTAAATCCCACCTCCAATAGTTTTACTCCTAATGTCAAGAGGTTATGCACAATGACAACTACCTCTTGAGCATGTTCCCACGGACCCTAACAGGGTACACGTTAGATTGGTTCATGGGTCTAGAACGAGCATCCATCAAATACTTTGTAGATCTTTCAAAGAAATTTGTTTCCTATTTCTCCTTCAATCTCAAAAAGGACACTGATACCTTGGACCTCCTTAAGGAGAAGCAGCATCATGAGGAAACCTTTATCAACTACCTCCAAAGGTGGCATGCATTGGCAAGCCGAATGAATACCCCTCTCAAAGAAAATGGCATGGTTACCCTCTTCATTGAAAACTCACATGGATCATAATTTTAGGTTACATTGTGTCACCACCTTTGCTGAGATAGTGGAAAAAGAACCCATCCTTGAATGGGCCCTTATTAGTAAGGGGCATATAAAGATACACAACCATGACAAAGAATGGTCAGTTAATGATAAGTCACACTACTGGAACAAGAACAAAAATGTAGTAAATGATGGTGTCACTGACACTAAACATGTTCAAGTGGCCAACACCTCGCAGAGACAACAACCATCTGTACCAAATTCCATATTTGTATCACAAGGGGCACCTCATCCTCCTCAACAGTAAAACCAGAATAGTCAAGGGAATGGTAAACATTAGTACTCTCAACTAGGAGAGCCCTTGAGTGTCATTTTCCATAAGTTGTTGCAAGTTAATTATTTGATAACATATCATGTGGCCAAACCACTTGATGAATCCAAGCCTAAACCAACCTAGTTTAAAGAGAATGAATATTGTGAATTTCATAAGATCAAAGAGAATACCCTAAATAAGTGAAATGGCCCCAAAAACTATGTCCAAGATCTTATTGATCAAGGAGATATCAAAGTCAACACCAGTCAAGCCTCATCATCCAATGCTCAATTATAGATCTACCAAAACGCCTTACCTAACCATAATCAAGGTGTGAGCACATCCAATAACAATCCCCAAAACAATAGTACAAATAACATAAGCTATAAGAATGTACCCCTTAATTATGATCGTATTTTCCATTATATTGACCAGGTAGAACCTTGTGTATCCATGATACATGTTAAAGATAAAGACCCCCAATGTGTTGTTGCCCCATCACTGTCCCTGTAGCCTCCACATTTTCCCAACCAAATTATTTGAATTCCCAACATAGCATTCTTGATCACTTACAAAAGACACCTACTCAGATCTCAATTTTGGATATGGTTAAATCTTCTCCCATGCATCAAGAAATCCTAAACCGAGCTTTAGAGGAAACCCATGTACCTAACGACATTGATCCCACATAGTTCCAAGTGTTAGGGGGAACTCTAGCTTTATCCTATTAGTTACACTTCATCCAAAATAACATGCCTAATATCAATGATAATCACAACCATCCCTTACACATCAAAGTCCTAGTTTCCCGTCATAAATTGAAAAGGGTCTTGGTAGATAATGGCTCTGCCCTCAATCTATGCACTCTAAAGTTCATAAAACAAGTAGGGTATACTCAAGCGGATTTGAGTAATCAAATAATTACGATCAAGGCTTGTGATAATGTGGAAAGAAATTATAAAGGGATTATCAGTCTTCCTATCCAGGTTGGACCCATGGTTCAGTACACTACATGTCACGTCCTTGATATAGAATTACCATATAATCTCCTCCTCGGCTACCCATGGCTCCACACCATGCAAGTCATCCCCTCCACATAGCATCAATGTCTAAAGTTCCCAGTTAATGGACAAGAGGTCACCATTTATGCCGACCCACAACCATTTGAATATTTTTTCACTTTAGAAGCATCATTTCACCACCTACATTATTTTCCTTAACTTGAAATGGGGGTACAACAACCATCATCCTCCAATCTATCATCCACCACGACAACCACTCCATCTTCCACCACTAATCCCACCATCACCAAAGTACAGATCTTTGATAAGGGTTGTGGTGAATATAGAATGCATATAGCTCTAAATGTGGCAACCATGCCACCATCACCACACACATATAGTCAACCTTCACAATCTACACCAAAAGAAGACAAGACTATCACCTTCAATGCAAAAAACATTCCCACTACCACTTTTCAGTCTCCTAGTATAAAGACAGATGCACCAGAGGAGGATATTAGCTAGTGGGTATACTCTAAAGAACCCCAACCAGATCCTCCTCTTAAGGAATATTTTTAAGAAGTATATTTGTGGTTAGCTAAGTTCGCAGAAAAGCATAATTACCAAGGTGGAGGCCTAGGTAAGAAAGAACAGGAGTGGTTGCAACCTATTGAGGTACAAAATCTTCCATGGAATATAGGTTTGGGATATGACAAGAAGCAGAAAGGCCTTGCAACATCATCTAATACCTCCAATAGTGTTACTATGGACAATGGTCCCTTGGAAGACATACTTGAGGAAGAATCCATCATGCATGCATACGATGATGTCGATCACATGGACCTGCCATCCAGGTTTGACTATTTATCAGTCTTTTCCATCAGCCTTTCCCTTCGCCATCCCAAACTTATTGATTGGGACCTATGTGATAGCACACCTATTAATGTCTCCCTAGATACATATGTCAACCTCATGGGATTGGGGGAGGATGAATGCTCCAGTCGTAAAAGTAGAAACAAGAAAAATAAAAAACGGTCATCTAGTGAAAACCTCCCTGAGGCACTTCTTGACCTGGAAAAAGTAAAAGTAAAGCATACATCCAATAGTGAAAACCTTGATGAGGTGCTAGAGGATGGATACATTCATCTTCCCCTAGTGGGAACTCAACTATCAACACAGTCATCTATCCTAATCAAAGAAACTCAAGAAGTCAATCTGGGTACTGCCAAAAATCCTAAGATCACCTACATAGCAAAATCATTATCGAAGAAAGAATATCCTGTCCTTGTTCAACTACTTAAAGATGGACTCATTAACTTTTCTTGGTCGTATTAAGACATGCTAGGTTTGGACCTTGCTTTAGTAGTTCACCATCTAGATGTTTGCCCAAATGCCAAGCTTGTCAAATAGAAGCTCAGAAAAATGTATCTACAGGTAGCACTATTAGTCAATAAGGAATTACAAAAATTACTGGATGTTAGCTTTATCAGACCCATCGACTACTCCAATTGGATCTCCAACATAGTGCTTGTCGCCAAGCCCAATGAAGACATTAGGATTTGCACAGATTTTTGGGATCTTAACAAAGCTTGTCTAAAGGATGACTTCTCACTGCCCAATATTGACATGTTGGTTGACCTTACTGTAGGAAATGAGATGTTGTCCCTCATGGATGGATTCTATGACTACAATAAGATCCAAATTGCACCTGAAGACCAACATAAGACCACTTTTACAACACCTTGGGGTACCTTTTTCTATAATGTTATGCCATTTGGTCTCAAGAATGCAGGTGTAACATATTAGAGAGAAATGATTTTCATCTTCCATGACCTCATCCACATCATCATGGAAGATTATGTTGATGACTTGCTAGGAAAATCTAGAACCAGAGCAGAACACTTTGCCATCCTGAAAAATATCTTCAAGCGGTTGGAAAAGTACAACCTAAGACTAAATTAGAAAAAGTGCGTATTCTGTGTCACATCAGGGAAATTTTTGGGTTTGATAGTCTCTCGAAGGGGCATCGAGGTTGATCCTTCCAAGGTAAAAGCTATCATGGATAAGCCTCTACCGTACAATCTGAAACAATTAAGAAGCCTTGAAGGAAAGCTACAATCTATCTATTGGTTTATAGCCCAGCTTGCAGATAAGTGCCAGTTGTTCACCCCCCTTCTGAAGAAAGACACCACCCTCAAATGGAATCAACAGTGTCAGTAGGGTTTTGATAAGATGAAAGAGTACTTTTCCCATTTGTTGATTTTGATGTCACCTATTCTTGGAAAGCCCCTCTTGCTATACATCTCTGACACTTCAGTTGCACTGGGGGCATTATTGGCATAGCATGATGAGTTATCAAAAGAACGAGCAATATATTACATTAGTGGAACACTAGTCGATTATGAGTTGAATTATTCACCCATAGAAAAATCTTGCCTCGCAATGGTCTTCAACACACAAAAACTCAAGCATTACATGCTCATCCATCCTGTTAAAGTAATAGCAAAAGTTGATCCACTAAAGCATTTTTTAATCTAGAACCACCCTAATTGGTCGCAGGGCTAAGTGGGTCATGCTCCTAAGTGAATTTGACATAGAGTATGTGGATCTCAAAGCCATAAAAGGACAAGTTATAGCTGATCAGCTGGCCAATGCACCCCTAGTAGATGCTTACCCTTTGGTCATAGAATTTCTAGATGAAGAAGTCTTTTCAGTAGTAGAAGTATTTGCTTGGACATTATATTTTGATGGCTCCTACACTCACAATGGATTGAGGGTAGGAATTTTTTTATTAACCCTCAAGGTTATTACATCCCCAAATCATTCAGGTTGGCATTCCCATGTACCATCAATATAGCTAAGTACGAAGCCCTCCTCACAAGCCTCTGAATTGCAAAGCAGTGGCACAGAACTCAACTAAGAGTCTTCAGTGATTCATTGTTGGTCATTAAGCAAGTTAATGATGAGTTATTGATAAAATATGACAAGGTGCTACCCTACAAACAAATGGTGGATGACTTCAAAAATTATTTCACCTCCATACAATTTGATCAAATTCCTAGGGTACTGAACAAAGCAGCTAATGCCATGGCTATTATTGGCTCCTTGATCGACATGCCCAAAGATAGAAAAAAATGTGAGTTTCTAGTTGAACAATTGTTAATCCTAGCATATGACATCCCTAAGATGAAAATGGTGTGTGACATTGTAGGTCTCTCTTCCCCATGGTATCAAGACATATATACTTATTTGTATGAAAACATCCTAATCCCAGACCTCACACGAAACCGATGAAAATAATTTATCCAATGTTGATCCCGATACATCATCGTCTCAAGCATAGCTACAATAAGAAGGTTCACCTTCATCAGTTCAATGTTGGTGACCTTTTCTTCAAAGAAAATTAGCACACCTAGTAGGACTGAGATAAGAAAGGAAAGCTTGAAGCAAACTAGTTGGGTCCTTATATCATCACTGCAAAATATGGATATGGGACATACAAACTCACCACCCTTGAAGGAGACCCCCTAGAAGAGACTATCAATATCATGCATCTAAAAAGGTTTTATACCTAAGTCCGCTTGGTGACCCTACCTGCACAAAAATCCAAAAAAATACAAAAAAAACAAAAAAAAAATAAATCCAAAAATATTAAAGAGAAATAAATTCTTCCTATGGTGAAAACCACCTTTGGTGGCACCTTGGATAGGTATGGGTGGTGAAACCGTGGTAATAGGAATCATCTATAGAGGGATTAATCATTATCTACCTCACGTCCTAATTACTTTATGAATTCTTCCATCTTATCCTAGCATCCCACCCATCCCCTCCTTGGCCGCTTGGTATCTTCTGATTGAGCATTAGACAATTATATGCTATCCGTCATCCTGAGATTTTTATCCTAATATGAGCTTATGTCATCAGTCTAGTTGTCCTGGTTTATCTTTATCTAGGATCATCCATTGTGTCGGTCTCCACCTAGGCCTCATCCTATCATGTGAGTCTCTTTCGTCCTTTGTCGAACTATGTTGCCCCTACGCTTTCACGTAGGCAATGTTGGTCATTTGATCCACCCTCGGGGCATTCATATCATCCTGTGATGATCCTCCATCATCTTTCCTCATCGCCAAGCCTTTCCACTTTTATCCATGATCAGTCATCATTCATCTTTTTTTGAACTACGTTGCCCGTGCGCTTTTACATAGGCAAGGTCAATCTTTTGATCCACCCCCAGGGGTATGTGTAGGATCATCATGGAAAAAATAGGCCCTTAAGTGGCAAAAATTCAGACAAATCAAAGTTAGGCAACTTGACGTAAAAATTTGAATAAGTTATCTATATTATTTAAAAAATACGTAAGAATAGAATCTGTAGCAAATTGAATGTAGTTTCTAAACTACTAGGTTTCTTTAAAAAATATATATCTATTTGGTGAAAATTTGAAATTTCAATGCAATAATACTTAAATTTCAGGGAAAAATTAAGAAGTAGGTGTCTGTCTAACCACCCTAACCACAATAAAATGATAATTTTTTTTTTATAAGATTTTAGATATAAGTAGAGAAATCATGTCCTAATGTGATGCATATTTTTTTGTAATTTTTTTCCAAGTAAATAATTAATTATGATTTTTTTTATTACAGCATTTAAAAAATATAAAAACTAGTATGTTTGACCACCTTAACTTGGTCAAAACTTCATGAAATTCATTTTTTATTTTTTTAATCCTATAGTATACAAAGCATAGAATGTGATGCATATTTTGGATTCAAAAAATGTGATGTCATTTGAAAGCTATAGATGTTTTTCAATCAAACTATCAATCAGGACTTTAGTCATAATTCAAATACAAAATGCATAATAATTAGTTATTAAATTCAAAGAAAAATATAATTTATATTGGTGGAAATATGAGAATCTCCTTTAAAAACCCTTTTCATTTCATCAATTTTGGGTAAAAAAAAAGTTGTCAGCCACATACCCATCATATTGCCACCTTTTTGCCCATCATGATCCTGCACATACCCCCAGGACTTTTGTCTATCCTCTCTTGGTCATTCAATAGTTTCCATTAGTCCTTTTTCCTCTTTTTATCCATGGTCTTTTCTTGAACTATGAGGGATCTGTGCTTTCATGTAGGCAAGGTTAATCTTTGATCATCCCTCGAGCCCCTAGGTCTTTAGGGTGTGTTGGTATTTTGTTTGGTCTCTTGCTTCATGTTATCAAGGATGCCCTTATCCAACTGGTTCTTCCCAAACTGGATCCTCTAGTGTTAAAAGATCTGACTAATGACAAAAATATTGTGTCATCTAGGTCATTTTAGTTTAGTATCCATCATTGGTCTTAACAGGATGCATCCTTCCTAACAAACCTCATCAACCCATCCATCATTATGATCCTATGGCAAAGGATGTTTGACTTTTATTGTGATCTTTTCATACTTTTGGCTTCTTGTTTATTGTTTGAGCTCCCTATCATCACTTAACAAGGCCACCATAATCTATCATATTATGGTGTTTTTTATGAGTTAACACAAGGGCATCTCTTGATCATGTATTCTTTCTATCTATTGGGTCATTCTCATGTAGTACCCACCAGGATCCCTAGGATCATATGTTACATTGGGAACATTGTTATGAAATAACTTGCACAATAGAAGAATATGATATGAAATATGCTGCAAATACTTGATAATAACTAAGAATAACAAGCCACTTCAAGGGTGCAAACCTCCAAATATCTCTAATGAGAACACACTTCACAACTTCATGATGAAATAAGACTCACAACCTCCTATATATACCTATTTATGCCAAGGATATCACCTAGGCCGACTTAGACACACCTATATAAGCCTTAGGCTGACCTAAACAACTAAATAGCAATATACTAATGATAATATGACTTAATAGAGAGTTAATATAGCCATAAGCCGACTATTCATAACCTGATGTACCATAATATTAAGGGCGTAGCATGCCCCCCTTCTTCAAAGAAGCATTGTCCTCAATGCTAATCAAGTTTGGAAACTTTTGAATGAACTCCTCGTCTTCCCATGTGGCATCTTCAATTGGTAAATTCTTCCATTGGATGAGATACTTGGTGATAGTTCTATTCCTCAGCTTCTTTGTGCATGTTTGACAAATGCACTTGGTTCCAAAATGATTCTTCCTTCTTCATCCAGCTCAGGAAGTGTTGTTTGAGTGGGAATATTATTCCCAATTACCTTCTTAAAATAAGAAACATGAAAAATTGGATGTATCTTTATTGTTGGTGGCAACTCAAGCTTGTAGGCAACACTATCGATCTTCTGCATGATTTGGTATGGACCATAATACTTTGGAGACAACTTATTATTCTTTCTTTTCTGCTTTAGTGAGATTTGCTTATAAGGTTGCAATTGCAAGAAGACCCAATCCCCAGCTTCAAAACTACTTTCACTACGATGTTGGTCTGCCTATTGTTTCATTCAATTTTGTGCCATGGAAAAATTCTCCTTGAGTCCTGAAAGTACTTGTTGTTGATGAAGCAAGTGGTCTTCTACTGCCTGAACTCTTGGGAACACCTTAATTGATGATGTGATGGAAGGAGGATGATATCCATAAAGTGCAAAAAATGGAGACATTTTTGATGAGCTATGAAAAGAAGTGTTATACCACCATTCCGCAAGTGGTAGCCAATCTACCCACTGAGACTATTTCTCTGAAGTGAAGCAACATAGATATCCTTCCAAACACTTATTAACAACCTTCATTTTCCCATCTAATTGAGGGTGTTATGAAGAGCTAAGAGCCAATTGAGTACCTAATCATGAGAATAAATCTTTACAAAAGTGACTAGTGAAGATAGGATCATGATCACTAACAATAACTTTAGGTGTACCATGTAGCTTTTGGATATTCTCCAAAAAATCTTTAGCCACTACACTTGTTGTAAAAGGATGTGCTAATGCAATGAAATGTGCATATTTAGTGAGCCGATCAACTAGCACCATGATGACATTATGACCTTTAGATTTGAGAAGCCCTGTGATGAAGTCCATGGATACCTCTTCCCAACATTGACTAGGAATAGATAAGGGTTGCAAGAGACCTGGTGTCTTAATTGTCTCCCCTTTATGCCTTTGACACACAAACATTCAGCCACAAATTTTTGAACATAACCCTTTAGCCCTTCCCAAAACAAATATTGCTTGACTCGATGATATGTCTTCAAAAATCCTGAATGACCACCCACTAGAGACTCATGCAACTCTGTGAGAATCTTGATTTTAAGGTTGGAATTCTTGTAGAGATACAAACACTCTTTATACCAAAGAGTATCTCCCTTCCAACAAAACTTATCTGAACTACTAGGATCACTTTTTAATTGCTCCATGAGATTACTTGTCGCAACATCATTTTTCCACTCTGCTTTGGATTCCTCCACCCAATTTGCTTGTAATATTGAAAGGGCACACAATAAGGCTTCATCTTTTTCATCCTTCCTTGACAGTGCATCTGCGACAATATTTTCTTTCCCTTTCTTATATACAATCTCAAAGTCATAGCCTAACATCTTAGTGACCCATTTTTGTTGCTCTTCAGAAGATAGTTGTTTTTCCAAAAAATATTTTAGGCTATCATGATCTATCTTACCCTTGAAATGTCTACCCAATAGATAAGGCCGCCATTGTTTCACTACATGGAGTATTGCTAGCATTTCCTTCTCATAAATAGGCTTTAGTTGATTCTTACCTTTTAATTGATGACTCTAAAAATAAATTGGTCGGCCTTATTGCATGAGCATTGCTCCTATCCCATTTCCAAAAGCATCACATTCCACAATGAATTCCTTGGTGAAGTCATGAGTGGAAAGTACTAGAGTTGTACACATAGCCTCCTTCAATCTCTCAAATGTTGTATTGGAAAAATCATTCCAATGAAAAGAATCCTTCTTTAATAGAGTGGTGAGAGGTGCTACTATACTACCATAATTCTTCACAAATCTTCTATAGTACAATGTCAATCCTAAGAATCTTCTTAGTTTCTTAATGGTTTTTGGAATAGGCCATTCCATGATAGCCTTAATTTTGTTAAGGTCCACCTTTACTCCTTCATGTGAAATTATGTGTTCCAAATACTCCACCTTTGTAAGACCAAAAGCACACTTGGATGGCTTAGCATAGAGTTTATGATATTCAAGTATTTGTAATGCTTGGTCCACATGTTGCAAATGTTCTTCCCAAGTCTTGCTATAAATCAAGATATCATCAAAGAATACTAGCACAAACTTTCGCAAGAACTTCTTAAAAATGGAATTCATCAAACTTTGGAATGTAGATGGTGCATTGGTAAGACCAAATGGCATCACCAAAAATTCATAATGACCCTCATGAGTCCGAAATGTTGTCTTACAAATATCTTCCTCCTTAATCCGAATTTGGTGATAACCAGATCTAAGATCTAACTTGGTAAAAAACATAGCTCCATTTAATTCATCTAGCAAATCATCAATGACTGGAATTGGAAACTTATCTTTAATGGTGTACATGTTGAGCACTCTATAATATGGACACATGCGCCAAGTATCATCCTTCTTATGTACCATCACCACGAGGAGTAAGCACTTTGGCTATGCCTGATGATTCCTGCCTCTAGCATCTCTTCAACAATTTTTCTATCTCACTCTTTTGTATGTGTGGATACCTGTAAGGCTTGATGTTCGGTGGTTGGCTCCCTGGGACTAACTGTATGGCATGATCATGATCCCTCTTAGGAGGAAGTCCTTTAGGCATATCTCCAAGAACAACGAGTGACTTGATCAATTATAGCTTGCAAAATGGATGAGTAGGAGTATTAGATTGAGAGACTTCTAATGAACATAGTTGGGCCACAAATCCATCCACTCCTTTCTTAAGAAACTTTTGCATTTGATGAGAGCTTACCATTTGTGGAGATTTTTCCTTCAACCCCTTAGCTCTACTAGCCTTCCTTCTGATTGAAATCTCATGAATAGTTCTTGGAAGTTCATCTCAATTGTTCCTAATGTAGTAAGCCATTGTACTCCCAAAACAATATCTGTTGCACCCATGGATATCGGGTACATTGGGGTATCAAGTTGATAATCTCCCATGGATAATTTAATGCTATAACACTTCCCTAAACAACTAACTGTACCACCATGCAATCAAAACTTGAAACTCTGGAGCTGGATATATGAAACAATTTAGACGAGTAGCTAACTTTTTGTTGATGAAATTATGAGTACTACCTGAGTCAATCAACACTGTTACCTTCTACTTCTTTAGGAACCCCACCACCTTGAGAGTTTGTGAAGCACTAAAACCTGAGAGTGCATGACAAGAAATTATTGGTTGAGAATCAAGTGATTCCTCATTTGACTCCCTTTCATCTTCTAGTATGTGTTCCTCCTCTTCTTCCTCATTGGGACCTTCAATATAAAACAATTTCTTTTCACTACATTTATGTCCTCGACTATATTTGCTATCACAATTGAAACACAATCCTTTTGCTCTTTTCTCCTCAATTTATTGTGGAGTCAACTTAGTAGGTTGTGTTGAATATCCTCTCTCTTGTCACATTAGCCCCTTGCTTCTTAGGAATCAAATACTTCTCCTCTACCTTGCATGCTAAGATAAAAGACTCATTTATGGAACTAGGGCTAAACATGCGTACCTCATGTTGAATGTGATCCTTGAGACCACCCAAGAATAATTCATTCAAGTTTTCCTCTGTAATTGAATCCACCCTTAAGGATAGATTTTGGAATTGCTGAATATAATCCTTAACTGATCCTGTTTGTTGAAGTTTAGCTAGCTGGCTGAAGTTGTCTATGAGGCTATTGCTATATTGTGCTTGGAGTTCCTCTGTAAAAATTGACCATGAGATGGTGAGCCCCTTTTTCCTTCAATGAGTACAAAGCCAATGATACCAATTGAATTGATCTGGTTCTAAATATAGGGAAGCCATCGTGACTTTTTGTCCATTTGGGATTTGGTGTACTTCAAAAAAATTCTCCATTTGGTTTGTCCATGTGAGAGGGTCCTTACCATCAAACTTGTGCATATCCACCTTTGGAAATAAATCCCTAGATCCCATATGAGTACTAAAGCTTGTGTCTATGGTAGCTGACCTAGAATTTTCACCTTGGGCGCTTGAGAACTCCTCTCTTGGTTCAGCCATGTAGATGCTTAACATGTTTCGTATGTCGGATATATCTCCTCTTAGGTCACACATATCCATATTCATTGTGGAAATGTCTTCCTTGACCTTATTGATTTCCTCATTATGAGTAAGATCCTCAATTGTTTCACCATCCTTGTCAGGAGTCTTCCCCAGAGTGACAACATTCTTTTTACCCCTTGTTCTAGGCCCTGACATGATGGAAACCACTAATGTTCAAATAAATCACACAAATGAAACTTAAATTCTCTGAAAATTTTACTGTAATCTCCTTTGGTATGTCTTCAAAAACCCAATGAAAATTAGACTTTAATTCAACAAGATGTGCGAGATATGTAGATTCCAAAAAAATAGTGTAGAAACCCTAATTCTGCAATAATTCACGTAGTTCTACTCCAATTGTTTTGAAATCTGGATTATAGCTTCTTCAATATTTTCTTTAAAAACCCTTTAAAAATTAGAAAAAAATTCGCTAAAATCTGAAAGATATGCTCTTCCCAAAATCACCTCCAAAATTGAGAAAAACCTTGCCTCTATGGTGCCAAGATCATGCTCTGATACCACTTGTTATGAAATAACTTGCACAATAGAAGAATATGATATTAAATATGCTGAAAATACTTGATAATAACTAAGAATAACAAGCCACTTCAAGGGGGAAAACCTCCAAATATCTCTAATGATAACACACTTCACAACTTCATGATGAAATAAGACTCACAACCTCCTATATATACCTATTTATGCCAAAGATATCACCTAGGCCGACTTAGACACACCTATATAAGACTTAGGCTGACCTAGACAACTAAATAACAATATACTAATAATAATATGACTTAATAGAGAGTTAATATAGCCACAAGCCGACTATTCATAACCCGATGTACCATAATATTAAGGGCATAGCAAACATCCCTTTGTGCTTGTGGTTATTCCAATACTTGGCCTAACCAAGGTCCCCATGACTTTGGGGTGTTGGGATAACCTTTTTTGTTTTGTTTGTTTCATGCATTTGATGGCAACTCACCTTGGTCTCATATACCTTGGTATATGGTATCTTATGCTATATTAGCAAAAATCAATGCTTCAAAGATGGAAAATTTCATTCATAATTGCATTTCATTTCATTACATATACCCTTCATCCCCCCTTGTTCATAACCCATGACTCATGATTTTGGTTCTAAAAACTTTTATTCTTTTCCCCTTGGTTTTCCTCTCAGGATACTAATGGTTCTTGATAGGTGCAACATCACACCCACACTACGCCTACCATCTACCCACATCCCCATGTAAGTCCTTATTGACACTTATGTTTGCATTATAAACTAGCTAGATTAAGCATCTTAAGTTCATTCTCATTCATACATCTGCATTACATGCATCACCACCTACAAAATACATTGTTAGATCCATAACAATTACATTCCATACAACATATTCATCTCATCCTAAATCATACACATTAATACATCATATAAAAACCATCCATATAAGCATAAAACATCATAAGCATAAAACATCATCCACATAAACATAAAACATCATACACATGTATACATTGCATGATCCATCATAAGAGAATAAAAAAAAATTAATAGACATAACATAAATCATCCATCACATAAAACATAATGCATAGTGTCAATCAGGACTATTGCATATCATAATCAAAATAAAAAAATGTCCATCTCATCATAATGTCTCAAATATAATCCACTACATATTCATCGTATATCATCAAATAACCTATACAGTCCAAGGATGTAGCTCACATCTTCTTTCTATTGATCTATGCTAAGCCTCCATCCTGCACCTATCAAAAATATTGTATCCTGTCATCTACTCTCTAACTGCTCGATTGTGAGTTGCCCATGTCTGATCTCTGAGGAGAATCAGGAACTCGCCCTCTATGTGTGGGAGTCCACTGCTGATCATGTGTGGGAGTCCCCTGATAACCACCATAGTAAGGAGGAGTCTGCTGAGAGTTGCTATACCCTCTGGTACATGTCCCTAATGACTGGGATGGTGCCGACATCTGAGGTACCTACCTGATGTAGCACGTTGTGTACTGTGTCGGATATAGAACTGCTCGCTAATAAGAAAACCTCCAATAGGTCGCCTCCTACAAATAATCATTCCTGTGCACAGCCTGATACCTAGTGGCATTCTACTCATGCATGTATTTGTCTCAGTCCCCATTGATAACCCTCTACTCCTCCTCCCATTCCCCTTGTACCAACCTCAACTACTATACCTACTCTATGACCCTATCGCTCTCAGCCTAGGAAGTCTGTAGGTTTTCTCTTGCCTAATCACCCTCAACCTATACAGCCTACACCTAAGCAACTGTTGCATCGCTCTCTCCCTATAGTGTCTACATCCCCACCTATGCAACATCTCTCTCCCTCTGGGCGGCATGTGCTCAAGCCACCACTACATTCATATCCCTTTGTAGTGCCTTTGATCTCAACTCTACTACATCACTCTCTCTGAAGACCTGTTACCTATGACAATGCCTCATCTCTCTCTCTAAAGAGACTATACCTATGTCTCTTCCACCTCTCACTAACTCTACAACACTTGAACTTGTGCCTGAGCTACATCCCTCTCTGCCTCCATAGCATGTGCTTGTACTTGTGTTACATCACTTTCTGCTTTCATCATGTGTACCTGAGCCCTCATCTCCTCTTCTCTCCTTTGCATAAACCCCATATCTTTGATGGTTTGTTCTAGACAATCCACTTTGTCCCAGAGCTCATCTCGCTCCTTCCGTAGCTCTGCTCTCTCTAGCCCTACCCACTCTAACTACTTGCACAAATCCTTTATATCTCCTATTGTCCCTACTCCAATCTTTGTAGACCTTTGCCCTGTCCCTGATCCAATAGCATGTCGTACCACCTCCTCAACCACTAGACGATCTCTCTCCCATCTTGTTGCATCCCCCTCCTCATGCTCCTTGACCACCTTTTCCCGCAGTCTATCTACCTCTGCCTGCAGATCAACCACCTCATCTCTTGCCTCATCCCTCTCTCTCTATAACCTCGTATCCACCTCTATCACCATCGTGGCCAAATCTAAGTAGTCCCTCTCGTTCTTGACAAACCGTGCCTGTAGCTCACTCATCTCTGCCTCTAATCTAATTCGCTCTACCTCTAACTGCTATAACCACTGCTCGTTGAGTTGCAATATATCCAAGGTCCCTCTCAATACCTCTATTAGATCCTCTCCTCTAGGTGGTGTCATCGATAGTGGCAGGATGTCATGTACCTCCATATCAATATCCATCACATGTGGCTCATAACCCTCACTCTTCGTTGTCACCTCTGCCTCATCCACGTCAATCACCACTATGGATCCCCTCCCTATCCTGCTCTCCACTGGCCTTAGCATCCTCCTATCTCTTCCACTACTGACATCCTACGGCTACATGTGCATCTAGTCTCTCCCACTATTGACCTCCTATGACTGCATGTGCATCCAATCTCTCTCGCTACTGACCTCTTATGGTTGCACAAGCCTCCCATCTCCTCTCCCTCTGGGCCTCCTATCCCCTATCCTAATGAATTGCAGTCTCAGCCCCTTCACCTCCCTCCTCTGCTCCATCCCCTCCCTGGGCCCTCCATCATCATCTCATCCTCCTACCCACCCTCACCACCTCCTTTGCGGCTCCAGTCGTCCCCTATCCTCCTTTCTGCTATCCTCCTCTCTGTTTCCTCACAAAAGCTATATACCTCTCCCAGCTTCACATCATCTCTCATCCTTTGATCTAAAACGTAATTCCTCCTCAATAGGCACCATTGGTGTAATCCATGGAGGAAAATGTTAGCGAAACCACTAACCATATCAATTCAATGTCCTTAGATCTCTTAGCCCCTCCCTCTTGTCTAGGTATAGCACCAATCGCAATGTCTCCCACTCCTCCCTGGGGGCCTCCATCTCAATCTCATCCCCCCATGGCTACTCTCGCATCAGTCGCTGAAACAACACTTGCCCTGTGGGAATATCCTGCCTCACTCCAAACTATCTAGTCACCCAGTTTAGCCTATGTAGGTCAACCACATGTGGATCCTTCCCGATGATATAGCATTGGGTGTAGAAATAATCCATGTGTCTCTCCTCATCCTCTCTCCAACCCCTAAATCATCGTAGCATGTACGATCACCATACTATTGTCTCAACTCACAACTCATCAAATCGTCTCCTCCAGACACCCACATCTCTAACCTCTTGATACCGTAGTAGTGCTCTAGCCTCTATCCCCCATACCTAGGCTATTGTTGCTTTGTCATCCTCCACTCATGCTCTCAACATGACCTAAGTGGTAACCTTGATGTGCTCTCAAGCCCATACCTATAGCAGTGTGATGTGTGTCACACTCAGCACCTCTCAATAGCATACCACGTGCATATCCTTGTACAACTGCGCTAACATGCAAGTCCCCCACACAAACTACCGCTCTCAACCCTTGATGATGTGATAGATCACCTCAATGAACTTGAGGTGTAGGAATCAACCACTCCGGTCTAGCAACAATATCTCATTGATCAACTATACTAGGTATAGTGACAATGTCAGTACTTTGCAGGCTAGACATCTATCAATTTCAAGTTGTTGCCACTGAATTGGTAGCTTGTCATCGCCAAAGACAACCAACACAGACTCATATAGTCCCTCGTCCTCAACCTCAAAATCACTAACTAGGAGCCCTACTATCGGGAGCCTCAGAATCCCCCAGGTGTCCTCTAACATCACTGTCATCTCACCTATCTGTAGGTGAAATGTCGACGTGGCTAAATCCTAGTGCTCTATCAGTGCTATTAGCATCGCCCTGTGGGCCTTAATCGTCAAATAGGATAACATGTGTATGATCCCTACCTACACTAATGGCTTACAATCCACGTCATTCAAGGTCGCTATTCAGATCTTCAATACTTTGGATTGTTGCTCTTGCATTTCTAGCCTATCTATGTTGGGCCGGACCTGCCCCCAAACGCGGGTTAGCCCGTCCTAGTGGGGGGTGGACCCACCCTAGCATGGGAAAACCTGCCCTCTAATTGGGGTGGACCCTCCCTCTAGTGGGGAGGACCTACCCCGGAAGGGGCGGACCTGCCTAGTCAGGGGTAGACCCACCCCTCCCCACGCAGGTAGGTATGGCACTTTGTGAGTCAGACCAACTTTTCCCCTCCCACTTTCTTTTTAACCATTCAATCTCACCCTCCTCTAGGGCCTACTCAAACCCTCCTGACTAACTGTCCCATCTAATCGAAAAGATTTTCATTTTTTTCCTGACTACCCATTTTTCTTCTCCGCCCCCCCACCCAAACCCATATTTTTAAATTTTCTAAAACTCAAAGAAATGATCAAAACACACATAGTTGGGTTTGGGGCTTACCTGGCGTGGAACGACGTACTCATTTTAGAACCGTTGCACCTCATCGCGAGATGGATAACATGGTTGTTGTACTTCGAAATCTTGTTCTTTGTTGCTCTCCGTCTCTTCTCTTCTCCTCCTTCCTCAACTGACTACTATTCAAATGACGAGAGATAATTCCCCCAATTACCTTATATAACATTTTTCCCTCCATTTTTACCTTTTTAAATATCGGGTATTTTTTCTGTTTATTTAAAAAAATTCTTCCTCCAACTAATTCCTCCACCCCCTTTCTTCCTAGGACTACTATTTGCAAACCATGGGGTGCTACCACAATAATGGGTTACACTTTTTGGGACATCCTGATTTTTGCCTTAAATCACATATTTTTAGAAAATACAATGATTTATGACTTTAAAGGTTCCATTTAAATTATTTTAATTAAAGAGGGATTGATCAAACCCCCTTAGATCAAACCCCCTTGAATAGAACCTTGTTAGATTTAAACCATACCTATAATCGAGTCTCCTCTACACCTATCAAAATGCTGATAAAAAACAACTTTTGATTTAGCTTTTGAGTGATCAAATGAATTCATTTAAAATTTATGCTTTGTAAACCTGTAGCCCTTATTATAAGCTTCCTAAAAAGTATAGTTTTAAATATGTTTAATTTGATTATTATATTTATTTCTTATTTCTTGTGAATGTAGGATTTTCAATGAACATCAAGTTCTTTATTTCACACACATGAAAAAATAGAAAAATAGAGAAAAAAATTCTAAAAAATACATGTGCCCTAGGTATTGATGTCCTTATTCCAACAAAAAAAGAATAAGTTAATTCAAATGAATACAAAAAAATTTATGCATGTCGAAGTACACCTCTGTCCAAATTATAATTACGCTGACTTGGAAAATTAATTAAAAGAAAATATATGTAACAAAAAATTATGAAAAAAATATCCATCCCCTAGATATTGGTGTGAAAAAATTGCATTTTAAAAATTAGAATTGTATCCTATATATAAAAAAAGTTATGTGTGCCGAAGTGAACATCACTTTTTAAAAATGCTGATTAGTAGAAAAATAAGTTATTAAAAATTACATAAAATGATTCACAATTTATTTTTTTATTTTAAAAAAATATAATTAGAATCTACACAAAATATCTAACAAATAACTAGTTTGATTCATCTTCAAAACCTTAATGGTTTAGCTGCTATAGGTGTAAGAAAGTGAATGTCTGGTGAAAAATCTTGATTTTAATGTCAAGTTTGGCCAAAAATTGTAACCCATTATTGTGGGATCACCCCATGCATCCATTTGACTTCATTCAAAATCCAATCTTCTCGATTTTTCTTGCTCTTTCCAAGGACATATACTACTTTACCCTTTTGAGTAGTTACCCAAGACCCCTTTTCCTTCCCCATCCACCTCCTCGAAGGAGCATACCCTACCATTCCCCTCCATTCCTCCCCCATTAGCATTCTCTTGCGAGACTAGGGCATCCCCTATCACTTCCCTCTGTTTGGGCAGCTCACGTAGCCTCCCCTATGTTGGAGAATTTTTTTTTCTAGTTGTTTCCTCTATGGAGTCATCTACATTTTATTTTATTTGAAACCCTATTATCCTAATAGTTTTTTGAAGAGGGGAAAAATGTAGACATCGAAATTTTACCACTTCCATATGGTCAAAGTCATCTCCTTATTCATTCCTTTACTTGTCTACTTCATCCTCTTCGCTAATATTAATTAAAGCATTCATTTAATTAATATTTCATGTCCTGCCTAAGCTTTTCTAAACTATTTAATTTAATAATTAAATGCTTTTGTCTTTTTCTTCTAAATTAAATAAATAAATCACTTTATTTAATTTAATCATGTGATTTCTTCAATTTAATCAATTTTTTTAATTCCTCTTTTTCTCTCTCATTGTCACATCCTCCATAACCCTCTTCTAACCTAGATTAATCTAATTAATCTTGGATTAGGATGTGCACCACTTAATCAAGATTAATGTCACATCCTACTACATTTTCCACTTGCCTCGAATCCTTCATTTATTATCCTAATCATGTGTTTGCACAACCTTAATCAAATTCATTAGCCACATTTCGCATACCTTTTTAGTCAACTTTCTCATTTTCCTTTCTTGGCATTGACCATTTTTCCCATGTGAATTTAAAATTCACATTTATTCCTCATAGAATCTCCTTTTCCCATGCATCTTCTAGAATATTTTGACTTTTCACATCAAGTCACATGTGGACAAGTGCTTCCCTTTTTGGAACCTTGTCTTATCCATGAGATTCTTGCAAGCATGTGAATTTTCAATTCACATTTATTTCTCCAACACTTTCCTCTTCCCCATGAGGATTTTTTTAGGAATACTACAATTTCTCTCATGTCACTTTCCAACCATTTGGGAACAAGAAATTTCCTTTTAAAGTAATCCTCTCATCCCCTAAGGTACTTGCAATGTACTTGTACTTTTTCCACATCATGTACCCTCCTTCCACCTCATTTACACATCACCATTTCTAAGCCACTTCACATGCCACATCTTAAGATGTGAGAGCTTTTGAGTCCTCAACTCACCATAGCCCTACATATTAGCCTTGTTGGTTTAATCTCAACTATCCATTTTGCTAGAGAATTCAAAATTCTCTATAAATACCCCCTCTTTTCTCTCATTTAGGGCAGAGATCATTGTGCTAACCAAACTCTTGCAAAATTTTCATTTGAGCCCTACTTAGCTAGAATTCTCATTCACTTGCATACAACATAGCATCTTTATCTATTTTGCATCCATATTGCATCTCATTCATACATCTTTTTCCATCAATAGGAGCATATATCATGTCAATAATCGAAGGGCCAACCAAAGGAGCAGCTTAACAAGGTTTTATCATTCTATCTATTTTGTTAGGTTTAACTTTTAGCCCAACCTTGAGGTGTTAGGTGTTTAGGTGGTTTCTTGCATGTTTTGTGTTGTTGCTCATTTCTGGGACCACGTTTACTCCTTATCACACTTTCATCCAATCTCCAAATGCATGTTCAAAGACTGATTATGAAGGAATGAGAAAGGAAATGGCCATATTCGGGTCGGGTGGCCGAAGGAGGCTTTACAACTTCGCTTCCAATGGGAAGAGTAATGCCTCTGTTGGCTTAGCTGTAGGAATCTACTAGGGACATAAGCATGTCACATGGGCATTTGCGCACCGCGTGAGTTTCCTTGACAGAAATGCCTCCACCAACACACAAAACAGGCACCAAGTGGACTACCATCAGCAAGCTTAAGTGAATTTAAGCCTAGGATTTAGGTTTTCTAAAGTATATAGAGGCAAAAAGGGGAATTGTGCCTAGGGTGTAAATTCACTCTTATGCAGTATGTTGTCCCATTTCATTTAGTTTTGTGATTATTTTAAGTAAATGTAATGCAAGAGCATCCGTAAAGTATGAGTTCTAACTTGCATCAATTGGAATTTTTGTGTATTTTTTGTATGTTTGTGTGTAGATCACTTGGGGATTATTGAAGAAGTGATCACATTTCAATGAAAATGCTTACTAGGTCTTATTGTTTAGAGAATGTGTTGTACAAATTTGGAGTGATATCATGTTCAACACTCATGGGATTTGGGTCACTAAAAGAGCGCAACATGGTTTCTAAGGGTTGATTGGGCCACGAAATATAATGTATTTGAGGATTTAATAATATGTGGAGGAATATTTTAAAGGTTGGGTATATTTTCCTCATTGAATTTCTCTAGGGTATATCTTGTGTCATATTTGTTGTAGATTTATGTTCTTTTGTGGTATATTATATTTCATGTTGATTTATTTGAGTGGGATGCATGGTTATATAGTCTCTTTCAAGACCCTTTGGTTGTGACTAAATCAAAATATCTATATAAATATTAAAAAATAATATAATCTTATGTGAAGTTGGGCTTGTTCCCTTATCTTTTACCTATCCTTATACACACATATTCCAAGATATTAAAATAGATACTAACCACTATATAACACTTTTCTATCATATTTAACTTTATTTTTTATTTTTAATAATAGATAGGATTAAATTTTTCAATAGTATTCAAAACATTAAAACATAAAGTATATACCCAATAAATTTATCATTATTAAAACAAGGATAGAAAAGATAAAATTTAACATGCAATTATGTTATATTTTTATCAATATTTTGGTGATTACAAATAATTTGATGATCTAATTTTATAGTGTTTATTAGTACAAATAGAACAATTGTATAGGTAGCTTTACAAATTTATAGATAATAAAAGAACAATCTTAGAAGTTGTTTAACTACAAAGTTGTACATGGAGGAGAATGCTTATTATATTTTATTGATATGTGTCATATTAGAGGTGTGATATGGTTTTTTCCATATTGCATATGATGTCAATTTTTAGATTTTGAATGTAAGAAATATATGAAAAATGGTAATGTGAGAACAAAATAGGTAGAAAATTGGAATTGTCATTTTGGAAAAAAAAAGGATAAATTTAATTTTTGTCGAAATTTTTTTAGTTTTTATAAAATGTAAATTGATAGATGAATAGTTTTATAATTAAAGAATGACAAAAAATTCATTGTTGTGTCCTACATTACAAAGATTCAATCAATTGTTATTTATATTTGGTTGGTTGATACATCATGTGTAGCTTTACTAAGTGGAATAAGACCTCTATGTGCTAGTTTTAGTACAATACACATGTCTTGTCCCATTTAGAATTTGCTAGAAATGTTCATTTTTATGTTTTCTTAAAAAATATTCTTTCCTACTATTGATGCCAACAATTGGCAACATAACAGCCTTTATGAGAAACCCAGTTAATGGGGGCAGCAATTGCACTAAACTGAGTAACCTCTGAGTTTGTAAAGAAGCTAGATTCTTCTATAATTGGGGTTTTGGAATGGGAAAATGAAGTAGATATAAAAAATAAAGATCTAACTAAGGCAATACACCAAGGCGTAGATATAGGCATGATAAATCCATCTTTGGAGATTCAATTTAAGAAACTAATCAGTAATCTATAATTTTCTAGAGTAACAAAAATCAAAGATAAAGATCTAAACCATTCATCTAATGAAATAAAATAATTTTTACACACATTCACTAAAAATAGGAGTCAAAGACATGATCTAAACGAACAAAATTGCATTAAAATCATAGAAGTTTTATAAATGAACAATTCAGGACAATAATGACATAATATTAATGTTTTATCAAATAACTTAAGAAAAATAGAAAGGCCAAACAATGGCACAGTCTAAAAGTCTCATACAATAATCTAAAAGCAATAAAAAAAGGCCTCGTGTCCTTTTCTAATTTTTTTGCATCTTCTGAACTCATTTTTTGGAGCAATAAGTAGTATATATAGCTAGCAATCCCACTGCATGGCAAGCCAATAACAGAAAATATTATGTATCTCGAGCAATGATGGATGCAACAATGATTTCCCTTGGTTATTGTAACAAAAAAGATTCAGGCCATAACACGTAGTCACTCCCTAGCTAGAAGCATCGCCTATGAATGATATGGCAGTGGTCTAGAAAAATACCATGCTGACAAGTGTCATTTACCTATGAAGGTAGTTAAGACATGCGGTAGCATGTGATAGCTTATTACTTGCTCCATCCTTCCTTTTGATGAAGTCCCCACGAAAGGGACACGTGGTGGTAGGTCACAACTCGCTCATTGATTCCTCCCTTCTATGATGAAATTTTGTGCTAGGAAGACACATGGCAACATTCTTTACTTTTGATGCCAACTTTGAGGTCCACCAAAAAGTACATGTCACTAAAAGCTACATGGCATGCAGACAGGGCCCAATGAAAAAGAGAATGGAAGCAACTATGAAAAGTCTATGGCATAGACACATGGAAGCATGGTGGGAGTTGGTAGAAGAGTAAAGGAAGCATTTTCTATGAGGAGTGCCTGGTGGACATGTGGTGGTAGCCGATGAATTTTATCAAAAAGTGGCTCGATTGAGAAGTGAAGGATGACACTTCAAACATATTAGGTGCGGGCCACTACTTAGCAAAATAAAACCACCTGAAGGGAGCTCGAGGAATTTCATATTCATAGATTTTAGAAACTACTAGGGGTGTTTCGCCTACAGAATGAGGAACCCCAAATTTTCTCTGGCTTGCAGACTAGAGCCTCATCCATAGGGCGATGGAGTCAGAGCTTGGAAAGAGCTTCCTGTAGAGGTAGCCAATTAGTCTTGATCGTATTGATATATCATGCAGATTATCATGTGCTCCGCTCAGGTTGAAAGCATCTTTTTATAAGGTAGCACCACAAGTAAACCAGTCCTGGACTCAAATTGGAAGAGTAGTCATGCAATCAGATGAGTGACACACTCAATATATGTTTCATTAGGAGGTTGGCTGAAGCTTTGGAAAGAAGATGTGTCCTACTACTTCTCTTCAATCTTCATTGGAATTTTCTTTGTTGTAGCCACCGACTCATTTGTAAGAAATAGGGAGGGTAGGCCCATCTCATTTAGCCAAGAGAAATTTTCCCGCATGCTTTCCATAGTCTGGCTCAAGGTGGTTGTGCATGCATTAGCATGAAGGATACCTGAGTGGCAGTGGATGAATTTGTTTGTTGTTTTGGTAGTAGTCATTTGATCCTTGATCCTTGCCTTTGCTAAGTCTTCATCTGAGACTATGTATAAATTACTTAGCAAACTCTTTGCCTCAAGAACCCTTTTGCGATAAACTACAGGAACTGCTCAAATGCTCCACGAACCTCCCTGCTCAAGCTTGTTACCTGTGACATAAATTGGAGCATTGGTCGTAGTTTTAGGCAAAAGGCCTTGACCTTTTCCCAAAATGAGATGGGCCTCATCCATAGCTACTAAGCCACTGGAAAGAGGTCTAACTAGGTAGCAGGGGTTTGGGGAATACTCCTTAGAAGGGAAATTTCTACATCTTTTGAGCTGATACTTTGTGTCAACTCTATGATACTTTTTGTTTGTGGGAACAAGTTGTTCTAACAAAGTCCTCCATTTGGCAAGCCATTTTTCTTTGGCCCAAATTTTGTTCATTGATTTTACTTCAAGGGAAGACTTCATCTCCTAGAGCTACTTTTCCAATTGGGCCCTTTGGTTCTCAAATTTTGCATCTTTCTATTGCATCTGTTGCTCAAATTGAGCACACTGTCATTCATACTCCTCACTCTTTTGTGTCACCGCCTACTCTACCAGAGCTAACTTGCTTTGATAGTTTTGGTTCCTTCACTGCAATGCATCAAATAGGGTGGGGTCAATGGATTGGAACTTTTCAAGTTCCTCCTGGAGTTTATTCTGCTCTATCTCTACTATCTATTCTTTCTCTGATAAGAGTACAATTTATACTTCGATCACTTTTTCCTTTGTTTGTAGGAACTCAACCCTATCCTTCACAAGTTCTAGCTCCTCTTCTTTCTTTTTTAGTTGGCGACTAGACTTGAGGAAGTCAGTGGTCACCACCCACTACGTTTCTTCCATGAGCTCAAATTTGTCCTATGGTTGGGCTATGCTCAGATTTAGTCCCATGTTGAACATCTTATAATCGTTGGGATGCATCTCCCCTTATAGTTTGATGACGTTTGGATACATGGTTGCGAAATGGATTGATTTTTGAGCTTCATTGTAAATAGTATACACCTTTGGCTTTGTCAGCTTCTTATCATCCTTGGCCTTTCACTTCTATATTTTGAGAGCTCATGCTTCCTTTGTAATAGTGCCCTGCGCCATAAATTGGGTTGGCAACTAAACTAGCCTACCTGCAAAAGGTGCGTCTAGAGGTAGGACGAAAGGGAATGTGATGGTAATGGTTCTAGGAATTTTCTTCTTTGGGAGATCAACTGTCTACAGGGAGAAATGAGGGACATGCCAAAGCTTAGTTTGTGACCCCACGGGAGGACTCATCGGGTGTTGTGGTAAAATCAAAGTCGTGATGAACTCCATCTCATGAGTGGACTGGGTTGGGCTTGATATAGTAGTAGCAAGAGGGGTGTCAATAGTGGCCATGCTGGTAGAAAGAGAGGTGATAGCAGATTGGGTTGTAGCAAATGATGTAAGAGTTCATTGAGGCGCCAAGATAAATGGCCTCATCTGGGAGAACTAGGAGAAACCTCCCACGATCATTGCAACTGAGGTAGAAAAGGAAGGGCCAACACTAGTAGTGATGGGCACCGTAGAGACAACAAGGGACACTAGAGATTTTGAAGTAAGAGAAGAGGGAGTGAATGTTACATTTTGACTGGATGATTGTGGTTCCTAGCTTGCCATGGCCTCCTAGCTTGCTATGGGTGCTTGTGAAGTTTCCCCAGCAATTGCTTCTATGCGTTGTCATTTGGTGGGCGGGGAGTCCTCCACCTCTATGGTTTATGACTATTTTTGAGTTGTTCTTGTCCTTGTTGGAGTCCAAGTGAGTGTCCATGAAGCTCTCGATACATTCATCCACATATTTGAAGTAATCTAGCTAGGCTACTCTATTGCCTTCCTCTTTTACTAAGTGGAGGCCGATGAAACTTCTGATTCCTTCTCCTTTCCTTTCCCCGCATTCTCTTTGGACTCCTCACTAGATTCATCTTCCTTATCAGTGCTTGTGTCAGAATCCATGTGTTCCTCATTCCATAATCTATCAAATTCATCATCCAACACCATGCTTCCATTATTGGCCTCGATTTGTTTAATCTCTTGGCGGTATACCCAGAAATCTCTGATTCTTTCCTCGCTCCATCCCTCTATTTTTGATAGCTTGTTTCAAAGGTTAGTGCCCATTTTTTGCTTTGCATCATACTTCACTACAAAAAAATAGAAACTATTCCATGGCATTCTACTATCATCTATTGAACATGAATCAAGTCAATGAAAAGATCATCTAGATCTTTTAGCAGGTTCTGCCTCTTTTCCCAGTAAGTTCAGGGCTTCTGCGTTACCTTGAAAAATTCATTTAGCAAGTCATTTTTTGGGGTTGTAATTCCATTTGTCACAAATAATCACCAGCTAGATGAACCAGCTTATCTTCCAACAGCTGGTGGGTCTTTTTTTTTCATGACCACCATTTTGAAGCTTAGCAGGCAAACAAAAAATCCCCTCTTCTTTGTTAGTCCTCCCCAAAAGGTGTAGTCAATAAAGGATAATTACCAGAATATTTCAAGGGCTAGCACCTTATTTGTGACACATGTCAGAAGGCGAAATGGTACCCCGATGAAACTGCACATTCGGATGAATGTGATATCCACTCTAAGAAACTAGTCACATTTGGAAGTGAAGTTCTGCATATACCATGTCTTCTCCTTGGTGAGTCGGTCAATACCATCATCCCCTTTCAAATCTTGCAAAATTGGAGTCAAGAAATAATTTGAAAAATGCATAATAATCATAAGTAGAAGAGAGGAGAGGAGTCCATATATAAATTGGCCTTCTCTTAACCAATCCATCAAAAATAGCCAACTTCACATGTTTCTTAAAGATATTAGGGTTCTGATGCAAAAACATATGGGCAAGGAAGGAAGGAAACCTGAACCTTTGTTGTGTTTTGTAGTCCCTTATTTGCCTTATCATCTCATCAATGAGGAATTGTGCAAAATCATACCAAAAATAGGAATGTTTCCTATGGAACAGAAACCTCAGACCCAACTAAAACTCATGCACCTCCTGGTTAGTGTCCAAACCACAAACAAATGCCCCCATTGAGAAGGCCTCTTGCATATCCATGGGGAAGGCATTGTGTAGTGCTGAAATATTTGGTGGATTTTGTCTATCTTCCTTAGGCCTTTGGGTTTCTTTGTTATAAAAATCTAGATCCTTTTTCATGGTTCTCTATATTTCCTCTCCCTTCTCTAGGTTGAATGGCTCTATCTCTTTCACTTTGGATCTTTGGTTAGGGAAGCATAGCATATTCCAAATAGCTCCCAGGAAGATATTAAATTTTAACTCCTAGCCTTCGATGGTGTTGGTGCTTGGGTTGAAATGCTCAATGGCCACATGACTAGTTTTGGGCAATAATGCACAAATGTGACCATATATTGTGGGAGCGCATTGAACCATAGATTTTGTGCCAAAGTATCTGGGTCGCTAAATTTCTTCATCCTCTCGCAAGTTGCCTCCCTCAAAGACTTAGGGTTCCTTATGAGAATGGGATCATGAATATTATCCCAGTCCTCCTTGATTAGGCTCTACTTTCTGTAACTTTTGGGCCTATCCAGGACCTGTGTGTTTACCCATTCTGGCTTATCTGGTATCTAGGCAAAGCGTAAGAGACTTCTTCAAGGACATAGATGACTAATGTTGCGTGCATAGCATCAAAATATCTCTACATTGCCTCTCCATGTGTCTCTACTTGTGCCTCTACTTGTGCCTCTGCTTGCAAACTTTCTTCCATTTTCCTTTTGCCGAGACTTCTGCTTAATTAGCTCAAATTTTCTACAATTTACCTTAGCTTTGGTTGCACTCAAAACTTCTTTTTCTCTAGGTAGTGTGTTTGAAAATCTTTCACAATGCTAGCCTTTTTCATGTGATACTTAGTTATTTACTTATTGAGGTGGCCAACAATGCTCACCTCTTAACATTAAATTTGGCATGTACCACCAGTTATTTGTTCATGTGAAATGAATTAATTGCCATTTTGAAATGACAAGAATTCATAATGACCTTTGGTAATGATGTACTCTAGCATGATTTTCTTGG
Organism: Sequoia sempervirens; assembly: GCA_007258455.2. NCBI lineage: Eukaryota > Viridiplantae > Streptophyta > Pinopsida > Cupressales > Cupressaceae > Sequoia > Sequoia sempervirens. The sequence goes on from VDFB02270651.1 coordinate 764,844,165, forward strand.
AACTTGAGCTGACAATTTGAAGGCAACTTAGGCATTCATATGTTATGGCAATTAATATCTCAAATGGAATGATTAAGACAAATATGCAATAACTGCTTGAAAAGATACAGGTTTCACTTTGGAGTTTGAAAATTTCTTGCAATGTGACACCTTAGCATTCGATTGTATGGACTACCATTGAAGACTACCACAAGCTTATGCTTAATTAATTATCTCCTACTAATCTTTACATGTAGCAAATCATACCTAGTAGATGCAACTAGGTGGGAAATTCGAGTGAGCCTTTGTGTAATTTTTGAGATGGTACTTGATTAACATCATGCTTATGGTATGCAAATTATCACGCTTATCCTATTCATTCTATAAATAGGCACTTAGGAAATAAAAAATTACACTTAGCACTCTTAGCAGAATTGGTAATAGGTAATCAGCTTAGCATTCAACAAATTAACAATTGCATAGAATTTGCATAGAGCTTAGACATTAGGCAGTCTACGTGTAGAGCTAGGCACCATGAACACTCCAATTAGGTTAGTCTAGAAGAAATCTCACTCAGCTTTTCTTGGTGAAATTTCCACTAGGCATCTCAAAAGGATGACCAAGAATAAGTATTCTCTGGCCATTATAGCAATAAAATGGGTTCTAGGGAGAGACTACAGTGACTATGAAGATAAGTACAGTGTTAACACTGATGTGTTCTCTCACTTCATGGTGTCCATGCTCGACATTGAGGTTCCCAAGCCATGGATTCTTTGTCTGGTGCTTGAGATATTTTCGAAGAAATATTTGGGTGGCCTTGTAGAGGTGGTGGAAAATGTTGCATTTGGTATAGGCTTTCTAATGGCAAGCAACCTCTGGAAATACATTGAAGAAGATACAACCATACCATGGGTGTCATTCCTGAGTGATTTTTGCATCCATTCGTAAGAAGAACATTTCAGAAGGGTCACTCGTGCATGCCATTTCATATTTCTCCTGTACAACATTGTGCCTTTTTATGACATCGACTGGTACACTGACTTTAGGAACTTAGTGTTCCCTCTACCACTTGTCATTGCTCCTACGGATGCTGTTGATTCTAATGTTTCCCCTACTAATGAAGTGATTCTAGATGCTACTATTGATGCCTCCATTGTTGTTGCTTATGCCCACGACTAAAAATTTCTTTTTATGCTTTAAGAACTAATAGTTGTTAGTCCATTTTTTGTACATATGTCTGGAAAAGGATTTACCATAGATAGATAAAGAAGAAATAGAAAATATATAAATATATACTCTAAAAGTGTGGCCTCTTAGCCATTTTTGACAATATATTTATCAAAGCATATAAATATAATAAAGATATAGCTTATATTATAGTTTTTTTCTCCTTTTTTCTATGGTTTTGTAATGTGGGTTTGCTTTTTCTTTTCTTGCATATGTGTGTTCACTTTAATTCTGCATATGGGTGTCATTCCTCTACTTCATGGGTTTATTTTATCTCTCTGCACTTCGCAATAATGGGTTCCATTTGTTTCTACTTCCTCATGCTATAGAATTAATTATTGAAAGACCGGTCGACAAAAACACGAAAGAAAGATAATTACATTACTCACATATTTACATTGGTAGAATAATTTTAAGGCTTAATTGAATAATTTTAGGTTGATTTTGTAAACAGGAATCCCCAATGCCTCTTGCTCCATGGTTTCTAATTCAAACATGTTATGTTGTTTGCATTGAATTATTTTCAAAGGGCCTTCCCAGAGGTTGTCAAACTTTTTGTGTTGACTCGACTTTGTATCCCTTTCATTAAATTTTAGCACTAGGTCCCCACATTTTAGACTTTAGTCCAAAGCTTTCTTGTCAAACCATCTTTTAACCACCTGTTGGCTGTTGAACATGGCTATCAGGGCCTTTTTCTCTTTTTCCTTGCACTTCCAACAACTCGTCCAGCCACACCTCCATGGCACCATTTTTCTCTACCTCGAGAGATTTGAGCAATTGAAGTGCCAGAATCTCCATGGAGATAAGCAATAGCACTTATTTTCCATATAATAGCTCATATGGAAAGGTCTTGAGGAATTTCTTAGGAGTTATGCAGTCTACCCAGAGCACCACTCGGAGGTTTTTATGCCATTCTCTCTGGTGCTCTGAATTGATTCTTTTGATGAGTCAGACTAAATTTTTGTTAGTCAACTTTGTTAGGCCATTCCCCTGTGGGTAGTAGTTCGACGATGTCTTCAAGAATATGCCATGTGTGACTAGGAATTGACATACCGTAGAGCCTAGGAAAGCCTTGGCATTGTCAAAGATGATGGTTATAGGAGGGTTGAATCTTGTCACTAGTTCTTCAAGGAAATCCATTATCTCTGCCTCCATTGCATTCTTCAGGGGCATCACTTCAGTCCACCTAGTAAAGTAGTCCATGGCCATTATGATCCATTTTTGTCTAACACTAGAGGTTGGATTCATCATTCTAATGAAATCAAGGCCCCATTATGTGAAAGGCTCATCAACCACTATCGGATTAAGAGGCATTATGAATTTTTTTCTTCTCCCTGCAAATAATTTTCATTCCTTGCAAGATTTTATGAGGGAGTATGATTCATTAAACAACATGGGCCAAAAGTACCCAGCGCACATAATTTTTATGGTGGTGGTCTTAGCAAAGAAATGCTTGCTCGCGGGATTGTTGTAGAAAGTGTCAAGAATCCACTTCACTTATTCTGTGGAGACACACCGCAATAGAACATCATTTAATTTCCTCTTGAAAAGGAACCCTTTGATGAATGCATATCTGCTATTTTGCAATTGGTAGAATCTTCTCTTTTGAGAAGGAATTTCAGGCGGATATTTTCCTGTGTGCATGAACCTTATTCTGTCTGCCAACCAACAACCTTCTAATTCAGGCTCATTCATTAGAACTAGCTCCAGTTGCTCTTCCTGGGCTATCATTTGCACCAAATACTTGCATAGTCCTCTTCCTTAGATGGCCTTTGTAGGCTTGACTTCAATGTCATATTCAAGGATCTTAGTGATCCAATTAGCCCTCTTTTTGGTGATTTCTCCTTCCATGATGTATTCACGCACACTAGAATGTGCAACATAAACAATCACCTTAGTGTAAGATATTAGGTTTTAGAACTTATTGAGCCCCTTAACAATTGTGAACACTTGCCTCTCGACAAAGTTGCAGTTTGTCTCATATTCCTTTAAGGTCTAGGATTAAAATGCTATCAGTTGTTCTCTCTTGTCATCATTGTCCTTTTGAGTTAAGATAGTAGCAATGGTTGACTTGCTCTTGAATACATACATTATGAAGTCCTTCAATAGGTCTAGATTGACCAGCACAAGAGTTGAAGAAATAGCATCCTTAACCTTCTCAAAGGCTTCCCTAGCTTCTTTAGTCCATTTAAATAATTGATCTTTTTTCAGCATCAGGGTAATCAGTCTGATTATCCTTGCAAAATCTAAAATGAATTTTCTTACAAAATTTACCTTCCCCAGGAAATATTGGACTCCTTTCTTGTTGACTAGTAGGGGAAGTTCTTTGATTGCTTTCACCCACTCGAGATCAATAGAAATTCCTTCCTTGGACACTGCATGTCCCAATAGCTTTCCTTATGGCACTCCGAAGATAGACTTTTTTGGGTTTAGGGATACCCCAAACTCCTAGAATTTTTTGAAAACCATCGCAAGGTGATCGAAATGATCATCCTTATGTTTGGAGAAAATAGTCAGATCATCCAAATAGATTAGGATAATCTTATTGATCAATTCACTGAAAGCAATATCCATGGCCCATTTCAAAGTGGTTCCTACATTTGAAAGGCCAAAAGGCATTTTAGCATATATGAATGTTTCCCACTTGGTAGTGAATGTTGTTTTGTGTCATTCCTCTTCTTTGACCCGAAACTGATTATAACCAGAGAAGCCATCCAATAGAGAAAAAATTTATGAACCTACCACTGTTTGCAAGATTTACTCTATAAAAGGTAGCGAGTAATGGTCTATTAGGGAAGCTTTGTTTAGGTCCTGAAGGTCAACACACAAGCGGATGTCTCCATTCTTCTTTCATAATAGCACTAAGTTGGATACCCATGTGTTATGCTTGATCGAGAAGACAATCTGAGACTGAATTAGCTTTGTTAGCTCTTGTGCTATCATGGCTTTGATCTTCGGATTCACTGGCCTCTGTTTTTGGTGGACTAGTTTTTCTCCTTCCATCAGCTCTATTGTATTCTGGATGATGACGAGATCGTATCCATTAAGGTAATCATTTGACTAGGCCACCACTCCTTCATACTTATAACAAAATTTAATGAGCCTTTCTTTATCATGATGTGGAACATCTTTCTCAACTTTGAGCTTTCTTCCATCTCCAACCTGAAGGTCTACATAGTCACTTTTTTTTGCTCCAAACTTTCTTTTACCATTTCTTGCATCATCACAATCAAACAGGTTTTTGAGAGTGACCATCCCATTTGGAAGCTTATTAGACCTTTTCTTAATGATTTGTCTATCGTAGGCTTCAACAATCTTTAGTTGGAATTGGTAGGAAAATTCTCCCAACTGTTGGGTGAATGAGGCGTTGTGTTCATCATTGTCAAATACCTGCCACCTCTAATCATTATCTAGAATTTCTAGTTAGACTATCACTCATATAGAGTGTTTATTATGCATTAGGTCAGAGGCGGGTTCAAACTGAGATCTGATTGTGGCCATGCGATCCACAACAACATTTTGTTCTCTGGGCACTATCTGAATGTTGAAGGTTTCAAAACCTTCTATTAGGTCCCAGACTCTATGTCTGTAGGATCTCATGCAAACATTCTTCGCTATGGAAATCCCCCAGACTTGGTTCACCACTAGCTCAGAATCTCTAAAAAACATTAATTGCTTAATGCCCATGCGCTCAGAAAGGCTCAGATCTTGCACTAGACCTTCATATTCAGCTTCATTTTTTGAACAAGTAAGCTAGAAGTGGAAAGACTGAAGTGTTCTTTCATTGTGTGGGGATGTCAAACACATCCTAGCCCCTATGCCCACTTTGCATCTTGCTCTCTCAAAGTGCAACATCCATAGTTTTGAAGTTTGTTCACTCTCAATTTCCTTCATGACCTTCAGAAGCACTTGATCTTCATCATAGATGACATAGGTGCCCAACCCGGTAGCATGATAGTTGTTGAAAGGGTCAACATCTATATATTTGCTCAAGAGGACTTCTTCTTTATTAGTCTGATCTTCGATCACCTTTTCATCTTCTAGCAACTCAGTGCAATATGTCTCTTCCTTAGTGAAAGAGGTATGGGAAGCTTCAAAGTTGATCATAGCTTCATTGGCCACATGTTCCAATTGTAGAGCTTCAAACACTATTTTTATTTTAGCTCCATGCTTGGTCCTTAGGATCAAGTGCAACTAGTCTAGAGAAAGATACCCTCCTATCTTTAAAGTGAATTCTCGTGATAGATAGAGGCCGAACATAGGGGGGCCATCTATGATCACAGTGTCTTATGGAGTTGTGATGTTAGGGAAAGAGAGCAGGTTCAAAGGGAGGTATTTTATGACACCTACGATTTTGATTTCATTCCCATCAAGTTGCATAACCCCCTTCTTTAAAGGCTCATAGCTAAGTCCTAGGGCTTCAACTATCTACTTGGGCATGACTATAGTGCTAGAACCAGAGTCAATCATGGCATTATGCAATAATTTCTCTCCCACAATGAGGGTTAGGAAGAAGGGTTTCAGTTTTGGCTTTTCTTTAACCTCGATAGGAGATTCCTCTTTGTTATTTGTGAGAACTTTGGCAGGAGGTGATTGATCAATGACCTTTCCTTTGAGTGATTGCTCTGCTGGCTCAATGATTAGATCATCCTAGAGAGCCTTTTGTAGCAATGTTTTATGTTCTAGAATAGCTAGGATATCCCACAGGGACACATTAGTTAATGATTTTCTCATTTTTTCCACCATAATGAATGGTGGAGGATTCAGAGGCTTCTGCTCCTTAGCTCTTGTTACAAATTTACCTTCATGGTGGACATTGTTGTGCTACTATGGAGGTATTGGGCATCTGATCAAAAGTACTTTTGGGCTACAGACTCAGTAGTTGGGAAATGACTAATTTTCCTGTGAATCTCCTCTTTAAGTGATTGTTGTAATTAGACTATACTTGCAAGGTTTTCAAAGTGGATGCATCATTTTCAAAAATTTCCTCTTCTTCTTCCATCCATGAGAAGAGCACGTGATCAGGAGAAATATCTATTTCCTACTCCAAGGACATTCGGGTTGCATTTGTGTGGTAAGCACCAAATTTTCTATTTGTGGAGAGGCATATACATAACCTCCATGGTCTGATGTTACGCCTTGAATACGTTGCTCTGCTACCTTTTGTTGTAGGTTGTCACATGAGAAATTCCAAGGCATATGTGAGTCACCACAAGGGAAGCACCAGGGTTTGGTGTCATCAACTAAATTATTTTGCCCCACTGTCAACTTTCAGCTCAAGATGGGGTTGGTGCTCTGCAATGAAGAAGGCACTGGTACTATTTGATTAGTTGTTGGCACCTGCAAACTAGAACAAATGCCTCCTTGGAACTAGTTATGTTGGTAAGAAGACCTTCCACCTTGATAATTTTGATAGGTTGGCTTTAGAGGCGTGTCCTAGTTCTGCTTAATGACAGTTATTTCATTGGTGATGGTCCACAACATTTCCTTGAACTCACTCATCTCTTCCTTTGAAGAGCTGGATGTAGAAGCAACATTTTGTGGCACATTAAAATATGTGTACATAGATTGGGGAGGTGTGGATGCACTAGTAGATGGTATTTCTTGGGCAGAAGCTGATACTTCAGGGAATATAGGCATGGTGGGTTGAGGTGGCAATTTTCTAGCATCTATCAGATTGTTCTCAGCTTTAACTACAATGTATGTGTCTGGTAGCATGGTTCCACCAAGAGTCTAGATCATCATCAAAATATCGGGGTTGATATATTTTAGGTATAACATGAACATCAACTCAGTCGGCAGGTAGATAACAACCTAGATTCTTTGTCAAGTAATGTGGAATCGAGCATTGAAATCAATCATGGCTTCATATGGGGCCCATTTTATGACTGACAGTTGGTGATATTGCAAATACATGTCTCCATCATTTGAGAATCTTTCATAGAAAGGGTCTCTGAGCTGATCCCAGGTACTGATAGTATAGCTTGCAACGTATGGTACCAATCTAGTATCTTGCCTCTAAAAGAGGTGGCAAACAACCTTAGTGCTACATTTTGGTATGTAACTCCATGCACCAGACATACATCTGCAACATCTTGTAAATGTTTAGATGGTGTTCTTGAGCCATCTCCGATGAACTTAGGTATGGATTTTAGGGTGGAGACTAGGATAGGGGCACAAACAGTGGGTGCTACTAGTGCTACAAGAGGACTTCCAGCACCCCATGCAACATAATTTATGTTAGCAGTGGGAAACATTGCTAACAAAAGGGGTAGAGGAAGAAGAATGTTCACTAATTGGGTTGTGGCTTGTACTGTTCCTAGTAGCAACACTAACAGCCTAGGATTATTCATTGATTGGGACCTAGTAATAGGCCGATGGATCATACACCCTCTTTGAGTTTAGATTCATTTAAGCAGTCCCACTAGATGTGGCAGAAGAAAGAAAATATTGATGCCAAAAATTGGCAAGGTAATAGCCTTTATGGGAAACTTCATTAATGGGGGGACTTATTGCACTAAACTGAGTAACCTTCAAGTTTTTAAAGAATCTAGCTTCTTCTGTAATTGGGGTTTTGGAATGGGAAAATGAAGCAGATATAAAAAATAAAGATCTAACTAAGGTGATACACCAAGGGGTAGATATGGGCATGATAAATCTATCTTTGGAGATTTGATTTAAGGGCCTAATCAGTAATCCGTAATGTTATAGAGTAACAAAAATCAAAGATAAAGATCTGAACCATTCATATAATGACATAAAATAATTTTCAGACATATTCACTGAAAAGAGGAGTCAAAGACATGATCTAAACCAACAAACTTGCATTAAAATCATAGAAGTTCTACATATGAAGAATTCAAGACAATAATGGCACAATATTTATGTTTTATCAAATAACTTAAGAAAAATAGAAAGGTTGAACAATGGAACAGTCTGAAAGTCTCATACAGTAATATAAAGGCAATAAAAAAAGTCTTGGTGTCTTTTTCTAATTTTTTTTCATCTTTTGAACTCATTTTCTAAAGCAAGAAGCAGTATATAAAGTTAGCAATCCCACCGCCTGGTGGACCAGCAACAAAAAATATTATGTATCTCGAGCAAGGATGTCTATAACAATGATTTCCCTCAGCCATTGTAACAAAAAAGATTTGAGCCATACCGCACAGTCGCTCCCCAACTAGATGCATCCCCTACGAATGATGGCAGTGATTCAGAAAAATACCGTGCAAACAAGTGTCATTTACCTATGAAGGCAGTTAAGACACACGACATCATGTCGTAGCTTGTTAATTGCTTCATCCTTCCTTTTGATGAAGTCCCTGTGAAAGGGACACATGGCGGCAGGTCACAGCTCGCTCGTTGATTCCTCCCCTTCTGCAATGAAAGCTTGAGCTGGGAAGACACGTGGAAACATTCTTTACTTTTGGTGCCAACTGTAGGGTCTGCCAAAAAGTGCATGCGAATGAAAGCTATGTGGCATGCAAATGGGGCCCAACGAAAAATGAGAAGGGAATCATCTATGAAAGGTCTGCGGTATAGACACATGGAAGCATGGCAGGAGCTAGTAGAAGAGTGAAGGAAGCATTTGTTGTGAGGAGTTCCTGGTAGACATGTGGTGGCAGCCAACAGAGTTTATCAAAAAGCAGCTCGATTGAGAAGTGAAGGATGACACTTCAAACATATGAGGTGTGGGCTAGTACTTAGCAAAATAAAACCACCCAAAGGGAGCTCGAGGAATTTTACATTCACACCTACTAATCAATAATGTCCATTCTTTTGGGTTCATCCCATAGTGCAATGGTTAAGTGGTGGCATTTTTGATATGGCATTGTGATTGTAGGCACAATGTCTTTGTTGATCCAATGTGTTCACAGGCTCAAGACCCACAACATTGAGGTTGTTGTTGGTGTTCATGCCTTGTTCCAGATGTTAATGCTTGAGGTCTGTCTATATATCCTTCTATCTATATCACTCCCTCTATCCCCCTCTCTCCCCATCTCTCTCACATTCACTCCAACTCTCCCTCTATTTCTCCTACTCTCTCTCTCACTCCGCTCTCTGTTTATTTCTATGCATATCTTTCTCAACCTCTATCTCCTTATCTCTTTATCTCTTTCTCCGCCCTTGTCTATTTCTCTATATTTCCCTATCTCTCTTGTTCACTCCATCTCTCCCTCCATCTCTCCCTCCGTCTCTCTTACTCTCTCTATCTCCCTCTCACTCCTCTATCTCTTCATATCCATATATTTCTCTACCTCCATCTCCCTATCTCATTATGATGTAGGAGCATCCTAAGTGAATGAGTTATCTGCATCAAACAAAAAGATTTGGAGTTGTTTATTTTAGTTTTGGTTTTCTTCAACTTTATTTTTGATATCTCTCAACATAAGGAGATATGTTGTGCAATCAAACTGTCAATTTGAAGCTTTCACCAAAACACCGTTTTAAGGCTCCATGGGTAGTTTTGAAAATTATTTTTTGAAAAATCCTTAAGGAATCAAGTAAAATCCTTTTGCAGGGACATTCTTGGAGGTACCATGTCGAATATGAAAAAATAATAAAAGCTATATCTTTCACTGTTTCAGAGAAATTAACATTGGAAATTTATGCTTTTAATGCCGAAAGTGTTGCCAATTTATGAAAAAAATTAAATTTTCAAACTTTATGAGGGCTGGAGCGAAATTGTTTTTTAGAGGACCCAAGGACATAATCTTGATCCTACTCACCAATTTTCATGTGAATTAGAGAACTTTGAGTTTTTCGCCTATCGACACTTGCTTACATGGAATTGGCATATTTAGTCTTCTTCAAATTGATTTTCAAAGGGATTATTATTGCAATGGAATCAAACATTTGTAATTTTTTTCTATTCACTAATTTCTCCATATGATTAAATGACTATTTGACTTTTATAAAACCATCATGTATGAAAATGTTTAAAATTGAAGAAAAAATAATATTTATTCTTTTATTTAAAATTAAAAAATAAGCAGAAAAGGTAACACAGGGGGAAGAATATGAAGCACCAAAGAAGAGAACAAGAAATGAAAAGGCTAGATCCATTTATTAGCTTGCAAACAGAAAACAAGAAGACGAGGTAGTGTCGTAGGGAAGAGAGAATTGGGTGAGGGGCTGCACACATGTGGTTTTAGATGTCAAGAATGAGTCTTTTAGGGAGCTACATATAGAAGAAATTTTTAACTGATTAAAAATATTACACAATAAGTTGTGCAAGTGGAAATATGAAGAGGAGGAGAATTGGGTGAGGGGCTGGACACATTTGGTTTTAGATGTCAAGAATGAGTCTTTTAAGGAGCTACATATAGTTCAGAGATTTTTAAATAATTAAAAATATTAGACAATAAGTTATGCAAGTGGAAATAAGAAGAGCAGTTGTCCCATATTGAGGAGAAGCATATTGAAAGTGTAAGAGATTCCATTGAAGGCTAGAATTAAAATTCTTGTAACAAGTTAGTTTGATGATGAATTGAATAAAAATGAAATTTTGTTGTTGACAATTGTCCATTGTGTTGTGGAATTAAATTTTAAATGTATGTGTGTAATTTTTGAAAGAGGGGAGTACCCTTTTCATCACATTATCTCTTTATCTCTTTACCTATCCATATCTACCCCTCTATATTATTGAGACCTTTGTTACAAAAACATCATTTTCTAAATAGCCTATAAATTGACCTCAAGTACTACACAAATTTATGCAAAATAAAATAAAATAAAATTCTTAATTGACCTTCCACACCTCTTTGGCATACCCATTGCACACGAAGGTGTGATTGTTGGTTTTATTTAAAGATTGCAATTTCTTGGTATTGGCAACAATAAAGGAATAAGAAATAAATGATATTTGATAGAGTAATCTTGTTGCAATTTGTATTACTCTTAATTACATCTCAAAATACATGTTTAATGCTCTTCTCAACCTTGATTTTTCATCATTGAATCATCCCATTCAGATGTATTTCTAAATATGATTGGTTCCTTACCAAATTTAGATATCAAACAAAAGAGGAGAATATTTTTTACATGACATAAGTCTTTGAGATTAAATTTATGAGTTTTAGGTTCAAATATAGGCATATAGTTCAAATCCATAGTCACAAAAGTGAACTAAAATTAGATTTCTAGGTCAATAATAAGTTCAAGATAAAATTCATGAAAAATAAATTCCTAACATGTAAAAGGTGACATTTGAATCATCTTAGGAGATAATTACATTTACATTTAATTTATTTAGATTTTTACATTTAATTATAATAGATTTCCATATCAATGATAAGCGCAAAAATTATATCATTACAAATGAATTCTTAACATCCAAAACATGACACCTAAATCAATTTAGAAGATAAATAGCTTTACATCTAATTTATTTAAAGTTTTACATTATATATATATCACATTTATCTATATTAAATTGGAAAAATATTTGTATTTAATCTAAAAAGAAATTAATAATATATTTTAAAAAATAAATAACCACTATATAATTATATCATAAATTATTTAAAATTTTATTTTCCTTTACAATTAATTTCTTGGAAAGATAACCCATATGAGAAATTATTCTTCATAATTCCTTAACAGTCTATTTTTAATTTTGTTTTAACTAAATAGATGATTTGGATTATCCACACAATATGCACTCACTAAGAGTCTCTCACCTCACCCGTCAGGCATTATTGCAAAAACTGTCCTTGTCATTCGTCTTCCACAAATGGAAGGAAGAATGGATGATCACTGTTTATTTCGTTTTCTCATCGACAGTCCTTTTTCCATAGTCTAGTTGATTGATGTATACCCATTCCAATAAACTTTGAAATTACTGCAATCACCCAATTACAAATTCTCTGTAAACATTACAGCGAGGAGTTATGTGATACAACAATGGCTTTCCTCCAATGTGCGTGGAAGAAACCAAACAATTGCATTACTTTGTCTTCGTTAAATCATTTAATCTCTGTCTTGGAGATTTAAGGTATGATTTTTTGAAATAGGTTAAAGATTTTTTCAGTGGAAGAGTCCAAGTTCATTTAATTTATATAACATTTATTATAATATATTTTTGTATTTGAAAAGTCTATTTATTTTATTTCTTTGTCAAAGATTAAGATTTTATTGTCTTGTTTGTTATGAGATGTGGATTTCATTTAATTGGTACTGTAAAAGGTAAGACTTTTCAATATAGATTGAAGATTCTTTTTTGTGAAATGGAAAAGTATGGAATTCATTTAACTTACATAACACTCATCACATTTTTCTATGTTTTGAAAGTCTAGTCTCTTTTATATTATTTTTAGAGATCAAAACTATATCATTTTCTTTCCTAAGAGATATGAACTTTATTTAATTAGTATGGAAGGCAAGACTTTAAACATCAATTGAAGATTTTTTTTTGTGGAAAAATGTATACTTCATTTTACATACATAACACTCATCACATATTTCTATGTTGGAGAAGTAAATCAAATATGTTATATTCCTTCATCAACATGACATAAATCTTTCTACAAAATTGTCCCTTTTAAAATCCATAATATTTTCACAAAACTATTTATGAAAACATCTTCTATGTAAATAAACTTGATTATTGTTAAACATCACCTAATTTAATGATCTAAACTAAATTTTGACCAATAAAAATAAGATTAATTGTTTACCATTTTCTAATGAAAATGAAAATTTGGTAAACTAATAAATTAATTTTATTATTTTATTGACTAAAACTAAATTTACAATTTATTTGTTTTATTTTTTTGTTATACTTTAAATAATTGAAAAATATATTTTAAATTTTATTTTCTTATCAATAAATAAATCAATTGACATTAAAATAGAGAACATAAACAAATTAACATTAAACATAAAGAAAATAGAAAAGCATTAAAATAATTAATGATGTTAGTGATAAAAAAAAAATGTAAGAAATGACTATGAAAAGGGCGAAGATGTAAAACACAGAGAGAGAATATTATAAAGTGAAATATAGATAGGAAAGGATGACTCATTCAAACCTGTTAAAATCATGATGGCCATACAGTTGTATTAATTAAACAAAACAAGACAACATAATAATGATGGCCATAGCGTTGTATTCACTGAAAGAAAATAATGATGAAATTCAAGGTTTCCAAATCTTTGTTGACTCGACTTGCCTTGCTTCGTGTGGAAGACAAAATTATCTGTAATTTTGTTTTTCTCGTTAGTACAATCAATTTTGTGTTTTCCCAAGTCAATTCAATAAATGAAACATTATCTTCTTCCATACGAAATATCTCTTTCTATCACCTAATTTATCCAACTATCTACCATTATTAAAATCTTTGATATAAATACTGTCATACCCCTATTCTTTATCCCTCTCCACAAGAGAGGGGATGTCAACAACTTGTCAAACTATCGCACCATAATGATTAATCCTCTTTTTGGGAAGCTCTTTGGGAGCATGGTGGAGTGAAGAATTAGTCATTGGGCTGAGAAGGAGGGTAAGAGGGCGAAAGGGCAAGCGGGTTTCAGACCAAAACATTCTACTATTGACCACTGCATTACCCTCATGCACATGGTTGAAATTTTTTGGGATAAACAAGGTGGTGAGGTTTTCTGTTGTTTCATTGACTTCAAAAAGGATTTTGATACAATTCCTAGAAATAAACTTTGGGACAGAATGGAACAACTTGGGATTCCAGAAAAATATAGGGTTGTTGTCCATAGGATTTATGAGCAGGTGGGGGCCAAAATCATAACAAAGGCAGGCCTTTTTGAGTGCTTTGGGAGTGACATTGGTGTCAAGCAGGGCTTCCCTTTGTCCCCTACTTTATTCGGGCTATACATAGACAAGTTAGAAGAGTGGTTGGACAAACAGGGAGGAGATGGTGTTCTTTTGGCCACTTATGTGATCAAGTTGTTGTATGTGGATGATCTTACTTTAATGGAAAATTTTGAAAATAGTCTTCAAGAGCACCTAAAAGCTTTGGAACTTTTATGTCAAGATGTGGGGATGAAGGTCAACATTAGCAAGACCAAGGTCATGATATTTATGTTGAAAAGAGCCAAGAAACAAATAAATTTTGAGTTTGAGGGAAACACTTTGCAGGTGGTGAATGAGTACAAATATTTGGGGCTAGATTTTTGCAACAATCTCAATTGGGAGGCATGAAGGATGAAAAAAATTTAAGGGGGTTGTAAAGCTCTTTACCTGCTCCAAAATAGATGTAGGTAAGTTGAGTTATGGGATTGAAGAACAAAAAGAATCTTTTTGGATTGCTTGTTACCCCGGTGGTTTTATATGGCTACGAAGTTTGGGGTAGTGGTACGTCAACTGTAAAATGGAAACAAATAGAGAGACTTCAAAAGCACTTAATCACAAGTAATTTCAAAATAAAAACTACGGTCCCTTATGAGATTGTTTTAGCTGAAGCTGGAGCCTTTCCAATGGAAATGGAAGTGTTAATTCGCTTATTAGGCTATTTGCAAAGAATAGAGAATATGGAAGAACACCGTTGGCCCAAAACTATGGTGGAAGAAGAATTAACTAGAAGGAAGAACACGTGGATGAAACAAAATTTCAAGTGGATGGGGAAATGGGGGATCAACATGCAATAGTGTCCAAGCACAAAAGTTGAGATGAAAAGGTATGTAAAAGAGAAATTCAAAACCACCATGTGGTTGAAGCAACTTGGTTGGAAGAGTGAGCACTATGTTTTGCATCTTAATCCTACTTGTGATCATGACCAAATTTTTTACATAGGGACAGATATAAAATGGAAGGCTAAAATGTTGATAGCTCAATTGAGAACTAGCTCACATCGTTTGAGATGTGAAACGGGAAGATGGAAAATACCCAAAGAGGGGTGGTCAGATAGATTTTTTTTTTTCTTCTCTCCGGGTTTTAATGGAGACAAAGTGGCACTACATTCTGGAGTGCAAATCTTATGAGGACATCTGGTATTGTTACTCAGATTTGTTAAAATTCAAATTGTTAGTGGCTTTGTTTGAAGAGGAAAAGATTCATAAAGCAGCAAGTTACTTGACCAAAATTCATAGCAGAAGAAACAAAATCAGTAAAGAGATTGAAAACAATAGTAGGTAGTTTGGTGCAGTAGTTTTGTTGTGTTGGCAAAGGCAGTTTTCCAATTTTATCTCTTGGGTCCCATAGAATGGCTGGTCTCGTGGGCGCAATTAAAATCATTCATTCATTCAATCACACACTTTATCCCTGTATTTCAATTATGCCTTCTCTTCTGGAGGCAATCTTTTCTTCTTTCTTCATTTGCTTCTTCTCGATGTGTTTTTTGGGTTAAATTACATTTGGCACTTATTTAATTTCTCTTAGATTATTTTTCAATTAAAAATTGTTGCAGAGATTATCAGTAGTTGTTAAAATGGAGAGATTGTGTTATGCTATTCTTGTTTATTGTGATAGCATGTTGTTGTGTTTCTACCACTTGCTATGTTTCATGTTTCCCACATGAGAGAGATTCCCTAGTTTCTTTCAAGAATGAGTATGATATGGAGTTACTTACAACCAAGAAATCAGCTGCACATGCAGCCAAGAAATTGGGGTATTATTATGTGGAGGAGGATGCAGATGCAGCCAAGAAATTGGAGTCATGGAGAGGGTTAAATTGATACAAGTGGTATGGTGTTCAATGTAGCCACTCCTCTCACATCATCCAACTCCGCTTCTACCACAATTATGTATATAGCTACTTCAACAATAGTGAGATTGGCAAGACACTTGTTCTAGTTTTGTTCTAGTTGAAGTACATGGTGCATTTGGACTTGAGTGGGAACAATTTCAATAGTCCTCTACCCAAAGCTACTTTTCTACTTAGCCATTTTCTATTTGGAAAATTTAAAGTGCACATTTATAAAAATAATAATATCATATGTTGTTGGAAGTTTAAGTTTATATATATATAGTTAAATAATTAATAATAAATTTTTTAATTATATTAGAAAATAATAATAATTAATTATTTTATATTTTAATTAATTTTTTTAATTTTTAATATTAAATTGTTTAATGTTTGCAGAATTATTTGATCTTAAAAATTTGAGGTATCTAGATCTTTTTGACAACTACTTTGAAGTTGAGGTTTCTACAAAGTTTGGCTCCCTACACACTTTGACTTACCTCAACTTGGTCGGGAATTACTTGTTTAACTCTAGTTTAAAGTGGATAGAGAAGCTGCAAGAGTTACAATATTTATCTCTTAAAGGTGTAGTGCTAAATATGACAAGCGGGAATTTGGAAGCAACCCTTTCTCATCTCTATCATCTCCATTACCTAAACCTTGCTAATTGTTATCTATCAGGGAACATCCCTAATGCCATCCAAAACCTCACCTCCCTCTCCCATCTTATTTTAGATGAAAATGACTTTAGTTCCATAGTGACTTCATGGTTGGGAAATATGCCTCATTTGCAAGAGCTTAGTTTGTCTAGAAACCCATTATTGAGTGGAGATATAAGTCATATATTATGCAACAAATTGCCACAATTGGCCACATTTGATTTCACAAATACCAATGTAAGAGGGAGCATTCCACCATGTATTAGAAATGTTTCCTCACTCCTCCATCTTGATATGAGTAAACCAATAGATGAATTTATTAAGGGAAAGATGGAAGGCATTATTCCTTCTTCTCTTGGTAACATCTCTACTCTTCAATCACTAGATCTTAGTGGAAACTCATTCAGCGGAGAGATCCCACCCTCACTTGGTCAACTTTCGTCTTTGAAAAAACTCTATCTATCTTTTAATGAAATCAATGGAAGTATACCTTTTTCAATTGGTCAACTATCATCCTTGACTAAACTCGCTCTCTCTAAAAATGAGCTTAGTGGTAGCATACTGTTGTCAGTTGGTCACCTTTCATCTTTGACATATCTCTCCCTGTCTTACAAAAAACTTAGTGGCAGTATACCTTTTTCAGTTGGTCATCTTTCATCATTGACTTATCTCTACCTCTCCTACAATAAACTCAGTGGCGAAATTCCTTCCTCATTGGGTAACATTTCATCCTTGAGAGAGATTTTATTTAATGACAATCAACTACATGGTACCATTCCCACTTCTATTTCACTTCTCCCTCATGTGGAATGGGTTGATCTCTCTTCCAACAACTTGCAAGGCCAATTTTATCTTGATTATTTTAAAAGTACTAGTACTAATTACCTTGATCTTTCTTGTAATAAATTGACTATCCAAGTTGACCCAAAAGGGATACCTCTATATTCCCTAGGAAATTTGGCATTGGCTTCTTGTAATATTGAAGGTATCCTACCTCCATTCCTTCGAACACAATATGAATTAAATCATTTGGATCTCTCTGAAAATAATCTATGGGGAAACATGCCACCTTGGCTAGGAGATTTACCCAATCTAGACTACTTGAATCTATCATACAATAATTTCCAAGGTCAACTACCCCTCACCATCCAGATGAGTTCACTTTGGTATTTAGACTTACATAAGAATCAATTGAATGGTTGCCTTCCAATTACTTCAAAAACTTCCTCATATATGGAACTATTAGATCTGTCAGAAAATGGATTTATAGGTGTTATCCCAATGCATATTGGCAAGATTTTACATGGCATTCTCGTCATTTTCAGCAAATAAGCTAAGTGGTGGCATTCCTTCTTCCATTGGTCTTCTACAAAACTTACAAGTGTTAGACCTCTCAAAGAATAGATTATTTGGTAAAATACCATTTAGACTTACAAATTTCTCTTCATTGACAAGATTGAACTTGGGGAAGAATAATTTGACAGGGGAGATTCCAGCTCAAATAGGAATGTTAAGCTATCTTGTGCACGGCTACAACGCAATGGAAATATTCTTAAGGGAAACTTACCATCAAGTCTTCAAAATTGCTCCAGCTTGCAAATTCTAGATGTGGGTGATAATTTATTAGTGGGTAATATACCCCTTTGGCTATCAAAATTCTTTGAGTTGATGATACTTATTTTAAGTTCAAATAAACTCCAAGGGAACATTCCACATCAATTAAGCAATCTTTCTAAACTGCATGTGTTAGATATTTCACATAATGATTTGACTGGGCCCATCCCATCACAATTAGCAAATTTGACAACTATGATGAATCCACATCCATAAGTAAAAAGCCATGATGCTCACTATTTATTTCGTCTTCTCACCGACAACCCTTTTTCCAGTCTTGTTGATTGATGTATACCCATTCCAATAAATTTTGAAATTACTGCAATCACCCAATGACAATGTAGCGTCCTTTCGAGGAATGTGCATGGAAGAAAATAGAAAATTGCACTACTTTGTCTTGGGTATCATTTAAATAGAAAATTGCACTACTTTGTCTTGGGTATCATTTAATCTCTATCTTGGAGATTTAAGGTAAGATTTTTCAAAATATGTAAAAGATTTTTTTAGTGGAAGAGTTCAACCTCATTTAATTTATATAACATTTATTTTATATTTTTGTGTTTTAAAAGTCTATTTTATTTAATTTCTTTATCAAAGATTAAGATTTGAAATGTAGATTTCATTTAATTAGTATTTTTAAAGGTAAGAATTTTCAACATAGATTGAAGATTTTTCTTTGTGAAATGGAGAAGTATGGAATTCGTTTAATTTACATAACAGTTATCACATGTTTTTATCTTTTGAAATTCTAGTTTCTTTTATATTTTTGTTAGAGATCAAGACTATATTATTTTCTTTTCTAAGAGATGTGGACTTCTATTTAATTAGTCTTCTAGAAGGCAAGACTTTTCAACATAGATTGAAGGTTTTTTTTGTGAAGAAATGCATAGTTCATTTTACATACATAACGCTCATCACACATTTTATGTTGGAGAAGTAAATCAACTACGTTATATTCCTTCATCAACATGACATAAATCTTTCCATAAAATTGTCCCTCTCAAAGTCCATATTATTTTCGCAAAAATATTTATGAAAACATCTTCTATGTAGATAAACTTAGTTATGGTTAAACATCACCTAATTCAATAATCTAAATTGAATTTTGACCAATAGAATAAGATAGTCATTTACCATTCTTTAGTGAAAATGAAAATTTAAAAAACTATTAAATTAATTTCATTATTTTATTTACTAAAATTAAATTTAAAACTTATTTATTTTATTTATTGTTATACTTTAAATAATTGGAAAAAATATTTTAAATTTTAATTTCTTATTAATAAATAAATCAATTGATATTAAAATAGAGAACATAAACAAGTTAACATAAAAATAAAGGAAATAGAAAAACATTAAATTAATTAATGATGTTAGCGATAAAAAAAAATGTAAGCAATGACTCTGAAAAGGGCGAAGATGTAGAACATAGAGAGAAAAGATTATAAAGTGAAATGTAGAAAGTAAAGGATGACTCATTCAAACTCGTTAAAATCATCACCACAGAGTTGTATTAACTAGCAATTGCACCTTCATGTGCAATGGGTACGCCGAAGATTTGATGAAGATCATTTTTTTTTTTGGTAATCTATTTGAAAGATAGAAATTGTATAATTTTTATTAAATAAGTGAAGTTATGCATTTATGTAATATTGTAATTTCAATTTTATTAACAAAATATTATATGGAATTACAAATAAGTTTGTAAAATTAGCAGTGTAAGGAAAGTACAAGAACTTGTATAATGGCACAATTTTTCAAGGAAACATTTACTGTATAATACACAAGCTTTGTAAAGAAAAATGTATTAAGTTTAACATATGAAGATGATCGAATATCTACTGTTCAGTCTTTGAAAATAGCTTCTGGAAACCATTGTTTTTACAGCTTCGACAACACCTTCCATGCATTCAATAGCAAATAATATTTGCTTTGCATCATGCCAATCCCTTGCATTTTGACTTTTGGTCTTAAAAATACAAGCACCAGTATAATGGCACAAAACTGAGAGGGAATATTTAATGTGTAATGCATAAGCTCTTTAAAGAAGAATGTATTAAGTTTAATATATGAAGATGTTCCAATCTCTATTGTTCACTCTGTGAAAATAGCTCTGTCAACCATTGCATTTACAACTTCAGTAGTAGCTGCTATACATTCAAGAACAAGGAAAAGAGAATTAACCCAAAATTAAACTCTTTAATGAACATAAAATTATTACAATAGTATTATATATTGAAATAGCCACAGATAAAACCACAGAACCAATGCCTTCATTTACCAAATAAGAAGAGAACTGTAATAATGAAATGAAATAATGAAATGAAACAGAAAAAAAGTGATCTGGCTGTGTACAGATTCACATAATAAATTTCACTGAAATGATGGCAAGTGAGTTACCTCAAGATTCTACACAAATTGTGTTATGTTGTCGCGGCGAATGAAAATAATGGGTAGATTCACAATTCACAAGCTCTCCATATTTTTAGAAATTCTGAGACAAGTTGTTTGGAATACCCCAAAAGAAAGTTGTTGTCATGCAATGCTCTGAAAATCATAGTACAAGAACATGTAAGATTTGAGAGTTTCATAGTAATACTGAATATTATTGAAATCACATTTAAATTTCATAAAGATGGCAATCCATCCTCGGTATTGTATATTAGAACTTGTAGCATTTGTAACATCAAAATAACAAAACCTTTAAAACTATTTTTTACAGTCTAGCCTTTGATCCCTGAGTCTCACCAACACAAAAGCTCTCAAAATTTATTATAAAGCCCATGCATACTCTAAGACCATGCAAATTTGAAGTTAATTAAAATTTTGAGTTCATACAATGAATGAAATATGTATGGTAAAATGTACTAGACAAAAGGAAAAGAATATCAAGGCAAGATGAAGTCAGTTCAATAATATTAACCACACATTGTCTTGCAGAGAGGATACAATCTTTGTAAGTGACGTAGCTTGATGTAACTGAAAATCAAAACATCAGAATGAAAGCAGAGAGTTCATCCATGATCCATGAAAGCATAATTAAAGGCAATAGGGAAATTCTATAAAAGAATAAATTCTCCCGTCAAGCCCTATACATACATCAAATTGAATAATGATAAATGTGGTAAAAGTAAAGTTATTCATCACAGAAACTCACAAGTAAATAACCCACCTGGTCTGAGAATCACAAGTAACACCAGTCCATCCACAAGGATCCAGATCCTCTTTCTTCCATTTGACAAGAACACCATCATAATCAATGTTACTATGTGGAAGTTACTATGTGTCCCAATGATTCAATATGTTCATTAGAAGAGCAAAATCATAGTTAGATTGGCTCAGCAAAAAACTTACCATCTAGATTTATTGCATTGCTACTACTTGTAAAAGCCAAGCACATGAGAACAAAGATAATGATCAATTGTGTAGTTGTCATTAGCACAGATGTGCATTGGAAATTTGTATTTTTTATGATATAAATTTCATCACTGCTACCAAGAGAGGCCTTTGCATGGCTTGAAGATTTATTAATGGACATTTTTCATCCTATTTTTGTAAATCAGAATTAAAGCTTACTTTTATAGGCAAGCATCAATAAAATGTTGAATTACTATAATCATTTTTCAAAGTGTATGTCCAGTGTAAAGCATTTCTTAGAGGCATTGTACAGTTTGTTGGATGATTCCATTTAATTTCTTCATTGAACTGAAACACTCGTGTGGCAGAGACACAACTTGATTTAG
The DNA here is from genome assembly GCA_007258455.2 of Sequoia sempervirens. Taxonomy (NCBI): domain Eukaryota; kingdom Viridiplantae; phylum Streptophyta; class Pinopsida; order Cupressales; family Cupressaceae; genus Sequoia; species Sequoia sempervirens. The sequence continues at coordinate 764,866,041 of VDFB02270651.1, forward strand.
GGTAATTTTTCATCAGAAGGAACAACCATAGCTAGAAATTGTGTTGGCTCACTAGAATTTACATTTCTATATTCTAGTCATATTGAAACCAAGTTGTACTTGTATGTCCTCTTTGTTTAAAAGAAGAAAGAGAAGGTGTATGTGACTTGACAAAACATGGTAATGAAATGCTGTGCCATAAGAGGGCTAGCATTAGCCAACAGAGAAACAAGTCAAGATTTTTTTTTTTGGGTAACTTTTTAGTATGTTAATAAAGGGAGAGATCCTTCTAATGTTTGACATTTTACCAAGGAGTTATTTTCTCTTCACAACGCTAAATCTTCTACTAAATCATAGGGGCGAAGACCATTCTTGTTGCTCTACTAGAGTTTGTAGGAAATTATCTTCTAAATCATAGCAGTGATTAAGACAGCTGTTTATTTCTGATTTTACCTTCTACGTTAATTAATAGAAAGAAAAATTCAAGAAAAAATTAAAGCAAAAACAATTTTATCAGGTACAGTGTCCCAGCTCAAGTCCTAACCCTAACAGATCAAATTTATAAACCCATGTCTCTGCTGTAAAAAAAAATGCAATCGAGGAAGACAAGTTTTGTTTTAAGCTATGTTACGCCAGAGATGCGATGGTTTATTCAATTTGATACTCAATCAAAATAATCTTCTAATGTTGAGGTGAAAGTAGCAGTAGAGGGATCAATAAAAGGGCATTTTCTATTTCAATTCGGCCACTTCCTTGAAATTGAACAAACAACATTAATCCTTAAGGCTTTCATCAGACCTCAGGAAAAAAATGCCATGTCAATTAAGGGTAAAGTCTCATCACCTTGCAATATAAACTGAGAAGAATGTTTATTGCTTTGCAAGAAAGAACAAATTTGAGAATGAGAGGTGTGCCATACTACACTGCCTTATATAGGAGCAAGGAAGACAATCATTCAATAAATCCTTGGGTGGGGCTTCCACAAGGGAGGTCTCACTAACCCAATTGGCATCTGGCTTGGCCATGACATGAAAAACCAAGCTTTAATTTTTTTTAAGGACTAAACTGGGTGAAGCCACATAAGTGGTTTACACTTTTGAAGAGGAAGGAAATTTGAGAAAAAATGACCCCATGGCAAAAAAATTAGTTTTAGGGGTTCGCATGAACCTACATGTTCGACTGAACCATAAAGGGGTTCGACCGAACTAGGGTTCGAGCGAACCCATTAACTATTGGGCCCACATTTCCCGCCCAAAAAATAAAGGAAATATGCATATTAGGGGGGGTTCGCATGAACCAGGGTTCGAATGAACCCTGGTTCGCTAGAACCCCTGGGGGTTCGCTAGAACCCCCCTGGTTCTAGCGAACCCCTTTTTCCCTAATTTTTTAATTTGTACACACAAAAACCTAAAATTTTACGCTTTCAAGCTCCGGTTGGGGATGAAAATGGGGGAATATTTAGAAACAAAACTTGGAATCGAGTAGCCTTCAGAATGAGCTATCCAATGAATATAATTTTAGTATGTTTTGGTTTTATTATCTATCCGTTTTTAAGTTTTATTAAATATAGGTTTTTCATCGAAAACAAAAATCTCTGTTCTGCACAAGTGGAAAAATAGAAGATTATAAAAAAAAAATTTAAAAATATGAGTGCACTAGATATTGAAGTCCTTGATCCAACAAAAAAAAAAGAGAAGAATTTCGATACATACAGTGAAAGTTATGCGTTATACGGTCGCGCTAGGTCGAATTGTCATTTGATTGACTTTCAAACTTGATTAAAGAAAAAATATTCAATAAAACTATCTAACCAAGTGGAAGCACTAGATATCGAGTTAGAAATCTAAATTTGAAAGAATTGGAATTTTATCCTTCATGGAAAAAAAGTTATGCATTATACGGTGTGTGTCACTTTTAAAAATGCTGTTTTTTGAAAAAAACCAATTTTTGTGGGAGATGGAAAAAGAAGTGCAATCTGATTCCAAAAATTGAAAAAATATTTTAGAATCTACAGACAAAATGTGACAAGACTCTAGTTTACATCATCTTCAAATTCCTTACGGTTTAATCGCTATAGGTGCCCGAATGTGGAGATTGTGTTAAAAAAAAAAATATTAGTGTCCAGTTAGGCCAAAAAGTGTAAACCACTATTGTGGGATCACCCAACTAGTAGTAAGTTATTTTAAGAATGTTTTAAAACAACAAATTGCTACAATATAATTGGCTTGTAGGGACACACTTGATTTTGATTTTAGATTTATAAGGCTGACAGAAAGGTCTAGGATTGTTAGCTGTTCAAGGCTACTGAAGAAGCTTTCTAACAAGGGATAGAACCGGTTGCCACCGATCCCAATAACTAAAGGATTACACTCGATTGCAAGAGGAATCAAGAAGCCCTATAAACTATAAAACCCCAAAAAGTCTTACCCAACAACAAAGCTTTCCCTAATCTACTGGGCGTAGAAACACAGGTTTCCGATAGATAGCTAAACTCCAAAAGAGTTTTTTTGTTTCATTTTATTTTAAATTTTATAACCCCACGTATATATCATACAATGCCTCCAGTGCATACAGGGCAATTTAAGGGACAAAAAATTTGGAAGTTAAAAACCCTTCATCTAAAAATTGGCATATTGAATTCTTAAATTTATTCTTTTCTTCTTCTTAGCTTGCCAATAAATTTCTTGGAAAAATGGCATATATCTGAGTCACTGAAATTATCTATATTGAGAACAATTGAAAAGAATCTATATATATCATAAACCTGGAATTCACAACTTCGCGAGGAGTCCACCTCTAATAGCGTTCGTCATCACCCCAAACGATCGATAATTCTCTGGAAGATAACATTTAACACACTTTTGCAGTTGGCCTTTGTAGCCAAAATCTCTGTACGATGTAAATAAATTATATGAAAAGTTTAAAGGAAAATAAACTAACAGGAAAACAATAAAATCTGTGTACCCAACTGGGTTCCTCCGTTCAGAAAGATTGACCGACACAGGCAAAAGTAGAGTTGTTTCTTCGAAGAGAAGGTGATGGGAGAAACTGAATTAGCGAGAATTTGGGCATAATGGAGAGGGGTGGTGAGAAAATCACTTAAACTTACCTCAAGATTCTGCACAAATTGTGTTGTGTTGTCGCCATTTTTTTGCTACTTTCCCGCCGCTATTGGTTTCCGCTCCTCCAAACTCTTTCTCGCTGGTATTGACCTTTCAATTCTCCCATCTGGCGAGCTGCAGCCTGAAAATAAGATTTCAACGGGGTTTTAGAGTATGCTCATTAAAATGGAAATTACGGCCAAGAGCATATTTAGGATGAATTTTGTTTCAAGTTGCAGATGCAAAGGGGGTCGAGTGTAAACTTACTGCAAGATTTTGTAGGAGCAATATTATAAAGGGAAAACTGACGAATTCCAACCTGTGCAACGATAGCAGAACAAAAAAGCTGAAGAAATATTGACCCGGTTGTGTAGAGCCCGAGAAACAGGGCAAATGAAACCAAGGCAAACGAAACCAGGGCAAACGGGTATGAACAAGGATATTTCTTACGCCGCCTCCAATCATCAGTAAATGCATCGACACCAACTCCCATGGAACCAACTCCTATGGACATAAATGCATCGCCAAGAGTATAGAAAGCAACGGACGAGCAAGATATTTCCAATGGCAGTGCATCCTTTCTCGTGTGATTGTAACCATCGATAGGAAAAAAGGATTCCGCAAACTCCATTGAGGGAACGCCTTCGGCGTAATAAAATAAAACAAAACAGCAAAATAATGATGGCCATAGCGTTGTATTCACGGAAAGAAAATAATGATGAAATTCACGTTTTCCAAATTTTTGTTGACTTGACTTGCTTTGCTTCGTGTGGAAGACGGAATTGTCTGTAATTTTTTTTCATTACAATTAGGATACATTTCTCCCGCATTACACACAAAAGAAGAAGATATTATTTACGCCGAAGGCGTATCCTACTATGAACTGCACCAAACCATTTTTTAAAATCGATGGATGAAAGCATCCTGGAGACGAATAAATGTTTGCCCATCATCCGATATTTTGTCCACCTTTTTACGCCATCACCATCACTACTTCTCACGTCGTCCGCTCTTCACGCCGTCCGCTTTACTTTCTCGCCCGTATTAAGGAGCATTAATGTAATGCGCATTCATCATATCAAACATTAATGCGCCTTCCACGCCGCTATTGGTTTCTGCTCCTCCAGATCGTGACCGTCCCTTCTGTCGCCGATTTTTTGCTTTTAGATTGTGGTTGAAACCATCCTTGCTTGATGTCTGAAACAAAGTTTTTATCGCACCCGAAAAGTGTCTCACTGGGGGAAAAGCAAATTTCAGTCAGTCGAAACATTCAGCTCCCCACGCCTAAATACAAACTTTAACACATTCAGATAAGAATACGGAACCAACAAGCGGCCGTTTGTTGATAATTTATTTTCTCCATTTTGCCATTCGGTTGCTTTTCCTACTGAAGCTGTATATGTCATCTGTAAATTCTAAGCCATATTAGAGGGAGAAGAAAAATCTATAAAATAAAAGTTTCATCGATTTCAACCAAAAAATCAACAAATATAGGCATTACTAATGATTGTCTTATGAATTTATACAGGAAGAAATTGTCGTGAGCCTCTTTTTGCTTTCAAGCAAAACCATTGTTCAAAGTTTGCTTATTGAGATGCATAACCTTTCACATAAATTTGTTCTAACGAACACAATGAATGACAGTAAATAGACTAATTACCTTATATAAGATATTAACAGATTTCTCTATTTGAGTCTCATTGGCCCACCTTTACCACTCGATTAGTTTCCTTGGAAAACCTTTTATTTCCTCTTTAGCGGAATAATTTTCCGCTGCACGGAATTAATGTAATCGACGCCCTTTCACAATTATGGCATTAGAGTTGAGCAGATTCTCTTTTCGTTGGTATTAAGAACAGCCATGGTATTGCGCTTGTCTCTATTCAACGGGAAATGTCTATCCTGCGCATGATCCAGTAACTTCTTATCTTTTTTAAGTCTCCATTCGCTCTGTAATTTTGTAGCTCTGCAAAAACAAGAAAGAGAGTGTATGTTCAAAACAAAAACAGACACACGAAGATTTTTTTAGTTATCTAAAATCATGGAACACCTTTCCTACCGCCTAATGTAGTATAACAGTAGATTCTAGACGCCTTATCCATAGGATTCGATCCTTTGCTCGCCTGTTCGTTCAAACGCCTCAAAATTACCTGAGTTGATGGTTGAGCTTACCAAGCTCAAACAGGCATCACTACACCTAAATTTTTTTTAAAGAAGTCGTGGAATAACAGCACTGATGTATTTGGAAGTAACAAACACAGAGAGACTCTTTTGTTGAGAAACCCATTATAGAGGGGGACGCAGCAAATCTACCCACGAGTCACCCTATTTAATGCCACGTACCCTGCCTCCACCACGACATACCAACACGTGGAACTTCTTTCATTTGTTGATTAAACATAGCACGCCCACTTGGCATTTCTCCTTGCTCCTGCACTTTTCACTGTTTTTGAGGTTGTCCACTTTTCACTATTTTCACGTCATCCAAATTGGCGTAAATAATTTATATACTTTATTTTGACAAATGCCATACCATTTAGGCTAAGTGGATAAAAAACCCCGAATATAATAAGATCACCATATCTTGTACGTAACTTTATTTTAACCAAGTCCTGTCATAAAAAAATACATGGTCAAGTCCTTCAATTAATAGTAAATTCAATTTGCTGGCGTGGCAACTTGCTTATCTACTACGACCTTTTTTACAATTTTCAGTATTCAAGTCCTTTATGTCCACCTTACCAAATTAGTTTTGATTATAAAAATTTTTTATCACAAATTTCGGATTTGCAGATATCACAATTATTCTGAAACAACAACCGGATACAACGCAGTCATTTCGTATCGTAAATAACAAACACACATTTAATTATTTCCAGCCTCAGTAAATTTTAATTTTACAATTATTTTGGTATAATTTTATATTTATTTTAACATAATTTAAGAGCCTCAGTTTTTAATTTTTTATGTAAATTATATTTATCTAAAGAGTATATTTTATTAATGCAGTTATATTTAGATTTGATGTACGATTTATTTATTGTTTATTTATTTTTATAGAAATACATCATGTGTTTTACATAGTATTCTTTAAAAAAGTTTAAGCCTCTTGTATTTTCATATAAAACGTAAAATAATTTGTCTTTTTAAATAATTTATTTTATTATAAACACGTAAACAGGTATAATTTTGTTTTAAGAAGAAATTTTATAATGTTATGAATCGTATTAACTGACTAACATATAAATATAATAAATAATATATAAATATTATATATATTAATTTATATTATTTATGTATATTATAAAATTTGGATGTTTATTATAAATTAATTATGTGTATCACTATTTTGGGACCATTACTATTGTGGGTGCCCTTAGCAATTATGAGCATTTCATGTTCTTGGATTAATTTATTTGTACTTATTATATTTATATTTATATTGAGGAAAACCATCACCTCTAAGTTAATTAAATAGTTAATTTATTTATATGAACAATGAATTTGAAATAATTTTATAATTATAATGGAAAATGAAAATTACCACTAGATCCTAATAATGAACACATCTATTTATTTAACTAATAATAGATAGAATACATCTAATAATGAATGTGTGCGAAGAAATTATATTTATATTGCATGAAAACCATCATCTTTAAGTTAATTAAATAGTTAATTTATTTATATGAACAATGAATTTGAAATAATTTTATAATTATAATGAAAAATGAAAACCACTGCCAGATCCTAATAATGAAAATTTCAGCTTCAACATTTTGTTTTCTATTAGTTGTTTTTCAAAGACTAACTAGTTATTTTGTTTATCATTGTATATATTTCCTTTTTCTGCATTTTTATATGGCATAAATTTAAGTTCCATTTATTTAGTTTCATATGTTGTTCTAATATGTTACATACATACAATAAGTCTACACAAAGTTGAATAAGGCTAATAAATGTTCGCATTATATTTATTTCATTTAAAAACTTTTTAGATTGTGTGAACTATTCCCTATTTCAACCAATATGACTACACAAAATCAAATATAGCCATACAATTTTTTGTAAGTAGTACAATCAATTTTGTCTTCTCCCAAGTCAAGTCAACAAATGAAACATTGTCTTTCTTCTTCCATACGAAATATCTCTTTCTATCACCGAATTTATCCAGCTGTCTACCATTATTAAAATCTTTGCTATAAATACCGTCATACCCCTCTTCTTAATCACGCACCTTATTCCTGTATTTCATTACTGCCTTCTATTCTGGAGGTAATCTTCGCTTCTTTCTTCATTAGTTTCTTGTCTATTATTTTTTTGGGTTAAATTACGTTTGGCACTTATTTAATTCCTGTCTGATTTTTAGTCAATCAAACGTTGCTGCAGAGATTATCAGTAGCTGTTAAAATGGAGAGAAGATGTGTTATGTTATGCTTGTTTGTTGTGATGGCATGCTGTTCTGTTTGTGCCACGTGCTATGTTTCCTGTTTCTCACATGAGAGAGATGCCCTCCTTGCTTTCAAGAATGAGTATGATATGGAGTTACTTGCAGCCAAGAAATCAGTTGCACATGCAGCCAAGAAATTGGGGTATTATTATGTGGAGGAGGATGCAGATAGAGCCAAGAAATTGGAGTGGTGGAGGGGGTTTAATTGCTGCGAGTGGTATGGTGTTGAATGCAGCCACTCCTCCTCCCACGTCATCCAACTCCGCTTCTACCATAATTATGTGTATAGCTACTTCAATGGTAGTTATATTTTCAAAACACTTGTTCCAGTTTTGTTCCAATTAAAGCACATGGAGCATTTGGACTTAAGCAAGAATGATTTCATTGGCCATCTACCCAAAGGTACTTCTATTCTGAGCGAGCCATTTACTATTTGGAAAATTTAAAAGTTTTCATTTATAAAAAACAATAATATCATTTGTCGTTCTAAGTTTTATTTAAATATTATTTTTTTAATTGTTAAATAATTAATAGTAATTTAATATTTCATTTATATTAGAAAATAATAGTCATTAATTATTTTGTTTTTTAATCATAATTTTTTTTATTCTTAATATTAAATTGTTAATGTTTGCAGAACTATTTGATCTTCAAAATTTGAGGCATCTAGATCTCTCTTGGAACAATTTTGAAGGTGAGATTCTTTTGGATGTTGGCTCCCTACACACCTTGGCTTACCTCAACTTGGCTGAGAACTACTTGTTTAACTCTAGTTTAAGGTGGATAGAGAAGTTGCAAGAGTTAAAATATTTGTCTCTTGAAGGTGTAGTGCTAAATATGACAAGCTGGAATTTGGAAGCAACCCTTTCTCAACTACATCATCTCCATTACCTGAACCTTGTTGATTGTTATCTATCAGGGCACATCCCCAATGCCATCCAAAACCTCACCTCCCTCTCCCATCTTATTTTAGATGAAAATGACCTTAGTTCCATAGTGCCTTCATGGTTGGGAAATATGCCTCATTTGCAAGAGCTTAGCTTGCAAAACAACCCATATTGAGCGGAGATATAGGTCATATATTATGTAGGAAATGGCCACAATTGACCATATTTGATTTGGAAAATACTAATGTAACAGGGATCATTCCACCATGTATTGGAAACATTTCCTCCTTGCTCCATCTTGATATGAGTAAAACAATGGAATACTTTACTATGGGAAAGATGGAAGGTATTATTCCTTCTTCCCTTGGTAACATCTCTACTCTTCAATCATTAAATCTTGGTGGAAATTCATTGAGTGGAGAGATCCCATCCTCTCTTGGTCAACTTTCATCTTTGACAGAAATCTATCTCTACTCCAACAAACTCAATGGTAGTATACCTTTATCAATTGGTCAAATTTCATCCTTGATTGGACTCGATCTCTCTAACAATGAGCTTAGTGGTAGTATACCATTGTCAGTTGGTCACCTTTCATCTTTGACTATACTTGATCTCTCTAACAATGAGCTTAGTGGTAGTATACCATTGTCAATTGGTCACCTTTCATCTTTGACTTATCTCTACCTCTCTTACAATAAACTTAGTGGCGAAATTCCTTCCTCATTGGGTAACATTTCATCCTTGAGAGTGATTTATCTTGAAGATAATCAACTAAATGGTACCATCCTCACTTGTATTACAATTATCCCTCATGTGGAATGGGTTGACCTCTCTTTCAACAATTTGCAAGGCCAGTTTTCTCTTGATTCTTTCAAATGTACTACTAAACTTTTTTACCTTGATCTTTCTTACAATAAATTAACTATCCAAGTCCACCCAAAATGGATACCTCCATTTTCCTTAGAAAATTTGTATTTGGTTTCTTGTAATATTGAAGGTATCCTACCTCCATTCCTTTCAACACAATATGAATTACAATCTTTGGATCTATCCCAAAATAGTCTATGGGGAAACATTCCATCTTGGTTAGGAGATTTACCTAGTCTATCCTACTTGAATCTATCATACAATAATTTGCAAGGTCAATTTCCCTTCAACTTGCACATAGGTTCATTTCCCTATTTAGACATACATAATAATCATTTGAATGGTTGCCTTCCAAGTCCTTCAACTTCCTCATACATGCGACTATTGGATCTATCAGAAAATGGATTTACAGGTGTTATCCCAGTGGAGATTGGCAGGATTCTACATGGCATTGAATTCTTGTCATTTTCAACAAATGATCTAAGTGGTGGGATTCCTTCTACCATTGGTCTTCTACAAAGCCTACAAGTGTTAGACCTCTCAAAGAATAGATTATTTGGTAAAATACCATTCACACTGACAAATTGCTCTTCTTTGACAAGATTGAACTTGGGAAAGAATATTTTGATAGGGAAGATTCCATCTTAGATAGGAATGCTAAGCTATTTGGTAACATTACAACTCAATGGTAATATGTTGAAGGAAAATTTACCATCAAGTTCAAAATTGCTCCAATTTGCAAATTTTAGATGTGGGTGGTAATTTATTAGTGGGAAATATACCCCTTTGGTTGTCAAACTTCTCTGAGTTGATGATACTTTTTTTAAGGCCAAATGAACTCCATGGGCACATTCCAAATCAACTAAGCAATCTTTCCAAGTTGCATGTGGTAGATATTTCAGATAATGATTTTACTGGGCCCATCCCATCACAATTAGCAAATTTATCAGCTATGATGGATCCACATCCACAATTAAAAAGCTCAAATGCTAGTGATCATTCCTATTATTACAAAGAAGAGGTCCAAGTGATCAACAAAGGATTAGAATTGATGTATTACAATTCTATTTTGCTACTTATAACTTGCATTGATCTATCATCAAATCAGTTATCAAATGGCATTCCTTTAGAAATTAGTAACCTTAAAGGTATCCACACTTTGAACTTCTCAAGGAATAATCTTACAGGAAATATTCTAGCCACTTTTGGAATGCTAGAGCAGTTAGAATCATTGGATCTTTCAAATAACAGATTACATGGAAAGATTCCAGATGACATGGTAAATATTTATGGTATGAGCACTTTTATTGTATCTAACAACACGTTATGTGGAAGCATCCCAACAGGGGGCCAGTTTGCAACATTCTCCCCTACCTATTTCTCTCAGAATCTTGGTCTTTGTGGATTTCCACTTGATGATAGAACATGTAAATGTGGCGAGAAGTCAAATTCTAACATGATTCATCTTCCAGAACAAGAGATTGAGGAAGGAGAAATTCCATGGCATTGGTATGTAGAGTGGATGAGAAGTTTTGCTGTTGGATTTTGGGGGGTATTTGGAATCTTGATTGCCAAAAGGTATTGGAGAAGAAGATTCATTCAAATATTAGATGAAGTTGCAATTTTTTTTATATATAGATTAAGGGGTACTAGATAGGTCAATATAATTTGAAAAATCTAATTTTCTCTATGGAAATATATCTATTTCCTAGGTCACAATTTTATAAAACATGCAAATTGTAGTTGTTAATATATATATATATATATAACAACAAAATTTATTGGTACACAAATATTCTTGAGTGAAAATATGCAATTCTTTTATGTTAACTTTTTATTGAATGGGTATTTAATTTTGGAAAATAGTGATATTAAGTAACTTTATTATCATTGAAAACGTATATATATATATATATATATATATATATATATATATATATATATATATATATAAACAATTTCATTACATTTATATATATCTAGGATGGATACCTATTAGTACCTTCACATCCATTTTCACAACTTACTCTAGTTAAATAAAAGTGAATTGACATGTTGTAATTTAATATAGATCAAAGTAAATTTTAACTATATTTAGAAAAAAAATCAAAATAATCTCCATTTTATAAAAAATCATAATCATTTGAGGGGTGAAAAAATAATATTACACTATTTATAATTAAAGTGTCACTATCATGTCCACACTTTCTTTTTTTTAAGCAAGAGCCTTCCATCTATTGAAATATGTAGTCTTTATTTTATTCATCTTCAAATTTTTTTATTTTTTTTTTTTATGATTTTTAATTGACTATATAGTTCAATTAATGTGTCTCCCAAATGAGACAAAAAAATTATTGTCTTGAAGAAGGATTTTTTAGATAGAAGAAAATAATACATAATGTTGAAATGAAAATAATATTATTGTTACCTATTTTTACCTTCCAGATTAAAATAGTGCATTTAAGAGGTCAATAAGTCCTCTTCTAGGTTTCACAAGGCCTCCATTAGAAAAGATTTTATTAAAAAAGGAAAAGAGATACTAAAGGCCTTATTTATTGCCAAGTTCTAAAGCATATTTCAAAGAGGATCTCCTTTTTTAATATTATCATAGTGCAAATGATAATATTAAAAGCCAAGCATTCAAGTCAGAAGGGCTTTTTTTTTCATATTCAAACATTGTAAAAGGCATTAAGATTCTTTCTTTGGCCTATTTTCATGAAAATCCACGGGCAAGGTCGATAAGGGGATAAAATTTCAACTTTGACTTTTGGTTTTGAGAGGGAAAGCCTACGTTGGATCCTTTCATGCAAGTTTCCTTGATTTTTGACAAGGCAAAAGGAAGGAAAGCTTGAGTTCATGAAGGAAGCTGCAACCTTGCAAAGGCAAAGAACCTATTTTTCATGCAACATTCACGTTTTGGACAGGTTTTCAACATTTCAGAATCCCATTTTTCATGGATCTGCCTCTTAGAGATTTCTTTTGCTTCATCCTTGTGTTTTTGAAGAGACAAAAACAACGAACTCTTTTCTTCGTTCATTGTATTAAGTAAAGGTTGTTTTCTGTTTGGAGGCTCTTTTCTTCTAAGAACGGGTTAGGGTTTACTACATGTGTTTTGAGAATGCAAGTTCATCTTAAATGGCTACCTTTGGATCCCTTTGTTGTATGGATAATAGAGGAAGAGTTGAGTGGGTTTTCATGATTTTTAACCCTTGAGAATACAATCATTAAATGGTGGGTTTGTAAACCATTAAATTTTTGAAACCCTAGACCATGAAGCCATGAGGCAGCAAGCTCATGTTATGATTCCACAGTTTCATCATTAAGGAATCATTATAGTCAAGTGGTAGTGAGTTTTTGTGTTAACAAATATTGATTTTGAGACAACCTCAATAAGTAAGCAGCCTCAATAAGATACAACCATGTATTGCATCAATGTGAAGGTTTTTGGTCATTTAGGATGCAACTGTGTTATGAGATGATACAACTGTGTTCTGAATGCAGTGTTAAGAATAGCTACCTTTTAAACCCTATGCTTTATTGGAATCATACATGGATTGTCATGGTGCAAGGATGACTGCCTTTCATGTATGAACCATTGTTTCATAACCTTTCAAGGCCAAGGGGCAGTCTATTAGCTTGGGAGGGTTTTCAAAGTTCTAAATGGCACAGTGTAAACCATCAATGAATAGTTTCATACCAATGATCCATGAAGGAGTTTGCAGAGATGATAACAGTAGCATTGATGATAATGGCAGTGTTGTCAAAGCATGAAGAAAAGTGGTGATACAGTCTCATATTCAAAGGGCAGGAAGGTTAAAGGTTGATTGTTGTTTTTGCAAAAGGAGAGCTCATGTAGTCTCAAGAGGGACATTGGTTACTATACTTAGAATGAGGATGACTGCCATAAAGGTTAAGGTTAATGTCACCTTTTGAAAGGGAAAATGTTATTGAAATGTATTGCATCCAGTGTCCCTGCATCAAAGACTTATGCACATTGAAGACATGAAATCCCAAGTATGAGTGAGGATGGAGTAGCACAAAATCCAAAAGGAGGCAATATATGACAGTTTAGGAGACAACCACCACAGTCATGTAGAATATCAAGACGATATATCATTTTACATCATAAATGACATTTAATAAGGGTTAATGGGATAGTCCATTCTTGAGAGTCTTAAAAGAAAATGGAGATGACTATTATGTGAGGACTGTTATATGCATGACCATCATCTGAAGGATACGGGTTTGCATACCTAGGATGACAGTTTTGTTTAGGAATGTGGTAAAATGCAGTTATCATTCAATAGAGGAGGCAATCCACTTTCAATGAAGACTCTGCAAAAGACCAAGAAATTGATTTAACCCCAGCAAGTGGAAACTTTGGTAATGCAAGAGACAAATCAATGCCAAACCTTGAGGTGATATTCATGGAGACTGCCTTTTCACCATTGTCTCAGTTGAGCACTGTTATGGATGCAGGGCAGTTACCTAAAGGTTCTTAGAGACAAACAAATAACCATGATTTTGAATACTTTAGGACAGTGAGTTACCACTGTGTTTTGAAGTCATCATGGGATCATAGGAATGACAGTTTGGGAGTTTCATAAGCAGCTCTATGGGTGGGAGTTTCATGGCACTGTTCACATTATATAATGGGCATCCAAACCTTAAGCACTAGGTGACAGTATGTAATACAATGTAGACTGTGAAATGTAGGGACACTGTTCACATTATGTAATGGGCATCCAAACCTTAAGCACTAGGTGACCTTGTGTAATACAATGTAGACTGTGAAATGTAGGGACACCAGGGTTGATATAATCATGAGCTAACTTGCCTTGCAATGGTGGATATAAGAACTTGCTCCATAGGGTTTCAAGTCTCACTGTTCTGTCAATGTGACATTCTTCAAGGAGGCAGAGTTTTAGGCCTTTGAGGCTAAAACAGTGTCATGGAGGTCCATCAAGTTCATTGCAGATTGCTAAGGGCAGATCAAAGAGGATTACCATCACTGCAGCAAGCAAAAGGCAGTGAGTATCTCATGAAAAATACACTCTTAGGCTGACAGTCAATAAGAAATAATGGAGTAGTCATTGCCTAAAAGGAAAAGCAACATAGAATCAGGTATACATGACAGGTCCATTTTTCTCCTATGTGATAGTTTTAAAGGGCAGTGAACTATGACAGTGTGAAGTGCCAGTCAGATAAGGTGGTTTAATCTTGAGTGTAGCAAAGAACCCAATGTTTCAAGGACCTACAAATGGTCCAACTGTAGATTACCTTGGACTGATATGAAACATTTCATGAAGTCAGAGGCTTAGGCTAAGTGTGTCGGATGTTGTGGTTGTGTTGCTGATATCTGGTTGTCATTGATATTAACACTATATAATAATGATAATGATAACATTGGATTCTTGTCATTTTTAGCAAATAATCTAAGTGGTGGCATTCCTTCTTCCATTGGTCTTCTACAAAACTTACAAGTGTTAGACCTCTCAAAGAATAGATTATTTGGTAAAATACCATTTAGACTTACAAATTGCTCTTCATTGACAAGATTGCACTTGGGAAAGAATAATTTGATAGGGAAGATTCCGGCTCAGATAGGAATGTTAAGCTATCTTGTGGCGCTACAACTCAATGGAAATATTCTTAAGGGAAACTTACCATCAAGTCTTTAAAATTGCTCCAGCTTGCAAATTCTAGATGTGGGTGATAATTTATTAGTGGGTAATATACCCCTTTGGCTATCAAAATTCTTTTAGTTGATGATACTTATTTTAAGGTCAAATAAACTCCAAGGGCACATTCCACATCAATTAAGCAATCTTTCTAAACTGCATGTGTTAGACATTTCACATAATGATTTGACTGGGCCCATCCCATCACAATTAGCAAATTTGATAGCTATGATGGATCCACATCCACAAGTAAAAAGCTCAAATGCCAGTGATTATTCATATTATTACAAAGAAGAGGTCCAAGTGATCAACAAAGGATTAGAATTGATGTATTACAATTCTATTTTGTTACTTATAACTTGCATTGATCTATCATCAAATCAGTTATCAAATGGTATTCTTTCAAAAATTGGAAACCTTAAAGGTATCCACACTTTGAACTTCTCAAGGAACAATCTTACAGGAAATATTCCAATCACATTTGGAATGCTAGAGCAATTAGAATCATTGGATCTTTCAAACAATAAATTGGATGGAAAGATGCCAAATGACATGGTAAATATTCCCAGTATGAGCACTTTTATTGTATCTAACAACATGTTTTGTGGAAGCATCCCAACAGGGCGTCAATTTGCAACATTCTCCCCTACCTATTTCTATGGGAATCCTAGTCTTTGTGGATTTCCACTTGATAATAAAACATGTAAATGTGGGAAGAAGTCAAATTCTAACATGATTCATCTTCCAAAACAAGAGACTGAAGATGAAGGAGAAATTCCATGGCATTGGTATGTTGAGTGGATGGCAAGTTTTGCTGTTGCATTTTGGGGAGTATTTGGAATCTTGATTGCCAAAAGGTATTGGAGAAGAAGGTTCATTCAAATCTTAGATGAAATTTCCATTAGTTTTGTAGATAAATTAAGGGGTACTAGATAGGTAAATATAATTTGACAAATGTATTTTTCTCTATGGAAGTAATTTCTATTTCGTAGGTCAATTTTATAGAACATGCAATTGTAGTTGATAAAAGATATATGTAATTAATTAATTAGCAACAAAAGTTTTTGGTGCACAAAGATTCTTTAATAAAAATATGCAAGTCCTTTTTGTTAAATTTTTATTCCATAGGTATTTACTTTTGGAAAATAGTAATATTAAGTAAATTTATTAGCATTGAAAATTTAAATATAATTAAAGATCATTTTAGTTATAACTTATTTTTTATATTTTGGAATTTATGGGTGATTAAAAATAATGTTTGTAATTTTTTTCTTACTACTTATCAAGGTTTTTTTTTTGCTCGCAATTACATTGCTCAGGTTAAAAAATATGCTAGAAAATTTTATTGTCCTAAAGAAGAAATTTTTGGGTCAGAAGAAAAAATAGAGAATGGAAATGGAAATATTTTTGTGTTCAGAAGAGCTCGGCTAGGCCTGGATGCTTGGGAGGAGAGGAAATGCTGATTATCTCTTTTATTAATAGATGTAGATTTCATTTAATTTATCATTCAAACCTAGATAAGATTTTAATGTCATAAAATAATAGTACATTTTCTTATTTAGTAGTTCCTACTACATGTATGCAAGTTAGTTGTGCATCTACTGGATGCAACTTTGTAGGATGTTTAGCCAATTAAACTTGATAAAATTAATGTTGAGAATTTTCTTCTAAAAATACAACATTTTTTCACGAAATTATAATTATTCCATTAATCTAATTGGATCTTTCCTTAAATAGTCACAATTTGATCAAATTTTTTATATTATATAAAATTGTATATCAAATTGGATTGTCAGTTATCATATATAGAAGGAACACTGCCAAATTATACAATATCAAGTGTTAGTATTAAATTAAATTACTAACTATCATGGGTGATCCCACAATAGTGGTTTACAATTTTTGGCCAAACTAGACACTGATTTTTTTTTTTAAAACTAAATCTTCACATTTGGGCACCTATAGCGATTAAACCGTGAGGAATTTGAAGATGATGCAAATTAGAGTCTTGTCACATTTTGTTTATAGATTCTAAAAATATATTTTTCAAAATTTTTGGAATTAGATTGCACTTCTTTTTCCATCTCCCACGAAAACTGGTTTTTTTCAAAAAACAACATTTTTAAAAAGTGACGCACACCGTATAATGCATAACTTTTTTCCCTTGAAAAATAAAATTCTAATTCTTTCGAATTTAGATTTTTAACTCCGATATCTAGTGCTTCCACTTGGTTAGATAGTTTTTTATTAAATGTTTTTCTTTAATCAAGTTTCAAAGTCAAATCAATTACAATTCAGACATAACGCGACAAAGAGTGTTGTTTTCAATGAAAAACCTATATTTAATAAAACTTAAAAAACAAATAGATAATATAATCAAAACATATTAAAATTATATTCATTGGATAGCTCATTTTGAGGGCAACCTGATACAACTTGGGTTTCTGAGATCTCCTCCATTTTCATTCTCAAATCGAGCTTCAAAGTGCAAAATTTTGAGCAATTTTGGTGCCTAAGAGGATGTGGGTGAAAATGAGGGGGTTCGGTCGAACCATTGTTTAGTCGAACATAAATTAAATGTTTAGTTGAATGGGGGTTTGACCGAACTAGTGTTTGACCAAATCCATTTAACATACAATAAAAAAATAGATTTGGATGGGGTTCGGTCGAACGTGCTAATCATGTTCGATCAAACCGCCAAGTCTCTTTGAGTCTTTTTATTTTTTTCACCTAACTCTATGCCCAATGGATGGATAAAGGCACATAGAGTCTAGTCCTTCAATCGTTTCAAAGAACGACAGAAGGAAGCTCCCCAACTAGAGCCAGTTGTTATCCTTGAATCTAGTTGCACTTGATTCATAAGATAACCCATACGAAACTTTTTTTTTGCAGTCCCATTCACTCTAAGCATGAAAAATGAGGAAAATTTCAATTTTATTTTTGTGTGTGGTTGTGAGCCTCAAATTTTGCTTTTGAGCACTTACCTCTTTCCATTTTTCAAAAATCTTCGAAATGAGTATTTGGTCGATTTTTTAATTTTCCAGTGTTAGAAAAAAAAAATTGCCCATGTAGGGGTGTTGAATTTCAACGCTCCTACATGAGGTGTTAGAATTTTTTTTATGTGCAACAATGCTGAAATTCAGTGCCACCACACATCATTGGACCTTTTCAAATGTATCGGCATTGTTTTTCAACGTGAGTGCATTCTTTACTCCAACGTCTTTTCACTTGCTTTTGTGTGTGATTAATGAGACTTCATTAATTACTTTTTAATGGATTTTTAAGTTGTTTAAAACCTCATTTGTGATTGCCTAAAATTATTTCTTCCACTATCGATCATTACTAAGTGGATTGAGGAGAGTTTGGAGATTGTTTTGTAGTTTTTTCTTAATTTTTCATTGCTAGGGTTTGCTTCTTTCAGATCAACGGGTTCCTTCAGGTATGCTTTTCCTTTTCCCTTATTTCTTTTTATTCCTTTAATAAGTTTTGTAAATATTTTAAGGTTTGTTTAAGATTGTTTCCCTTTCCATACCGCAATCATGTTGGGTAAGTGCAAAAAGATGGGGGGCCAAAAAGGGGGTTTAAGTGGCCACTTTTTTTTGAAATCAAGAAATATTGACCTTGGACATGAAATTGAGGATAGTTACACTCAAAAATTTGAGATGCAATGAAAACAAAGATCATAGTGCTCCGAATATACCTTCTAAACTACTAATTTATTTTGAAAATGGTTGAAATTAAGGGGTTCAAAAGAGGGACCCACAGAAATTGGTGTTGTTTTGTTAGAAAAACATAACATAGCCACTTTTGTGGGAACGTAGCACGATGAACTTTTTTTTAGTATCTTTAAAATCGCTTCAAGGAGAAATTATCTAATAGTATGTAGTTAATTCACAATTTTTTTGCTAATTTTTTAATGAATATTTGATTTTTTACTAATTTTCGAAGTGGACACTTTCTGAAAAATTGAATTTTGGCCATGCTACCCCTACAAATTTTGGAAACTAATTGAATTTTTCTTTACAAAAAAAAATTGTAGAATGGAGTCTAGTTTAAAAATTTAATTTATATGAAATTTTGATGAATGGTTAATTTATAACAAAAAAAACACCAAACACTACTTTTTGTCAAAAAAGAGACACAAAAACAAAAGAAATTATAGATCAAAGGCTTAACATTGTCAAAAAGTGAAAAAAAATGACATCGTTGGATAGGTAAGAGAGAGCCTAACATTACCCAGGTGTTCGATTTGTTTGACATTGAAACACGTGCAATCTTGATAGTGAGCACAAACCTGGTTATGTGAAATATTGTAGAATTTGCTAAAACACGTCTTTGGTCACTGGGAAGGCCTTCCAAGCCTTTGGGTTGGTATTCCAAGGAAAATACCAAGCCTAAGGCTTGGGGATTCCCAAATCAAGATCTAACACAAGCGTGTTATAACTCGCTCAGGTCATATCTTAGTTTTGACATGGTTTTTTGTATTTGTGTGGGACATGTCTAACAAGACATAACGAGAGCGCATTATAACATGCCCATGTTATGACTTGCTTTATGTTCAATGCTACTCTAATGAATGTATGTTTATATATTTGTATATTTGTATGTACAGGTATTCTTGAATATCATGTATGTATGTATGTATGCATGCTTGTATTTATGTACGTATGCCTGTATGTATGCTTGTATGTATGTATGTATGTATGTATGTATGTATGTATGTATGTATCAATCCATGCATGTATGTATCCCTAAATGTATGTATTTATTTAAGATTGTATGTACATATGTACATGTATGCTTGTATGTATGCAGGATTGTATGTACATATGTATTATGCTTGTATGTATGTATGTATTTATTGATATCTTTAGAGGGAGAGAGAGAGTCTTGAGAGAGGGAGATGGGGTGGAAGGGAGAGAAGTGGTTGGAGTGAGAGGGTCTTACCTAGGTAGGGTGAGACAGATAGAGGGAGAGAGAGAGAGAGGGGGGGTGGGAAAGAGGGAATTGAGAGAGAGAGAGAGGGAGAGAAATAGAGATTTATGTAGGCAGGGTACCAGAGGGAGAGACTTGAGAGTGTGAGGGAGGGTGAGAGGGAGAGACTTGAGAGATAGTTAGTGAGAGGGAGTGTGAGAGAGAGGGAATGGGAGAGAGAGAGAGGGAGTGATAGAGAGGGAGTGTGAGAGTGAGAGACCTGAGAGAGGGAGAGGGTGAGGGAGGGAGTGACCTAAGAGAGAGGAACTTATCTAGGTAGGATGGGAGGGATAGAGAGGGGAGAGAGAGAGTTACCTAGGTAGGGTGCTAGAGGGAGAAACTTGAGAGAGAGAGCAGGTGGGAGGGAGAGACCCGAGAGATAGGGAGAGAGAGAGGGAGTGATGGAGAGGTAGTGGGAGGGAGATAGAGAGAGATAGATAGAGGGAGTGAGAGGTATTGGTAGGGATTGATTGACCGAGAAGTACATAGAAAGAGGGAGAAGGTAGATAAAGGAAATTAGGGAGGGTAGGAGAGAGGGAGGGAGAGAGAGGTGAAATGTATTGGTGTAGGGGCACTAAGTCATTCTATGTAAATGAGGTCTTCTAATAGGTTTAGATGTGTGGAGTCTTATTTTTTCATTGATAAGGTCATAATAGACCATTGGTTATGTATTGAGTCATGGTAGAGTCATTTTTCTAAAGTTTTTGTTTTCAAAAATTGTCAAAAGTGCAATATTGAAAAGTGCAAAAAATACTCAAAGTGGGAATACCAATGGTCAACTTGGTTCAAATGGAAGTTGAGATGGTTTGAGTTAGTTGGGAAGTTGTTTTCTTGATGTCAAAAGTTCAAATTCATGTTGCATGGTTGATTGGAGGTGTTGTTGTTCATTTTTGAAGAAGAAATCAATCAAAAACACTCAATTTTTAGTGTATTTTTTGCAAATCTGCTGCTCTCCAGATCTGTACGGTTCTGTATAGGAGTATTATGTTATAAAAGCTACTAGAATTGGTAGAGAAAGGTGTTATCTTCAATTTGGCTTTGGAGTGAAGATTTTCCATTGTGTTTCAAGAATTTTATTGACAAATAACTATAGGCATGTCCGTATAGTCAAGTTTAAGTGTTTGTAGACTTAAAATCGACTAATGTCCCATTTCATCAATTGTATCTCCTGTAGCTTGGTGGAATGGGTCCAATATGGTAGGGTTAGATGTTAGAGTGGTTTTTGAGAGCAGGGGAGGCCATTGGTGGATTTGGGTATGATGCCTTAGTTGTCAAATTTGTGTGTTTTGGGTGAAAATTGGTGGTTAATGGTAGGTAAGTGTGGAAAACTCTTGGGGCAGAAAATTTTGGAGGTTGATTAAGCATGTGCATTCCATTTGAAACATTTTTAATGCATTGGTAAAGTGTAAAGAAGTTGGGAAGTGGGATTTTCAATAAACCCCCTTAAAACTTGCTAAAAATGAGGGTTTTGTGTTTTAAGGTGTTAATGGGTGTTTCTCTGAATGCAAATCATTGATTAAGTGCTTGGAAAACCTGGTCGTGACTTTCCAGTAAGTTTTTTTGTCTAGAAGGAGGATTAAAGGGTAGATTCTTTGTAAATGTGGCCTAATTGGCCTATTGGGGCAGCGTAGAAGCATTGAATTGAGAGTGTTGGTGCAAAGTGACCTAAGGTGCTTTTGAGATATGTTTTGTAAGGAGATAAAGGGTGTCTAAAAATATAAATGGTTAGTGGATTTGAGGTTGGATTTGAGATATTGGTCCAAGAAATTAGGTTTGCAGACCTATAAAGGAAAATTGGTTGAATTTGTGAAGAGTTCATGAGATAGGTTTTTAAAGGTTGCAAAGTTGTTTCAAAAGGCTTGAATTGTGATTTTTAGTTGATTGCCTCCCTACTCTGCATCAGTTGCTATCAAAGCATAGGTATCAAAATCTTTGAGGGAAAAAAGTGAGAAGTTGAAGAGACAAGATGCCTGCTAAGGGTAACAATATGGATAGGAAGATGCAAGAAATGGAAGAGAAGACTGAGAGAGAGAGATTAGGAAGTTGAAGGAACTACAAAATAGGTTGGTAGCAAGGTTGGAAAGTGTTGAAATAGGTTAGAAAAGAGGTATGGTTGTAGGTGATGAAAGTGACTCCAAGGAAGAAGAGGAAGAAGAGTATGAAGATGTGGAAGAAGAATTGGATCCTGAAGAGCAAAAGATGGCAAAGCTACTTAAGGTAGTTAAAGGAGATAAACATAAGGTAAAAATTGATTTGCTTATGTATGGAGGTAACCTTAATGATGAAGAATTGCTAGATTGGATTGCAACATTAGACAATTATTTTGAATGCAAGGATGTACCTGATGAACAAAAGGTGAAGATAGCAAAAACCAAATTGAAGGGGCATGCACTAGTATGGTGGGACTATGAACAAGCTGAAAGGGGAAGGAAAGGTAAGGCAAAAAAAAATTCTTCGGACAAAATGGTGGCCAAATTGAAAGGTAAGTTCTTACCAAGTGATTATGCAATTCAAATGTCTAAGAATCTTCAAGTTTTGAAACAAAGGGAAATGGATGTTAAAACTTATACTAATGAGTTTTATAAGTTGAGCATAAGAGTAGGTCATATGGATGATGATGTAGAAAAGGTGGTTAAATATCTTAGTGGGCTAAGGTTTAACATCCAAGATGAGTTGAGTTTGCACAATACAAGGACAATTGAAGAGTGCTACCAAATGGCAATAAGGGCTGAAGAGAAAATCAAAAGAAGGAAAGATAAAGAAATAAGAGGTAGGGGCAAAAATTTGAGAGGAAGAGGCACATTTACCACTCCAAGGTAGTCACAAGAAAGTAAATACAACTCAAGCAAGGTGCATGAACAAGTTGCTAATCACAGAGGTGGATTTAGAGGTGGAAGATCGGGCTTTAGGGGCAGATTTGGTGGACAAGAGGTTCCAATACATTCACAGGTAGGTGCTATCAATGTAACAAATTTGAACATCAAGCATGGCAATGTAATGAAGGAAAAGTCTCTAGTTCTCATGGAGGTGAAAGAAGGAATCAGTTGGTGCAAGAGGATGTTAGTGAAAGTGTGAATTCTCCTAATCAACTTGTTGCTCCAAAAATTGGGGAGTCATTGATGGTGAGAAGAACATTACTCGAAGCATCTAAGGAGAAAGAGATGACTCAAAGAAGACAATTATTTAGGGCCACCTGCAAATGCAAAGGAAAGGTGTGTAAGGTAGTGATAGATTTTGGTTCTACTGATAACATGGTGTCAATTGAAATGGTGGATAAACTAAAATTAGAAAGAACATCTCATGAAACACCATATAACGCATCTTGTGTGAATGATAATTAGTCAATTTTGGTGAATGAACAAGCATTAGTTGAGTTTACTATTGGTGGTTATAAGGATAGGGTTCTTTGTGATATTTTAGCAATGGATTGTTTCCATTTAGTACTTGGAAGGCCATGGTAGTTTGATAGGAATTCAATTTATGATGGGAGAAATAACACATCATATTGAAAAGAATGGTTTTACTTTCACACTAACACCATTGCAGGAGGATGATAAAACATGTAAGGCAACAAAAGTCATAATGTTTGGCAAGAAAGAGTTTGTGAACATAGAGGAAGAAAGACATGAAAAGGTGGCAGCCACTTCAAGGATTGAAGGTACTGAGATGGAAATAGCAGAGTAATCTAATTTTGATGAGAAAAGAAGATGAAATAGTGACAAAGTTGATAGTTCAAGAGAAGGTCAAGGGTGATTTTTTTGATGGAGTACAAAATTGCTTAAAAAGGCATGAAGAGATCATTGTAGGGACAATACTTTGTCCTTTAGTTGCAAAAGAGGTGAAGGGGCAATCTAATACTATCAAAATAGAGACTTGTAAGTCTGATAACACAAACGTATTTGGGATAGTGATGAAGACAAAAGGTGAAATGAGTAAGGGTGTTTGGCAAGGAAAGTTGGATGATTTTGAGTATGTTTCAAGAGTGAAATAGAGGATATTCAAAGGAAAGGTTGAAAGAGGTTAATGTATAGGTATCAAAGGAGGTACAACATCATTTTATGATGGTGAAAAGGTCAGAGGACACTCAACAGATTAGTTGTAAGGATGGAGCAATATGTGGGTGGTAAACAACTCAAGAGTAGAAAGGATGATGCAAGTCTTCAATACCTAACTTAGTAGAAAGGGTCAGCACATGAAGGAGTATTTGAAGGTCAAAGAGATGTTGGGAAGAAGAATCATATACAACAATGCATTTCCAAAGGGACTTGGAATCCTTTTAGGCCGAGTGTATGGCGCAGGGGCACCAAATCATTTTATGTAAATGAGGTCTTCTAATAGGTTTAGATGTGTGGAGTCTTATTTGTTCATCAATAAGGTCTTAATATACCATTGGTTATGTATTTTGAGTCATGGTAGAGTCATTTTGCTAAAGTTGTTTTCAAAAATTGTCAAAAGTGCAATATTGAAAAGTGCAAAAAATACTCAAAGTGGGAATACCAATGGTCAAGCTGGTTCAAATGGAAGTTGAGATGGTTTGAGTCAGTTAGGTAGTTGTTTTCTTGATGTCAAATTTTTAAATTCATGTTGTATGGTCGATTGGAAGTGTTGTTGTTCATTTTTGGAGAAGAAATCAATCAAAAACACTCAATTTTTTGTGTATTTTTTGCAAATTTGCTGCTCTCCATATCTGTACAGTTCCATACAAAAGTATTATGTTCTAAAAGATGTTGGAATTGGTAGAGAAAGGTGTTAGCTTCAAATTTTCTTTGGAGTGAATATTTTTCATTGTGTTTCAAGAATTTTATTGACAAATAAATGTAGGCGAGTCTGTACAGTCAAGTTTAAGGGTTTGTAGACTTAAAATGGACTAATGGCTCATTCCACCAATGGTGGAATGGGTCTAATATGGTAGGGTTAGATGTTAGAGTGGTTTTTGAGAGTAGTGGAGGCCATTTGTGGGCTTGGGTATGATGCCCTAGTTGTCAAATTTGTGTGTTTTGGGTGAAAATTGGTGGTAAGGGTAGGTAATTGTGGAAAACTCTTGGGGCAGCAAATTTTGGAGGTTGATTAAGCATGTGTAGGCCATTTGAAGCATTTTTTATGCATTGGTAAAGTGTAAAGAAGTTGGAAAGTGGTATAAACCCCCTTGAAACTTGCTAAAAATGAGGGTTTTGTGTTTTGAGTTGTTAATGGGTATTTCTCTAAATGAAAATTGTTGATTCAATGCTTGGAAAACCTAGTTGTGACTATCCAATCAAAATTTTGTTTCTGGAAGGAGGATTAAAGGGTAGATTCTTTGTAAATGTGGCCTAATTGGCCTATTGGGGAAGCGTAGAAGCATTGAATTGAGAGTGTTGGTCCAAAGTGACCTAAGGTGATTTTGAGATATGATTTGTAAGGAGATAAAGGGTGTTTGAAAATATAAATGGTTAGTGGTTTTGAAATTGGATTTGAGAGATTGGTCCAAGAAATTAGGTCTGCATACCTCCAAGGGAAAACTAGTTGAAATTGTGAAGAGTTGATGAGATAGGTTTTTAAGAGTTGTAAAGTTGTTTCAAAAGGCTTGAATTGTGATTGTTGGTTGAGTTCCTCCCTGTTTTGCATCATGTATAGATAAAGAGAAAGGGATAAGGGTTAAGGGTACAGGGTTGAGGGATTGGGGTGGAGGACCTACAAGGTTGATGGTTTAGGGTATTGGTTTGAGGGTATAGGGTTGAGGGTACAGGGTAGAAGGTTTAAGGGTTTAGAGTTAAATGGTTTAGGGTTAAGAGTTAAGGGTTGAGGGTAGATGGTTTAGGGTATAGGTTTGAGGGTATATGGTTGAAGGATTAAGTTGAGGGTCCAATTTATAGGGTAGAGGGTATAGGGGTTGAGGGTTTAGGGTTTAAGGGTTGAGGATTGAGGGATTAAGGGTTGAGGGTTTAAGGGTTGAGGGTAGAGGATTAAGGGTATAGGGTTGAGGGTCTAATGTAGGGTAGAGGGTATAGGGGTAGAGGGATTAGGGTTTAAGGGTTGAGGGTTTAATGTTTGAGGAATTAAGGGTTGAGGGTTGAGGGATTAGGGTATAGAGTTTACTTGGGTTTAAGGGTTTAAGGGTTTAAGGGTTTAAGGGTTGAGGGATTAGGGTTGAGAGTAGAGGGTATTGGGTTGAGGGTAGAGTGTTTAAGGTTTTAGAGTTTAAGGGCCGAGGGTTGAGGGTTTACAGTTTAGGGTTGAGTGTTTAAGGGTGTAAGGGTTGAGGCTATAGGGTATGTTAGCTCTCAAAAACGCAGGCTGAGTGCCTCAAGAGGCTGCCAATCTCTTGAT
Organism: Sequoia sempervirens; assembly: GCA_007258455.2. Taxonomy (NCBI): domain Eukaryota; kingdom Viridiplantae; phylum Streptophyta; class Pinopsida; order Cupressales; family Cupressaceae; genus Sequoia; species Sequoia sempervirens. Next base: position 764,892,286 of record VDFB02270651.1, read on the forward strand.
ACGCTTTAGGGTAACAGACAAGGTCAAGAGAACCCAACCTTCTACTCTTTAGGTACTGCTAACCTGCGTGGGTGTACCTTTTGAATTGAGCAGACTTATCTTATGATTATCTTTCTAAAATGCTTTGTTCACAATGGCAATGGGAGTGAACAAAGGAAATCAAACTTGATAGCAATCTTCTGATCTAAATCCTAAAATGAATGCTTGATTGAAAGTTCAAATAGTGAAGTGTAGAGACTAGTGCCTTATTGGGTATGCAGAGTCAAATGAGATCAAGATGAGCAACACTTCTCTGAGATAATTCAAATTATCTGGCATATATTATGCTTACAACTTGTATAAACATGCAAGAATGTGATTACTAAGCTCTACTTGAATAATCCAATGGAATCTTACTGATTACTGTGATTAACTAAAAGGATTTAGTCTTTACTTGAAAGAACCAATCGATTGATCACACAAATGCAACAAATGTGCACTGATAAATCGAATACAAACTTGTCATATCAATTTAAACAATCATAAAGAAACCATCTTGGAGACAACTTAGCAATTCTTTCATTAAATTCAATAGATAACTGATACCAGACATGTGCAACAACATCAATTGACACTCATAAATACCTCCATTTTTAGAACATGCATCACAACCTCTGAATTGACAAATTTACTATTCTATATCCATACAATTTTCCTATTGTATCAAAAATACTCGAAACTGGTCCCTATTACAAATTGCAAAATGCCTATTTATACACAAGCACATGAAGAAAATATCAAATTGAGAACTCATGTCGGCCCAGCACAAAATTTGGGCTCCAATCTAGCTGGCAAGCAACAGTCACCCAAGCAAATTCATGTCGGCCATAGTGTTTTGCATTCTGTTATTCACCTGCGCACAGTCGACGATACATAACATAGCGTCCTGCAGAAGGCAATTCAAACGCTATCATCTCATGTGTATTCTTCCTTCGCCCTGACGGTCGACCATCGAGACATATTGAAAAACCTTTTGTCACACTGAGCTCATATTTCTATTATGTTTGTTTCCAATCGATGAGACATAAGGACATCTCATCTCGATGCGCCTTTGGCATCGTTCATACTTGTTGTAGCTCATTCAAGTTGGTGAGATGTTACGCAGATCATTTTGAGTTTCACCGAGATACTTTTCCTTACGTGCCTTCCACTGGCTAAGACATAGGGGGATCTCCCACTGAATAGCACTCATTTGATTTACTGTCACTATAGCCTCAAAACATCGGGGAGGTCCAATATTGATTACCTTATCTCTCACCGAAAGTCCTCATATAACTTCATATCATTGTCACCACCCAATTGTCCTGCCAATAAAACCAACACTGCACTCCATTTGGCAAGACCTGAGGCTCCTTGCCAAAACCACACACTGAAACACATAGGTCACACCGAGCTATCTTTTATAATATTCAACTTCACCAAGACCGCAAGGTTTTCTCACCGAAAAGGTCACTAATCGAGCTATCGGCAAGACAAAACAATGTCGGGTGGACCTCTTGTAGACTATACATCATTATGCTGAAGGTCCCACATTGTGTTACTTTTCAGTTTGCCAAGACAAAGCCACTCCTACGATGACAAAGATCCCCATGTTTCATCGGCGAGACCGAAGGTCACTCGCCGAGACCTTATGGCGATCGCCCCAACCTATACCGATGATCTTTGCACATATATGTGTCATTGTGACACCATGTATCTCCCACCAATGAGTGCCACCAAGAAAGTCACCGTAAAACCCAACGATTGGGGAGACCTCCTATAGATAACAATGCTTCACCGAAAGTCACCAATCATCCCTGCGAAAACATTAACTCATGCCGATATTGTATTATGTTTACCCGGTTGTCAAGACAAGCTGAAATCGCTGAGAGCTTCCACCGAGGATCAGACCTACACTGATATGCTATATCTTTCCACCACCGTTTGGCAAGATAGGAAAACTTCGCTTAGACATAATGCCGAAACCTCCAAGCCTTTGTTGAAAAGAAACCCATAATGCACTTGTCACTGAGACATCCAGAATTCGTCAAGATGCTAGCCCGAATGCCAAGGCAAATGCCGATAGAAGCCATCACGGTCGTCGAAACAACAGAAACGTCTTGCCAATAGGCAACAGACGTTTGCTAGCAGAAAAACGGATCGGAGAGACCCAAAAGTTGTCACACTGAAACACCTAAAACATAAGATATGAGCAGAAAAACACAGTGGGTCGGGGAGACAATGGGAGACCTATGCCAATATGAACCAGAATGAAAAATATGCATGACCCAACAGATTCGATGGGACAGTGTGGCAAGAATGGGTGAAATATGCATACGGTATGACAATAGAAATTTGTGAGTGAAAACATATGTAAAAACATCAAATTTTGCAATCCCAACAGTGGCTCCATCTGGGGATGAATGATTGTGAGATCATTGCAAGGATTCAAAATCTCTGGTTAGCAGACTAGACAAAAATGATGAAACCAATGAGCAGTAATGGAATAAGTAGAATGAATGGTAATGGAAATGAATGTAAAGTGGGAGTGAATGCAAAGTGAATGCAAGATGGAGGTGAATGGAAAATGATAGAATCCTAGACTACTGTGCATGGAGAATAATTTTAAAGAGGATACACAAGAGTTGTCCATGCACTGGCAACCCTTAATCCTCTGTGGTTCTCAAGAGAAGAAAAGTTTCAAGAATTGCCCATGAACATGCAACTCCTGATCTTCACCAGCCATGTTCTTTAGATAATATGAGTCTTCAATCTTCTTTCCAACAAAAACAAAATGTCCCAGCCAAAGAGCTTCAAATTTACCATGCTTTCCTTTCTCCTGACACCTTGCATTCCACATCAACACCAAATCATTCTCTTCAAACTTTCTATTCCTTGCCTTCTTGTCAAATAGATACTTCATATGTGCCTATAACTTTATATTTTGACTTTAGGCCTCTCTCCTTACTTCATCTAGTTCAGTAAGTTGCTCCATCCTGTTTTCCATGGGTTCAAGAACTTCCAAATCTTCCTGTAAGACAAATTGATAGACTGGTAACAAATTCTGCAGAGGCATCTTGGCTTGTGCTCTGTACACTAATTCAAATGGAGATTTTCCAATTGCCTTTTTCACAGTGATCCTATCAGCCCACATAGCCAATTTTAACTTTGAATCCCAAGCCTTTTTGTTTTGTCCCAACATCCTCTTTATAATCTTCAAGAGACTCTTATTGTTGGACTCTGCTTGACCATTGGCTTGTGGATGATAAGGAGCTGCATAAGAAATAGTAATGCCATACTTATCACAAAAGCTTTTGAATTCATCTGACCTGAAGCACATCCCATTATCTGTGATTATCCTCAATGGTGTACCAAATCTGGTGATAATGTTGCCTATCAAAAAATTTATTACAACCTTACTTGTAGCCTGCTTGGTTGGGATTGCCTCCACCCACTTTGTAAAATAATTAGTGGCAACTAGTATCCATCTATGTCCTCCACTTGACTTCTCTTGTATCTCTCCAATGAAATCAATTCCCCATTGATGGAAAGGGGCATCAACCTGCAAGGGTCGAAGTGGCAGAGCACCCTAGTACTTCAACTTTCCAGAAAACTTTTGGCAGGTCTCACATCTTATCACATGTGTAAAAGAATCATTAAAAACCTTTGCCCAATAATAACCTGCCCTAAGAATTTTGTGTGCAGTTGTCTTTGCTGAATAATGACCTCCACAAACTCCTTCATGCATTTCCCTCAAAACATGCTTAGCCTGTGACTCATCCAAACATAACAACAATATGCCATCCATGTTTTTCCAAAACAAATTGCCATCCATAAAGACATATTTGGATACCTACAACTTCAAAGTTCTCCTCTAGCTGTCGCTCAATCCATCTAGACACTTCATATATTTAAGATAATGCATAACATCAGTATACCAAGGAGTGTGCTCAATGCTTGCAACTGTAGCCTTTCTTCAACATTACAGATCAAATTTGCCTCAATATTAGTTTCTGCCATTAGCTTAGCCAAGCCTTGGCCTCTTACCAACTTAGTGACCTGTATCTCCATGTCAAACTCTTGAATCTTGTTGATCCATTTGCATCTTTTCCCTATAACTTCAGACTGTGTCAGAATATCCTTAGTAGCAGCATGAGGGACATAAGCAGTCACCTTTACTCCAACAAGATACGGTCTGAATGCTTTTGTGGCCTTTACCAATGCAAATTCCTATTTTTCCATTATGTCATACTTCAATTCAGACCCTTGAAATGATTTACTAAAGAAAGACACTGGTTGTTCATAACCACCTTCATTCTTCTATAAATAACAGCAACAATAGTATGCATTGAGGCAAATGAAAAAATCTGAAAAGGCTTTGTAAAATCTAGAGACTTTAGAATGAGAGCCTCTTTGATAGCCCTTTTGATAGACATAAAGGCATCTAAAGCTTCAGCAGTCCAGTCTACTTTTTTTCCTTCCTTCAACATTTTTTATATGGGCTTAATGATCTCAGCAAAATTAGAAACAAATCTTCTGACAAAATTAATTTGACCAAAGAATAATTGTATTGCTTTGATAGTTTTGGGAATAGGAATCTTATCAATAGCTTCCACCTTCTCAGAGTCTATTCTAATTCCCTCTTTTGAAACAATATGCCCCAAGAGCTTACTCTCTATGACTGCAAAATGACATTTCTTTGGATTTAAACTAATACCATATTCAAGAGCTTGAATAAATACCTTTTCAAGATGTTGCACATGATCCTCAACCCTCTTTGAATAAGCAGTTAAGTCATCTTGATACACCACCATGATAAAATTAATCAAATCAGCAAATGCTACATCCATGGCTCTTTGGAAAGTCGCTCTAGCATTAGTGAGACCAAATGGCATTCTTATGTATACATATGTTCCCCAAGGGGTTGTAAATATTGTCTTGTATTGCTCAGATTCCTTGACTTTAACCTGATTATATCTAGAAAACCCATCTATCATAGATAGCAGCTCACAGCCTGTCACTTTATGCAATATTGCTTCCATGTTGGGTAGACGATAATTATCCTAAAGAGATGCCATGTTCAAATTTCTAAAGTCCACACATAATCTGATATCACTATTCTTCTTTCTTACAGGAACCAAATTAGAAACCCATGTTGAATGTCTGATTGGTTTGATAATTCCTCCATCTCTGAGCTTTGTCAGTTCTTCTTGCATTTTAGGCTCCAATGTTGGATTTATAGGTCTTTTCTTTTGTCTAAAAGGCTTGGCGTCTGGCTTCAATGGTATTTCATTCTGAAATAAATCTTCCCTGTATGCTTTAAAATCTTCATAAGACTAAGCAAAAACATGTTTATATTTTCTTAATAACTCAATCAGCATTCTTCTAATTGTAGAGCTGATCTTCTTTCCAATGTATACCTTTCTTGGTGCTATTTCAATCCCCAAGTTAATCTCTTCAACATCTTCCTTTCTAACGGGTGTTTGCTTCATTAGAGATCTATCATGTTCGTCATACACCCTTTCTAGTGCCACTAATCCTTTAGGAAGCTTGTTTGTTTTGAGTTGTAAGATCTCCTTGCCAAACATAGTTTGTTTCCCATCTAATTCCTCAACAAAAGCATTGAAATCAATTTCCTGAGCTTCATATTGATCTATACAATTGAGGAATTTCAAAAGGTCAGTATCATCATTGAAGACCTGCCAACTATAAACATTATTAGGAACAACAAGCCTTATCTTGAACTCAATCTGTGATACCCTAGCCAATGTGATATCATCTCTTTTCAATGCCACATTTGCTAAAAAATCAGCCATTATGTTTTTTGATCTGTCAATCCACTCAATTGAAAATGCATCAAATAATTCAATGGTATCCCATACAACATTCCTATACTATTTTAATCTTTTGTGTTTTGCTACATATTTCAATTTGATCTGTGAAACAACCAACTCGGAATCACCCAAAACAACCAGCAACTTAATCTTGTGTTTCACAGCTATGTTCAAGCCTATCAATAAAGCTTCATACTCTGCCACATTGTTTGTACATTCAAATGCTAACAGAAAAGAATATTTAAAATTAATACCTCCAAGCGAAACAAATACAATCCTAGCTCCATTACCTTCTTGGCTGCAGGCTCCATCAAAATACATCTTCCAGACACCATTGCAGTTCAGTGCAGCATGTTTTTCAATTGGATCACTATTAGTTAATTCTGGCTTAGCTGGTTCTATTTTAAAACTTCCAAGATCAACATCACAAAAACAATTGATTTGATCTTGAGGCACAAAATCAACAAGCTGGTTCATTCTTGGCTCTCTATATAACTTGACTTCTTGACCATTTACTGGGATTGTAGCATAAGACAAATCAAATTGAACGTTTCCACCAACAGCTGCTATCCACTGCCTTGACAAAAGCATCCCAAATTGAGGAGTATCAATGACTGTTATGTCAATATTATAAGCCACATGTGGATAAGTAGCCAGTTTGACTTCAACACCTCTCATAATGACTACCACAAGCACAAGTCTGTTATCCATTGCATAGCATTTCCCTTCATATGTATCAACACACAAGCCCAGTTGCTTCATAACACCTACTGACATAATATTTATAGCAGCACCAAAATCTATCATGTAGTTTCTCAACAATTTATTATTTATAAGCAATGTGGTGAAGAATGGATCCACTTGAGAAGGAGTTGATAATATATCACTCAAGCAGACTTCAAAATTATTTACTCTCTCCTGCCTATTAACTGCTTTAACAATTATTTTATTTTTAGCATTCACATGTTCTCCATTCGTTATTAATTGAATAGCAGTATCCCTATATTCTTTAATTTTCATCATCTCAAGTAGTGGAACAAACATTTTTACCTGGGACAATGCCTGAGTGATATCAAAAGAGGAGCTCTCTACCTTGACAGTCTTCTTTAATTTTGGCACTTCTCTTTTGTTTTCTTCTCTTTCTTTTTTACTGGACTGGTCAGGCATCTGTATTTGTTTATTTAATTCCTTTACTCCCTCCTTTTGGTTTGGTTTCTATTCAATTTTATCATGCTGCTTGTTTCCTAGCTTTTTTGCAATTTCTTGTATTGTCTTTTGATCTTTTATAAAAATTCACCCAGGAACTCCATCTAGCTCATTTGCTTTTCTATTTCTCAACCAGTATTTACTTCATGCTTCCTCAACTGCAGCAACAATGATCCTTTCTATTTCATCCTTAGTAAGTCTCCTCACATTGCAATGAGCAGTCGCTGCAACAGGATGTGGCTCTGTGTAATCTTCATCAGAATCATAAAAAATTTGTTGTTCAGCCATATGGACATTATACTTATGATTGGAGACATCATATTCATAGCCCTCATCCTCTGAAGATGAGTTTCTTTCCTCAGCATGGTGAAAAACATTTGAAGTCAAATATACAGTGTGATCTCCATTCTTTTCTCTCATCATTCCCTCTTCTTGCATCCTTTGAGCTACAACACAGTAGTCTGGAGAATGTGGCTAATTACAAACTTCACAAAAATAATTATTACTCACCATGTAAGTTCCCTTCTTGCTCAATGGATCAGGGGTCTCTTTGCCTCTTGGCCTAGCTGTAATAGGTTTCCCATCTTTCCAATCCATATTGTAAGGCATATCATGCAGCCTTGGCCTTTCACCTCTATTATCATTTCTGTAGGTATTCTCTTGTCTATACTGATAATTATTGCTTTACTGAAGAGGCCTCAGGTTGTCTCTTTTATTAGCTATACCAGCGGCCTTTCTGTTGTTTTCAATTGTTAATGCAATTCTTTGTGCTTCAGCCAAATCTCTTGGAAATCTATTTCTCAGTTTGTACTCTATTTTAGGATCAAATGCATTTAAATAGACACTCAATGCAATAGAATCTGGCAATCTTGATCCAAGCAGTACCTTGGTCTGCAATTTGTTGAATTTTCGATTGAAATCATGAATTGAATCATTTTGATTTTTTTGAATCCTCATTAATTCATGAAAAGCTACATCTGGAGCATTTTGATTTCCATATTGCTCTAAGAATCTATCTTAAAATGCCTGGAGATAATTAATTGAGTATGCTGGCAGGCTATTGAACCAATCCCTGGCATCCTCAAAAAGTGACATCATGAGTAGCTTCATGGGTAAATCCTCATTAGGCATATCTATGTCTTGGACAAAAACATTGAAACTCCTTAGATGTTCTTCAGCTGTGATTGCATTACTTCCTATAAACTTGGGCACCATATTTCTCCAACTACCATCCATAGGGTAAGGATATAATTGAAAACTAGCTAAATCAAACTGTCTGATCATGGTTGTATGCTGGGGAGGAATAGGTGGGTGCTGATACTGATGCATAGGATTATTGTATTGTGCATTATGCGGAGGGATAAGATGCTGACCAGGAGGTGGATACATACCTGTATGCTATGTGGGAATGTGAGGTGGGCGATTTGGCTGCTTGTGATCATTTCTTGTCTGATGGTGAGGAGACACAGGTGGACCAGAAGGCCCTGCATCATGATTACCCTGTTTATGAGGTGGCACATATTTTGGGGGGCGATCAGCTGTCTGAGGAACATTTTTATTTTTCTATAATTCAAATTCTTTCATTGCTTGTATCATTCGGGCCTTTTCCTGTTCTTCTGTCTACTTCTTCTGAGATTCAAACCGTGCTTTGACTTCCTCATAAGTCAAAGATTCATAATCAGTCTAAGAAATCACATTCTCATTAACCTGGTTTTGATCATTTTCCATCTTTTGATCATATTCATGCTGAATTCTGATTCGTTCAACCTCAAGTCTAGCTTCAAAATCAGCCTGCTTTCGAGCTTCAAGAGAAGAGAAAGGATTTCTTTGATCTTCAGGGGTACAAGGCTTAGCACTTGAATCATCCCTCCATGTATCATAGCAATTATATGTTTCACAATGTGCTCTTGGTGCTTTGCCTTTGTCTGTTATCCACATGTCCTCATTGATCTTCTTTCCTTTATCAGCTTTGTCATCTTTGTGTGTCCATTTACTACTGCCCGCAGGAGTTCTAGTGTGACCTCCCCTGTACTAAGACCTTCTTCCATTCATGATGAACAGCTGCAAAAATCTGTCAGAGTCGGCACTCATTTTTATCAAAAAATGAGAAAATGCTTGATGCTTCTTATTCTCAGCGGAGTCTATATAAAGTTTTTGAATCTATGAAAGGCCTTGATTCTAAATGTATTCCCCAGCAGAGTTGCCAATTTGTTAGCTCTCAAAAACGCAGGCTGAGTGCCTCAAGAGGCTGCCAATCTCTTGATACGCTTTAGGGCAACATACAAGGTCAAGAGAACTCAACCTTCTACTCTTTAGGTGCTACTAACCTGGGTGGGTGTACTTTTTGAATTGAGCAGACTTATCTTATGATTATCTTTCTAAAATGCTTTGTTCACAATGGTAATGGGAGTGAACAAATGAAATCAAACTTGATAGCAATCTTCTGATCTAAATCCTAAAATGAATGTTTGATTGAAAGTTCAAATAGTGAAGTGTAGAGACTAGTGCCTTATTGGGTATGCGGAGTCAAATGAGATCAAGATGAGCAACACTTCTCTAAGAAAATTCAAATTATCTGCCATATATTATGCTTACAACTTTTATAAACATGCAAGAATGTGATTACTAAGCTCTACTTGAATAATCCAATGGAATCTTACTAATTACTGTGATTAACTAAAAGGATTTAGTCTTTACTTGAAAGAACCAATCAATTGATCACACAAATGCAACAAATGTGCACTGATAAATCGAATACAAACTTGTCATATCAATTTAAACAATCAGAAAGAAACCATCTTGGAGACAACTTAGCAATTCTTTCATTAAATTCAACAAATAACTGATACCAGACATGTGCAGCAACATCAATTGACACTCATAAATACCTTCATTTTTAGAACATGCATCACAGCCTCTGAATTGACAAATTTATTGTTTTGTATCCATACAATTTTCCCATTGTATCAAAAATACTCAGAGCTGGTCCCTATTACAAATTGAAAAATGCCTATTTATACACAAGCACATGAAGAAAATATCAAATTGAGAACTCATGTCGACCCAGCACAAAATTCGGGCTCCAATCTAGCTAGCAAGCAATAGTCACCCAAGTAAATTCATGTCAGCCATAGTGTTTTGCATTCTGTTATTCACCTGCGCACAGTTGGTGATACATAACATAGCGTCCTACCGAAGGCAATTCAAACGCTATTATCTCATGTGTTTTCTACCTTCGCCGTGACTGTTGACCATTGGGACATATCGAAAAACCTTTTGTCACACTAAGCTCGTATTTCTATTATGTTCGTTTCCAATCGATGAGACACAAGGACATCTCATACCAATGCACCTTTGGCATCACTCATACTCGTTGTAGCTCATCCGGGTCAGTGAGATGTTATGCAAATCATTTTGAGTTTCACCGAGATACTTTTCCTTACGTGCCTTCCACTCGCTGAGACATAGGGGGATCTCCTGTCGAATAGCACTCATTTGATTTACTGTCGCTATAGCCTCAAAACATCGGGGAGGTCCAATACCAATTACCTTATCTCTCACCGAAATTCCTCATATAACTTCATATCGTTGTGACCACCCAATTGTCCTACCAATAAAACCAACACTGCACTCCATTCGGCAAGACCCGAGGCTCCTCGCCAAAACCACACACCAGAACACATAGGTCACACTGAGCTATCTTTTATAATATTCAACTTCACCAAGACCGCAAGGTTTTCTCACTAAAAAGGTCACTAATCGAGCTATCAGCAAGACAAAACAATGTCGGGGGGACCTCTTGTAGACTATACATCATTATGCCGAAGGTCCCACATTGTGTTACTTTTCATTTCGCCAAGACAAAGCCACTCCTACGATGACAAAGATCCCCATGTTTCATCGGCGAGACCGAAGGTCACTCACCGAGACCTTATGGTGATCGCCCCAACCTATACCGATGATCTTTGCACATATATGTGTCGCTGTGACACCATGTATCTCCCACCGATGAGCGCCCACGAAGAAAGTTGCCGTAACACCCAACGATTGGGGAGACCTCCTATAGATAACAACGCTTCACCGAAAGTCACCAATCATCCCCGCAAAAACATTAACTCATGTCGATCCTGTATTCCATTTACCTTGTCGTCAAGACAAGATGAAATAGCTGAGAGCTTCCACCAAGGATCAGACCTACACCGATATGCTATATCTTTCCACCGTCGTTCAGCAAGATAGGAAAACTTCGCTGAGACATAATGTTGAAACCTCCAAGCCTTTGTCGAAAAGAAATGCATAATGCACCTGTCACTGAGACATCGAGAATTCAGCAAGATGCTAGCCCAACTACCAAGGAAAATGCTGATAGAAGCCATCACGGTCACTGAAACAATAGAAACATCTTTCCGATAGGCAACAGACGTTTGCTAGCAGAAAAACAGATTGGAGAGACCCAAAAGCTGTCACACCGAAAGACCTGAAACAGAAGATATTAGCAGAAAAATAGAGTGGGTCAGGGAGACAATGGGAGACCTATGCCAATATGAACCAGAATGAAAAATATGCATGACCCAACGGATTCAATGGGACAATGTGGCAAGAATGGGTGAAATATGCATACGGTATGACCAAATCTGGAAAATTGTGAGTGAAAACATATGTAAAAACATCAGATTTTGCAGTCCCAACAGGGTAGAGAGGGAGGGATGGATGGAGGGAGAGATGGAGGGAGAAGTGAGATAGAGAGGAGAGAAGAGGAGGGAGGGACAAATATATATGAGGGTTGAGGATCTAATGTATAGGGTAGTGGGTTGAGAATTGAGGGTATAGGGTTGAGGACCTATAGGGTTGATGGTTTAGGGTATTGGGTTGAGGGTATAGGGTTGAGGGATTGGGGTTGAGGGTAGAGGGTAGAAGGTTTATGGGTTTAGGGTTGAGGGTTGAGGGTAGAGGGTTGAGGGTATATGGTTGAAGGATTAGGGTTGAGGGTCCAATGTAGAGGGTAGAGGGTATAGGGGTTGAGGGTTGAGGGTTTAAGGGTATAGGGTAGAGGGTTTAATGTATAAGGTATAGGGTAGAGGGTTTAATGTATAGGGTATAGGGTTTAAGGGTTGAGGGTTGAGGGTTTAAGGTTGAGGGAAGAGGGTTGATGGTATATGGATGATTAATTAGGGTTGATGGTCCAATGTATAGGGTAGAGGGTATAAGGGTTGAGGGATTATAGTTTAAGGGTAGAGGGTAGAGGATAGAGGGTAGAGGGTAGAGGATTTAAGGGTTGAGGGTTGAGGGATTAGGGTGGAGAGTTTACTTGGGTTTAAGGGTTGAGGGTATAGGTTGATAGATTAGGGTAGAGAGGGAGGGAGAGATGGAGGGAGAAGTGAGATAGAGAGGAGAGAAGAGGAGGGAGAGACAAAGATATATGGGGGTTGAGGATCCAATGTATAGGGTAGAGGGTTGAGAATTAAGGGTATAGGGTTGATGGTTTAGGGTGTTGGGTTGAGGGTATAGGGTCAAGGGATTAGAGTTGAGGGTAAAGAGTAGAAGGTTTAAGGGTTTTGGGTTTTGGGTTAAGGGTTGAGGGTATATGGTTGAAGGATTAGGGCTGAGGGTCCAATGTAGAGGGTAGAGGGTATTGGGACTGATGGTTTATGGTTTAAGGGTTGAGGGTTGAGAGTTGAGAATTGAGGGTTGAGGGTTTAATGTATAAGGTAGAGAGGAGAGAAATAGAGAGAGTGAGAGAGAGAGAGAGACCTAAGAGAGGGAGAGGGGGTGGGAAGGAGAGAATTGAGAGAGAGAGAGATAGAGGGAGTGAGTGAGTGAGAGAGAGACCTGAGAGAGGGATAGGGGGTGGCAGGGAGAGACTTGAGAGATTGACAAAGAGAGACAAACATAGAGAGAGACCTCACTAGCTTGTCAATTTAGTGAAATTGGAAACTTAACTTGGCTTGTTTGAAAAAATGGGTCCAAGAAATGGGGTCTCCCAGTGATGTAAATTATCAGGAGACCCCATTTCTTAGACCCATTTTTTCAAACAGGCCACTACCTTTCCAATTTCATTGAATTGACAAGCTAGTGGGCCCACTAGCTTGCCAATTCAATGAAATTGGGAACCTAACTTGGCCTGTTTGAAAAAATGGGTTGAAGAAATGGGGTCTCCCATTGATTTACAACATAGGGAGACCCCATTTCTTGGACCCATTTTTTCAAACAGGCCACTGCGTTTCCAATTTCACCGAATTGGCAAGCTAGTGTAGAGGGTTTAAGGTTTTACAATTTAAGGGTTAAGGGTTTACTATATAGGGTTAATGGTAGAGGGGAGAGAGATAGAGGGATTAAGATAGACATACCCCATTTCTTGGACCCATTTTTTCAAACAGGCCACTATATTGCGAGACCCCATTTCTTCGACCCATTTTTCAAACAAGCCATTACATTGCCAATTTCACCGAATTGGCAATCTAGGGTAGAGGGTTTAAGGGTTTACGATTTAAGGGTTAATGGTAGAGAGGAGAGAGATAGAGAGAGTAAGACATAGAGAGATAGTGAGAGAGAGTGGGGGAGAGAGATATATGGTAGAGGATTGGGAGAGAGAGAGAGAGAGTAGGGGGGAGAGATAGATGGTAGAGGATTGGGAGAGAGATAGAGGGTAGAGGGTTAAGGGTATATGAGAGAGATAGGAGTTAGTGAGAGAGAGACTTGAGAGAGGGAGAGGGGGTAGGATGGAGATACTTGAGAGAGAGAGAGAGAGAGAGAGAGAGAGAGAGAGAGAGAGAGAGAGGGTTTAGGGTTAAGGGCAGAGGGCAGAGGGTTAAGGGTAGATGGGGAGAGAGATAGGAGAAGTGAGAGAGAGACTTGGAGAGAGGGAGGGGGTAGGAGGGGAGACTTGAAGTGAGAGAGATGGAGGGAGGGAGAGAGATAGAGGGGTAGAGTGTTTAAGGGTAGAGGGAGAGAGATGAGTGAGAGAGAGAGAGACTTGAGAGAGGGAGAGAGGGGTAGGATAGAGAGACTTGAAGAGAGAGAGAGAGACTTGAGAGGGAGAGGGGTAGAAGGGAGAGACTGGAGGGAGAGAGAGAGGGAGGGAGATAAAGGGTAGAGGGTTTAAGGGTTTAAGGGTAGAGGGTAGGGGATCAAGAGAAAGAGAGAAAAGAAACATAAAAAATCAACTTTCTCATAATGTGAGCGCGTTTTGAAGTAGTAGAGATATGGTTGTTATTTTAGCAAGACATAACGTGCTTGCATTATAACGTGAGTGTGTTTTGTCTTTCTTTAAAAGTGGTTAAAAGCACAATATACTCGTGATTTCAAGGCCCACATTTTGCATATTCTCCTAGTTTTGCATGTGTTCCGACAAAACAAGTTTTTGTGAAGTGTTCATACATGTTTTTCACATTCCACCATCTTTGTCATGATCTTTCCACCACCTTTGCATGAAATAGCAAAGTTTTCATATTGAAAAGCATATAATATCAATTCAAGTCCGAATTCCACTGAAGAGTGATATACAATTGAAGTTTGGAGGAGAACAAGTTTATGAAAAAGTCAAGTTGTTGAAGAGTTAGAGGAAAGAAGAAGCAAAGGCTACATAATTGGGTAGAACCCCTCCATTTGAAACTCTAGTTTTTTAGGTATGTGAAGTCTTTACACATTTTCTTTCATTCTATTTTGGCTTGCTTTGATTTTTTTATTTTGCATATTCCATGTTGATCATTGTTTGTTTGTCATTATAACCTTAGCTTGTCAATGCACATTTTAAATTGCACAATTCTTTACACTTGCCAATTACATTTTTAAACCACATCTCTTTGAGGCATTTTGTTAAACAATTGACTTACCTTGTCTACTTCCACATTTGTATACACATATATATATGAAAAAAGTTATAAGTAAAATAATGCGTCATTTCTTAATCCTCTACTATGGATGTGCATACCACTCTCCAAAGCTTTCATTTTGGTATAGGCATGGGGGATTTTGGAAAATGTAGTTGAATTTGGTTTTACACCTACAAATTGCATATGCTTGAAAATCTATTTTGTGCATATCCTGCAATCATTCTAGTCCACAAGAACATATCTTATTGAGGTATTTTTTCAAACAAATATACCAAGCAGCTAATCGCCTTGTCTATGCTACCAAAATTTCCGTACATGTCTACCAAAGCATTTTATCAAATAGTATAGACAAGGCAATCATTTGTTTAAAGAAATTTCTCAAAGAAATGGGGTCTCATGGTGATGTGCATTTTATCGAACAATTGATTGCATTGTCTATGCTACCAAATTTTCTATACATGTCTCCACAAAATTGGAATATAATCCTTCCACATTGATAGATCTTTGAAAATATTTTTGTTTTCATCTTTATTGAAAAAACACTAGCTTTTCAATGCGGTAGGGTTGACAAGGTAGGGGCAGCGTGAAAAAATTCCTCATAGAAATGGGGTCTCATGGTGATGTGAGACCCCATTTATATGAGGCATTTTCTCACACTACCCCTACTTTTTCAACCCTACCAAATTGGCAAGCTAGTGAGCTCACTAGCTTGCCAATGCTACCAAATTTTGCATACATGTCTATGAAAACATTATTTTCAAACACTTCACATGCCTTTTCCATGCTTCCATTTTGAGCCTATCTTGCAATCAAGGCATGCCACATGACCACATTTCTTTATAGATCTAGGATATTCTCTATACATTAGTAAACTAGGTGGAAAATTAAATTATCTTATTTTTATAATAGGTTACAAGTTTCCAAAAGGTTGGAAATTAATAGTTTGGTTACGTTCTATTGATGTTCTATTCATGAGAGGTTGTTGTGTACAATATGTATCTTGGAACTCTCAATGAAGATGTATGGCCAAGAGTGACTAAGTTGAGAGACTGGCATGCCTATCCTCAATGGAAGCATCAAGATTTAAGCCTTGTTGTTCCCGACTTGGAACCAAATAGTGTGGATTTGTTGTTTGTAAGTGCCTTCCATCTATTTTCATTTCATTTCCATTTTGGATGCTCTTTCTTTTTCTTCTTTTACTTTGCCTATTTGTAAGTAACGTACTAAAAATAGATTGGTGTCCCCTAGCAGAAAATGCTGATTTATGAGCCATCCAAGAGAATCTCAGCCAAAAAAGCAATGCAACATCCTTATTTTGATGATCTTGACAAATCTCAATTATGATTTTAAACCATTATAAAAGTGTGTGTGAAGCTTAGTGAGGTAATTTCAAGTTATTCATTTGAAGTTAACCTCATCATGAGCATATATCATGTAAACATTATAAGAGCATCTCAAATTTCAAGTTATTCTATTCATGAGAGGTTGTTGTGTGCAATAGGTATCTTGGAACTCACAATGAAGATGAATGGCCAGGAGTGACTAAGTTGAGAGACTGGCATGGCTATCCTCAATGGAAGAATCAAGATTTAAGCCTTGTTGTTCCCGAATTGGAACCAAATGGTGTGAATTTGTTGTTTGTAAGTGTCTTCCATCTATTTTCATTTCATTTCCATTTTGGATGCTCTGTCTTTTTTTTCTTTTACTTTGCCTATTTGTAAGTAAACTACTAAAATTTGATTGGTGGCTCCTTGCAGAAAATGTTGATTTATGATCCATCCAAGAGAATCTCAACCAAAAAAACAATGCAACATCCTTATTTTGATGATCTTTACAAATCTCAATACTTATTTTAATTCATTATAAAAGAGCACATGAAGCATAGCGAGGGAATTTCAAGTTATTCATTTGAAGTTGACCTCATCATGAGAACCTATGATGTAGACATTATAAGAGAATCTCAAATGTATGAGTGACAGTAAAATATTTGTGAGAACAGAGTACCTAAGGCATCCTTAAATCACATTTTTGGTTATTATGAGAGAATCTTATAAGCTGAGTTTGTGTGCATGAAAATGGGGCACATTGACTCAATATTTGATTTAAGTGGGGTGTTGGAATTCATATAGTTTGATTTTTTTCTCACCACTTGATAGTTTTGAGAAAGCATTGTTCCTACAAGTACAAGCACTTAGGTTTCAAAATGGTGTATGAAGCATATTAGACAATTGTAGCACAAACACAAGAATTAGGACTACCAAATAAATCTCATTTTATTGTAAATATCGTATTATTAATATAGTGAGTGTAATAACCATTGATGGTTACCAATCATTATTTCTCTTCTTTTATTCTCTCCCAATTATAACTAGCACTAATTAACTAACTTATTATAAAAACTTCATTTATTAAAACAAATCAACCTAATGATTATATATCAATATCAATATAGCATACCATCTATTTGCATAAACATTTGTAATGATATTTACTCAAATTTTGAAATTTATTGTTTCCCTCAAACATTTGTAATTCATGCAAAGTAATCCCTTAACAGTCAAAATTGCAAAAGGGCAACAATCTTTGATGGCCTATTACTCAGATACCATATCAGTTATGGGCCTTCTTTCTAAGGCATTGAGATCACATAGGACACCTATACAATAACCTCTTTTGGTTTTTGTTATCTTAGTCATTTTTCCTTGGTGTCCAATTTTGACTTCATGGAAAAAGTGTCAATTGTAAAAAGTGTAAAGTTGCAAAGTGGTGTAACTTTTGTTATACAACTCGTGTGACCAAACAAACTATTCCAACACATCCATATGGGTACATCTATGCTAGGAATGGTCATCTTTCACACCCAAACATGTTGAATCACTGCAAGCTATGTTAAACCAACTCGATTCCTTAAGGGTCCAAAGTGCAAAATGACTGTAATATTTGATGGGATATTACTCAAAAATTGTGATGTTTATGAACTCTCCATCTGAGCCTAGGAGATCGTGTTGGACTCCTCTACAATAACCTCTCTTCGTTTTTGTTATTTCAGAGTCGTTTTCTCGTGGTGTCCATTTTTAACTTGATGGAAAAAGTGTCAAATGCAAGTAGTGTAAAGTTGCAAAATAGTGCAACTTTCATTCTGCAACTTGTGTGGCCAAATGAACTATTCCAACACATCCATATAGTTATGTTTACATTAGGAATGGTACTCTTTTGCACCCAAACGCATGGAATTTCTCTGAACTATGTTCAACTAGCTCTATCCCTTAAGGGTCCAAAGTGAAAAAAGGAAAAATATTTAATAGGCTACTACTTGGAAATTGTGATGCTTACAAACTCTTCATATGAGACTACAAGATCATGTGGGGCCCCTCTACAATAACTTCTCTTAGTTTTTGTTATCTCAAATTCATTTTCTCGTGGTGTCCAGTTTTCACTTGATGGAAAAAGTGTCAAATGCAAGCAGCGCAAAGTTGCAAAGTGGTGCAACTTTTATTCTACAACTTGTATGACCAAACAGATTGTTCCAACATGTTTGGATAGGTACATTTATGCTATTCATAGTCCTCTTTTTTAGCAAAACACACCAAATCACTCCAAGCTATGTTCAACTAACTCAATCCCTTGAGAGTCCAAAATGCAAAAGGGAAACAATCTTTGACGTGCTACTATTCAAAAACCATGATGCTTACGAACTCTCTATCTTAGCCTATAGGATCAGCTTGGCCCCCTCTACTATAACCTCTCAGTTTTTGTTATCTCAGAGTTGTTTTCCTGTAGTGTTTAGTTTTCACTTGATGGAAAAAGTGTCAAATGCAAACAATGTAAAGTTTCAAAGTGGTGCAACTTTTGTTATGCAATTCGTGTGACAAAATAAACTATTCCAACATGTACAGATAGGTGATTTTACACTAGGAATGGTCCTCTTTCACACCCAAAGATGTTGAATCACTCTGAGCTATGTTCAACTGGCTCGATCCTTCAAGGGCCCAAAGTGCAAAATGGCTGCAATTTTTGGCAAACTATTACTCGAAAATTGTGATGCTTATGAACTCTCTGTCTGAGCCTATGAGATCAAATTGCATCCCTCTACAATAACATCTCTCAGATTTTTTTATCTCAAAGACATTTTCCCGTGGTGTCTAGTTTTCACTTGATGGAAAAAGTGTCAAATGCAAGAAGTGTAAAGTTGTAAAGTGGTGTGACTTTTGTTCTACAACTTGTGTGACTAAATGAATTGTTCCAATGTATCTCGATATGTACGTTTACACTAGGAATGGTACTCTTTCGCACCCAAACACTCTGAATCACTTCGAGCTACACTCAACCAACTCGATCCCTTATGATGGCATGCAAAACAATAAAAAATAAAAACATTCACATGATATTTGAGAAGTCTGAGTTTTCCACACCAAAAGCATATGATCATCCTCAAGTCTAGCAAGTTCAAGATGTTTTTTAATTATCCTCCTTTCCCTTACAACAATATACAACCAATTGTAAATGCGTACAATGGTGGAACTTGGAAATTTTTTATTTTTCCTCAATTAACAACTTAGGTTGTGAAGCATTTTGTCATTTTCATTTTAAATGATTTGTTATGCTTGAAAATTGGAATCTAAGAGAAACAAGTGATGCTCTCACGTACATTTATTATTTGGTGTGATAAATAAAGTTTTCACCCAAGTCCATTTCCTATACAAGAAATAATGTTGCAAAAAGTTGACATATATATACATCTTTTGATGTGTTTATATGGTGATGGATCAAGAACATAGCAATTCATTATGTATTGTGAGGATTATGCTATGAAAATGTTTAAATACTATTCAAGATAAATGTTTGTATGATAATGTGTCAAGAAGTTAACTACTCATCATCTACTATGAATATTATGTTTTGCAAGCTTTGTGAAGATTATGTATCCTTTGCTTAATTGAGTTGTTCCAATTAAAAGATTAAATATACTAGAATCATTTTATGAAACATTTCATGGAATACCAATTGAAAATGTGTTTTTTGATTTTAGATAAAATATTTGATGGAATTCGTTGAATTAAACTAAATTGGGATATGTAAGAACAAGGGAGCATTAGGAAATACATTGCTCAAGGATCTTAAATAAGCCTTCTTACCAAATTTTAAAATGCATGATAAGCCCATGATTGAAAATTTTGTAGTCATCAAAGTAGGTACTAATTCTATATTATATAGATCATAATTCTTCTTTATCTTTAAGATCTTCTAAGTTTGGCAATGGTTTCACCAAGCTATGAAGGGTGAATTGTTCTTTATTCGGTTATGCCTATGTGGGTTCATTTTCCTTATCTCCCATTGCAATTTTGGGTAGATTATTGTTTTTAAAGTATTAAGAATGTTTTTCCTATTTTCTAGTTGGCAGTTGCCATTCTATGAAAGAATCTATGATTGGGATCCCACAAGCTTTCGATGATATTTTGAAGAGAAACCTGTCACAGAAATGAGGAATTGCACAGCAAAATATGTGAAACAATAATGATTATTGATTATTGAATGAATACAATAAAGGATTGAATATCCTTATTTAGACTCAAGCGAACTCAACATGAGATCCCTGAATGGTGGAGTTATAACTGAGAGAGGAGTGAGATAACAAAATGCATGAATTAGTTAATTGTCTTTAACTTTTGTGCAACACAAATAGTAAAGAACATGACTAATTGATAATGCATGATTAATCCAATAACACCTGAGATCAAAACTTGATGACCTTTTCCTAAGTTTGCATTAAGCACTAGAGTAAATTAATGATGCTTAATTTACTACAACACCCCCCTGAATGAAAACTAAGGAGAAGTAAAAACTGGTGAAGTAAAAGAATGCAATGATGGATGCAAAATGGGTCCTGACTACAAGGCCTAATGAGGTACACATGAACAACATGAAATCTCTCATAATTGGAGAAAAGGAGAAAACCACATGGGATAAACTCCTCTCCAAAAGAGAGAAAAAGAAATGACTGTACTAAAGAAAGAAGGATAGTAGGACTCAACGTGACCCCTAAAGACTTCTTCTATCATGCAAGTACAGTAGATGTATCCCTAATAGGAGAGAGAAAATGAGGATATGAATCCCCCCATAAAGAAAAATCTCTCATGCCAGTGATGAACGTGTGAAGAAACAGATCCACTGGTGATTGGAGAAGCCAATCCAAAAGAATGGGTGATTCTGGAATCCAAATGAAAATTTCTCCCATGTCCACATGTCGAAAAGTGATGATGTCAATCCAAGATCCTATTGTTAGGGTTAGAGATGGCAGATATCTAACAATTAAATGCAGATTTAAGTAATAAACAGAGAAACTAAAACACACACAAAATAAATCATAACACAAAGATTTAATGTGGTTCACCCAATCCGGGCTACATCCACCAAACCGCAACCATCCAATACTTTTATTATCCAGTGTAAAACCTATTACAATCTTGCGAATAATCGTGTTTTTCATCATACAGTAATACCCATCCGAACCCCTTTTTAACAAGCTTAGAAGCTTCTAGATTTTGGGTTCTACAAAATCGGATTTTTCTTTTTTCATTGATTTTTCCCTTTTTCGGTGATCACGTGAAAAAGTAGAAAGAAAATTTTTCTTGGGGGCTGCCGCCCCCGAACCCCCGCCTAAGGCTCGGCCTGACCTCGGACCCTGGCAAGGATAGGGGTCAGGGTGTACAGTATACCATGGGCTATACAGTATAGCATGATTAGTCACCACATACCAACACCTATGAAGATTGATAGAAAACAACCTGTAAAGGAAATGGAGATGGTGGGACAATAGTGGTGATGTGGTTGTGAACAAAGAGGAGATGAATTTCCTCAAAAACTTATTCAAACTAAAGAAGAAAGCTACAACTACTAAAAAATTACAAAGATGCCCTCTAGAATGGATGATGCCATTGTTTATCCAATGCTCAATATTGTCTAGCTAGAAAGAAACTTTGGAAGCACACGAGGATGGGACTTTGGAAGCTCATGTAGTGAAGAACCTAAAATAGAAGAACAATGTTGGCTTCCTATTGGAGGAATAGTGCAGAGCTGACAGTTAATTAGCAACTTTTAATATTCTAAGTTTGTTTATTCAAAAGCAAAATGAAAGAAACCTATACTAGATACAAAGAAACATGCATGCATCTAGATACAAAGGTTTACATCTGCCTCCATTGTGGTGGTCCATAAAAGAAAACAAAAAATGACACCAAAGCATGCTTGCAAAATGAAGAGAAGAACTCACTTGCAAAAGACAGGTCGATCATGTCAAAAATTGATCTCAATAATCTACATGCTTGGCATAGCACCTGGCATTCACAGTGAGTCAACCACTGCAGAGGAAATCACAAAAAATACAAAGGTCAATGCCTCAAAAATAAAAATCAAGTGGCCAAAGGTTGCAAATAGAAAAAAAAATAAAATTAAAGGCCTATGCAAATGTAGAGATATCGCAGCCCCCATCTAGTGTAAATGCTAGCAAATAAAAAGCTAATTTCGAGTCTACACAAACTCCCAGGTCTGCATAAACCATTCAAGGCTGCAGATTGAATTGGTATCGCTGATATGTGGAGGGTTTCCATGAAGACCGCCAGTTTTGTTTGATGCCATTGACCAACCAAAATTGGCCCAAATGATGTATTTAAATTCAACCTGCCGCCACTAATATCATCCCCAATTTCATGGATTGTGAAGAAATCTTTGTGGAAGAGTAAGTTAATGAGATTCCTTGAAAACGACTTTGGCCATGCTAAAAAATGCAAGGATCTGTGCCTTAAAGCAAATATCCATGCTAAAGAAAGGATACAAATTTCAAATGCTGCATGAGAAAAAGATTATTCGAGGCCTAATTCAAGTTTCTTCCTACATAAGTTTTTGCACCTCTGCCAATATAAGTTGTGAAAGGTTCCCAAATATAGGCTATGAAAGGTGTAGCTAGTTGCAAATCTTCATAGTCATTTTTCAAACCATGACGTCGAGCCTTCAAACACGCCTCAAACTTCCTTCACCAATGGAGCCTCAAGTTCAATTACATGCCTCTGCCCTTCCACACGCCTCCAATTAGATTTTGCACAATAGTGCCTCTCAAAAGATGAATCAACCGCAAATTGCAAATTAAGGGGTTGTGAAAGATATATCACAAAGATAAATCTTGTCAAAAAAATACTCTGAAAAGCAAACAAGGATCTTCAAATCTAGAGCTTTGATACCATGAAAGAATTTTTGATTGGGATTCCACAAGCCCTGGATGATATTCTGAAGAGAAACCTGTCACACAAATGATAAATTGCACAACAAAGTATGTGAAACAATAATGATAATTGATTATTGAATGAATACAATAAAGGATTGAATATCCTTATGTAGACTCAGGCGGACCCAACATGAGATCTGTGAATGGTGTTCTAACTAAGAGAGGAGTGAGATAACATAATGCATGAATTAGCTAAGTGACTTTAACTTGTGTGCAACACAAAGAGTAAAGGACATGAATAATTGATAATGCATGATTAATGCAATGACACTCAAGATCAGAACTTGATGACCTTTTCCTAAGTTTACATTAAGCACTAGAGTAAATTAATGATGCTTAATTTACTCCAACATTCTAGAAGGCTCATCTCTTGATATATATATTATACTTATTCTTAAGCAATTATCAAGTTAATAATTAGTGCATTTATTTGCAGTTAATCTTTTCTTTTCAATTTGTGCAATTTTGTAATTTATAACTCTACTAGTATTCCTAAAAATATTGAAGTTGTTTAGCATCAATCAATAAATATTCAAGACAAATCATGAAGGACAATGATGATTAATGCTAGGGCTAACTAATTAATAAGTATACACATGAATAAGTCAAGCATACATGTGAATAAGGGAAGTACAAGTACTCAAATACACGTAAGCCTTGAAGTATACACATGAATACATAGCATGAAAACATGTAAGTCACAAATTATAGATTGGAATACATGTAAGTTGCAAAGTATACATGTAATTTTTAACTATACACTTGAATACATGTAACTCGTATCTATTGAACTGTGGATTTATAATGCAAATATGGACACCATCGATAAAAAATATTTGTATTAACCAAATAGACATGTAGGCATACATCAATATATGTCAATATAAGTATAAAATATATACAAAATAGCCATATAGGCTTACAAGAATTCCATATAGGCATACAATGTCAAATATATCCTATACAAAATGTGTACAAAAATGCCATATAGGCATACAACAAAGGTCTCTGGAATCAAAAGTCATTGCTCTCCATGCCCTAGAAACAAATTCTTGCCCTTTGCTTGTTAACCGAATAGCGATAAATCTATCACTCATTTTTATGAGGTCGAGGAGTGCTCCTGGTGCTCCTCCTAGGGTTTAGTTCCTGGTCAAGCTATATCTATTACAATAGTAAGTAAAGATATTAATATATAGAAATTACACTATCAAAAATGATATATTTAACAAAATAATCACTTACTGGCACTAGACAATCACTCTCCTTGAGGGAAAGGCTCACATGCTCATGCTAAGGTGTGTTGAAAGCCCTGTAGAAACCATCCAAAGAGAAATTAAACTATGAATCGATAATAGTTTAATTTTTCACTAACTAACAACTATAACAACAAATATAAATTGAAATTTAGTAATCTACCTTATACCTCCATGAGGGGCATCAAGTAGTCTATAGCAGACAAAACACCAAACTCCATTTCCCTTTGAACATTTGGAGGTGTATCCGCTTCTGACATATGAAAATAAAACAACAAATTATTCAATCACAAAAACTACAATAGTGATGCACGTCATGGATTATAATGTATGAGATAATGAACAAAATTTTGAGTACTTATTAAACTATATATTTATGACTATCATGCTTACTATTTTCCCTATCCATAGCTTGTTTGAAAACACCTATTTTTTAGGCTTTTATCCATAGCAGCAAGGTGGTGAATTGTTTGATAAAATGATTTGGTAGACATGTACAATAACTATAGTAGCATAGAGAAGGTGGTGAATTGTTTGAAAAATGCCTCAAAGAAATGTGGTCTCATGGTGATGGAATGCCATTAAAAACAAATGTGTCATGGCATTCCATCACCATGAGATCGCATTTCTTTAAGGGATTTTTTCAAAATACTCACTACCTTGACTATGATATTGCTTACTATTATGCTTTGATAGATTTTCTCCAAGCATCCATAGTTTGTTGGAAAACACCTATTTTAGGATTTTAGCCATAGTAGCAAGGAAGTGAGTAGTTTGATAAAAAATTTTGGTAGACATGTATGCAAAATGTGGTAGCATAGAAAAGGCGGTGAGCTGTTTGAAAAAATGGCTCAAAGAAATGTGGTCTCATGGTGATGGAATGGCATTCCATCACCATGAGACCACATTTCTTTGAGCCATTTTTTCAAACTATTCACTGCCTTGTCAATGTTATTGCTTACTATTATGCTTTGATAGATTTTCTCCAAGCATCCATAGTTTGTTGGAAAGCACCTTTCTAAGGCTTTTAGCCATAGCAGCAAGGAAGTTCAAGTAGTTTGATAAAATGTTTTGGTAGACATGTATGGAAAATGTGGTAGCATAGAAAAGGTAGTGAATTGTTTGAAAAAAATACCTCAAAGAAATGTAGTCTCATGGTGATGGAATGGCATTCCATCACCATGAAACCACATTTCTTAGAGGAATTTTTCAAACTACTCATTGCCTTTTCTATGTTATTGCTTATGATTATGCTTTGATATATTTTTCCCAAGCATCTGTAGTTTTTTGGAAGGCACCTAATTTAGGATTTTAGCCATAGCAACAAGGAAGTGAGTAGATTGATTAAATGCTTTGGTAGACGTGTATGGAAAATGTGGTAGCATAGAAAAGGAAGTGTGCTATTTGAAAAATTGCCTCAAGGAAATGTGGTCTCATGGTCATGAAATGGCATTCCATCACCATGAGACTACATTTCTTTGAGGTATTTTCTCAAACTTGTCACTGCCTTGTCTATGCTGTTACTTACTATTATGCTTTGATAGATTTTTTCCAAGCATCCATAGTTTGTTGGAAAACACCTTTTTTAGGCTTTTAGCCATAGTCATAAGGAAGTTCAAGTAGTTTGATAAAATGATTTGGTAGACATGTATGGAAAATGTGGTAGCATAGAAAAGGCGGTGAGTTGTTTGAAAAAATGCCTCTAAGAAATGTGGTCTCATGGTGATGGAATGGGATTCCATCACCATGAGTCCACATTTCTTTGGAGACATTTTTTCAAACTACTCACTGGCTTGTCTATGCTATTGCTTACTATAAGTCTTTGATAGATTTTTTTCCAAGAATCCATAGTTTGTTGGAAAGAAGCTTTTTTTAGGCTTTTAGCCATAGTAGCAAGGAAGTGAACGGTTTGATAAAATGCTTTGGTAGACATGTATGGAAAATATGGTAGCATAGAAACAATGCTGAGTTGTTTGAAAAAATTCCTCAAAGAAATTGGGTCTCATGGTGATGGACATCACCATGAGACCACATTTCTTTGAGGCATTTTTTCAAACAACTCATTGCCTTGTCTATTATATTGCTTACTATTGTTCTTTCATATATTTCTTCCAAGCATCCATAGTATAGACAAGGCAATGAACTATTTGAAAAGATGCCTCAATAAAAAGTGGTCTCATGGAATGCCATGACAAGCAAATGCAATTGACAACCGCTCCTAGTTATTACTTATGCTATGTGAAGTAATTACATCACTACTTATGTTGACTTTATAAACAACTATATTGTAGTTGAAATTTTATCATATATCAACATCTAGTTATTAGTTATGGAATGTGAAGTAATGCATTGAGTTTGAAAGATATGCAATGCAATGCAATCAACAATATGAATAGAAGATACACAAATCTATTAAGTACAATTCATTAGTTAAACTATTTATTCTATTACCTGCATGAAGGTTTTTCTAACTCCACTAGCATTGGTAGGTGTTCCCACAAAACCTTCAATATTAGCCTATTTAACATCCAAAATTAGATATTAGAAAACCATTCATATAACAATGCTATTAACATGTAATAAATTTATAATTGTTTACTAGTTACATAACTCAACGGTAGATGTAGTGGAGTAATAAGTAGGTGTACTGGCCAGTGTATCTAGTATCAACACTTTAACCCAGAAATTTTATTAAAATCATAAAACTAAATTAGTTAATCTTGCATTTCAAAATTGAAATTTAATAAATTAAATTCAATGAACATGCTAACATTTACTTGAGTATCGATTTCATACACCTCATTCAAAATGTCAGCTGCCCTTTCTATCTCCATAGTTGTAGACATATCCTGCATAGCAGCCTCCTGAGTGTCAATGGGGTCATATGAACAAGTCGCCCCACAAGCCTAACATGAATGGCATGGAAGCCTACCACTCAGAGACTCCCCTAGATGGAATTGTAGTATAGGATTGGCATGTTGGATGGCACTCTGGGTCAAAGAGGTGATAGCCTACAAAGTGTACATACCTCAGCACTCTCCTTCAAGATGGAAGGGATAACAATGTGCTCATGATCTGACCTAGTGAGAGCTTGTCTTGCTTGCTGCCTAGGATCCTATTGTGCATCAGGTCTATCTTGACCCGACTCCCCACCTCTCCCTTGGAAGTCTCTCATATCAAAATAATTTTGGATTTTGTTCAAGATGAACTCATAGTATAGTTTCCTTAGGAAATATTATGGGACTTCACAATTTTTGCATGGTGGGTAATCAAAAACCATGTACCACCTATCTCAAAAAACTTCCTAATCCCTTGTTGGTGGCACTAATGGATAGGAAACCTCTTCGTATTGAGGTCAAAATTTTTATGTGCATGGGTCGGTGAATAATGAGCACAAATCTAATTTTGTAATCTTTTCATTTTTTACTTTTTTATATGATAATTTATCCTGGTAAAAATTCATATCGCATGCCTCCTATCTTTCCAACCACTTAATTGTTTGTTAATTGCATTTACATGTTTTAACATTTCTTTAAGTGAATTTGCAAGTATTCTTCTTTCCATGGTTGAACCTATTGGATCATTCAACCTTGTGATTAACTCCTCAATTTTTTTTTATTGTTTTCAATTACCCCCATTAAATTTTGTTGAATGCTAGGAGGATGTTGAGAGATTGGAGGAGATTGTTGTTGTGGTTGTTAAACTTGAGAATTTTGTTCATGTTCTTGTTGCTCTAGTTGTTGAGGATTTTTAGGAGGGTTTTCAAGAGGGTTTCTAGGATCATTATCATTTCCTACAAATTGAACAAATGAATATCAAAAACAACCTAAAACTAACAAAAAAACAAACAAAAAACAAACAATCCTTACCTCTTCGACCTCCCCGTCAATGTGGTGGTATCCTAAAGATGAAATAGCAACAAATTGATAAAAAAATGAAAGATTATCTCCTCCCAGAATGTGAGTGTGCAAGAGAAGGGTTTTTGGTTGCGGGTAGCAGAAAAAATAGTCAACATAAAAAATGATTTTGATTTGCTCTTTTTTTTTTTTAATAACTTATAACGTGCTTGCATTATAATGTGAGCACATAATATACTCAATGTGGCCTAGCCTTAGGCTTAGTCACACCAAGCCATAACATGAGTGCATTATAACATGCTCGTGTTATAGCCTATCATAAGTTTTTTTAAATTTTGGCCACAATTTGGCCCCCCATCTTTTTGCACCTGCCCTATTTCTTTTTAAAATTTCTTATTTTCCCATTTTTGAAATTTTGAAGTCATAAGTCATTATTTTAAACCATAGGTTTGTATTTTAGGTTTCATCTCTATTTTTATTTTGGTTCCCTGAAGTTTTATTTCCCTGGTTCAAGTTGATTCTCGCTATGATCTTTCTAAATCCTTGCATCATCGTTGTTTTTTGCGTAAAATGTAGTGATGGGTTTTTCATTTTTCCCAAACATATGATGGAAATGTAGTGGTAGAATTTTTCATTCTAAATGATAAGGTCTCTATTATATGGTGTTTCTCCTCACTATGTGGCATTTGTAGCTCCATATGTTTGCTCATTTCCATTCATGGTGGTACAATATTTCATGCAACCATATTTCATCTATGGTAGCAACACAATAGTCTCTAGCATGATTGTCCTTTCCTTTACACTTGGGAGGTAAAGATAACCAATTTTGGAGGTGTGCATCCTTTTTAAGGATCCCCTATTTCCCCTCTTTTTCTTAAAATATCAGCATAGCAAGTATGCTAACATTTTAAAGTGGGGGATATCACCCTATCCATTTTATTGATGTCTTGTGAAATTTGACTTATTGGCATACCCCCTTGGTGGGGCTATTTTTTATAATGCTCCTTGAGGTGTGGTTATCAATTCAGCCCTTGCGACGTTAAGCATATATTTAACCCCCATGACATTAAATGTCTATGCACCTCCTTAATTGTGGTTGTAAAATCATCACTTGTGGCATTAAATGGTCCTATTATAACACAACTTGCTAGCAAGTAGATCTATGTAGTTTATCAATTAAGTATTCATAGATGTGCATATTGTACATATTTGATGGATGATGCTTGGTAATTTAGAAAACCACACATATTGAGGTCTCTTTACATTGCTAACTTGAATCTTTAGTTTTGGTGTACTAACCTTTATTGTTATTTGTTTCATGTGTGTGTTATGTTTTCTTTATGTGTGTATTGTGTTTTCCTTGTGTATTTCAGATGTTTGCTTTGTATATTTCACGTGTTTTCTTCATGTATTTTGTGTGTTTGTGGGTATGTGCAGGATCATGATGGGCCAAAAAGTGGCGATATAATGGGTATGTGTAGGGTATGTGGCTAATGACTTTTTTTTACCCAAAATTGATGAAATGAAAAAGGTTTTTAAATAAGATTCTCAAATTTCCACCAATATAAATTATGTTTTACTTTGAATTTAATAAATAATTATTATTCATTTTCTATTTGAATTACGACTAAAGTCCTGATTGATAGGCAGATTGAAAAAATCTATAGCTTTCAAACGGTAGCACATTTTTTGAATCCAAAACATATGTCACATTCTATACTTCGCATACTATAGGATTAAAAAAAAAAAAATCATGAAGTTTTGACCAAGTTAAGGTGGTTAGACATACGAGTTTTTATATTTTTTAAAATTTGTAATAAAAAATTCATAATTAATTATTTACTTGAAAAAAATTATAAAAAAATATGCATTGCATTGGTACATGAATCCTCTACTTATATTTAAAATATTATAAAAAAATATTATCTTTTTATTGTGGTTAGGGTGGTCAGACAGACATCTACTTCTTAGTTTTTCCCTAAAATTTAAGTACTACTGCATTGAAATTTCAAATTTTCACTAGATAGATTTTTTTCTTTTTTAATAAACCTAGTAGTTTAGAAACTACATTCAATTTTCTATAGATTTGATTATTACATATTTTTGAAATAATATAGATAACTTATTCAAATTTTTACGTCAAGTTTCCTAACTCTAATTTTTCTAAATTTTTTGCCACTTAAGAGCTTGTTTTTTCCATGATGATTCTGCACATACCCTTGCTTCATGTATTTATTATATGCATTGTGTTCGATTTATGTATGTGTGGTTTATTATTTTATGTGGATTTCATTGATTTCTCTATGTATAATTGAATCTTACTTTTTCTTGTGTGTGATATTTTCTTCATGTTTGTCTTAACATTATAGATTGATGGGATCGTAAGTTGGGGGCTTGCACACCACTCAATTTGGTGTCATCTTGTCTCTTTGATGTTTTAATAGAATAATTCATTCCTTTAGTGTGAGTATGAACATAAGTTCATACTCTCACTATAATGGAGGTTAAATATAGCGCTGTAAATTGTCACCCTCAATAATTTCACACTACCTTGACACCCTTTTTTACATACAACATTAATCATAATAATAATTTATTCATTTCGGGGCCAAATCATAAAAATACATTTAATTCCTTGACATCCTAATAAATTTGGGGAAAAAACACCTGGACATGGTGGGTAGTGTGCTTGACCTTAAAGGGGACATAATTCAAATTTTATTCTTTGGTGTTGGTCCTTGAAGGATTAAAAAGATCATAGGTCATCCTATTGTGTGCAAGTTTTTTTTACTTCTAAATATACAATGCAAAGAACACAAGACCACCTCAAGATTAGCCTAAGTTAAGCACAAATAAAATAAAGATAAAAACAAGAGTTATTATAGTTTTATCTGTGTTGATTCTTTGGTTGGCCCTTGATTGAAATTTGGTTGTGTGCTTCTTTGATGGCAATTTAATGAAAAATGAATGCAGGATGATTAAGATGCAAGATGAAGGTGGGTATATGATAAAGTGAGAAAAGTGGATGCAAGAGGATGAGAATTAAATATGCAAGTTCTTGAATGCAAAAGATTGGCTTGAGAGCTTAAGAGCATAAGTGTGCTAAAAATGCCTAAGGTCCAAGAATGAATGAGAAGGGGGTTATTTATAGAAGAAATTGAATTCTCTAGAGAATTCAATGGTTAGGATTGAGCCACAATGGTTAAGATGGAGGGTCATGGTGGGTTGAGGACTCACATGCCCTCACATTTTTCCATGTGGAGGATGAAGTTTCCAAAGGATATGGTGAGATGGAAATGGTACAAATGATGTGGAAGAAGGACAAGTACTTTGGGATGTGATTGATGTGACCTCTCAATGATCATATGGGGAAGAGGAGATTCCTTTGAGGAATAAAAGTGAATTTTAAATTCACATGATTGGGAATATCTTAAGGATAAGACAAGGTTCCCAAAAAGGGAGCTGAGAAGTACCTTGGATAAGACAATGTTTTTTATAATAAAAGGTTCATATACCATGTGACTGATGTAACCTTTCAATGATCACATGGGGAAGAGGAGATTCCTAGGAGGGATAAAATTTAATTTTAAATTCACATGGGGAAGACAAAAATGAATTAAAAATTCTTTGGAGGATGGGAGAGTTGACTAAGATGTTGATTGGATTAGATGATTAGTGATTAAAAGACAGTTAGTGTTTAATGAATATTAGAAGTCAATTTGAAAATTTTGGAGGATGTGACACATCGTAATCAAGGATTAGACATGTGCACATCTGTAATGATGTGTTTAGGAGGTGGATTAGGATTAAGGAAAGTGACGGAGGATGTGACATGTGACGAAGTAAATAAATGCATTATTTATTTAATTCTTTTGAGGAAAAGAGGAAAAAATGGAAATGTATTTAATTATTAACTTAATACCTTAGGAATTTAGAGGAATTTAGGGGTATTAATTGAATAATAGTGATATTATTTAATTAATGCAGATAAGGGGATATTTAGATGAAAAGAGATAAATTTGGACAAATGGAAGTGTCCAAATTTGGATGTCTACATTTTGCCTCTCTTTGAGATGTTGTTACGAAGTAACATCATTTCAAAGAATATTAAAACATAGAACCTGAAAGAAGATCATTAGGTTAGGAAAGATGCCCCAGTCATCAAGGAGTGACTGGGAAGAAAGATGATGGGGTTGAAGATGAAGGTTAGGGATTGAGGATGCCCCTTCGAGAGGACATGTGGGTTCAAGAGAACATGGGTGTGCTCTCGAAATGGATGAGATGATGAGAGAGTAGATGAGGAAGATGATGCAAAGTGATGGATAAGAGAGGATGATGAATGATAGGATATTGGGGAGCTAAAATGGATTTTAGGACAAATGATGTTGTCCTAGTCAAGCTACAAGCCAAAATAGGTTGATGATGGATGTAGTGTTGTCAATGAGGGAATGATATTTCTTGAAACAACACGGTAAGAGGGAAGGATACCTCCTGATGAAAATGTTGTTGATGAGGGAATGATACATCCCAAAACGAAATGAGGATAGGGAATGATACATCCCAATGATGATGATGAAAGTGTTGTTGATGAGGGAGGGATATATTCCAAAACAACATGAGGATAGGGAAGGATACATCCTTAGGATGATGTCGATGATGATGATGATTGGATCAAGGCTTTTAGCAAGGTTGGGAACAAGACCAAGGATGTGATTAGATGATTTGTGCTAGATTAAATGGGTGAGGATTAGATTGAGATGTGAGATGGATGAAAAGAATGAAAATGATGGAGGAAAAGATGCTTAGATGGGATAAATAAGATGTAATGGAATTGATCATGAAATGCAATCCTAATGTGATTTTCCATTTTTAGAGCACTGATTTTTGCTATAGCATGAGACACTAGTTGCTAGAGTATATGAAACCAAGGCAGATTAGTTTCTAGTACATAAAACAAATACAACATACAAGAAGGCTATTCCAACACCCCAAAGTCACGAAGACCTTTGTTGAGCCTGGCATTGGAATAACCACAAGCACAAAAGGATGCCCTAGCATAACACAAGACCACAAAGTATCTTGGTGGGTATTATGTGGGGCAACCAAGAGGATAGAAACAAAGCAAAAAGATCAAGATATGCCCCTATGTTGACCTATCAAAACACACCATGATATGATAGATCATGGCGGCCTTGACAAGTGATGATAGGAAACTCATGATAAATAAAAGCCAAAAGTATCAAAAGATCACAATCAATTTCAAACATCCTTTGCCATAGGATCAAGAGGATGGATGGGGTTGATGAGGTCTGTTAGGAAGGATGCATCCTATTGAGACCAAAGATGGATACTAAACTAAAAGATCGATGTGATGTAGGATACTCGAAGTTGATTGGATCTCATGATATGAGTGGATCTCATTTGTTAAGAACCAGCTAGATAAGGACATACTTGATGACACAACACAAGATGGGAGACACAAGACCGACACAACCTAATGACCTAGGGGCTCGGGGGCTGATCAGAGATTAGCCTTGCCTACATGAAAGTGCAGATCCCTCATAGTTCGATAAAAGGCCATGGATAAAAGTGGAAAAATAAAAATGGAGACCACGATGGATGACAAAGACTAGACGGACAAATGCCTCAAAGATGGATCAAATGATTGACCTTGCCTACATGAAAGCACAAGGGCAACATAGTTCAACAAAATACCAAAGACAAACGATCAATAAAGGATGATGAGAGGACCAGGATAAGTAGATAAAATGATGGGAATGATACGATGAGATAGAATAGACCTGGTGGATTGGATAGGGTAATGTGATCATGAAGCTCAGGGATGGGATAGTTATCTAAACCATCAAAAGATGAATTGGGAGAATGACATGATGGAGAGATGAGTGGTGAGAAGTGATAGGAGATTTGAAAGATGTGTGAAAGAAAGGGGAGAGGTGACGATGAGATAGGTGGCATTGGATTGTATGGAGGGAAGCCTATAGCTAGATACTAATGACAAGGGATTATGAGATGGGATGAGGATAAAGATGAAGGGATAGATAAAGAGATAAGGATAGGGAATGGGAGGGATTATTTGGATGGATAGGAAGGGAGATGGAAGGGATGATATGATGGTTAGGAAGATTAGGATGGGGAGATGTAAGGGATTTTCATGATGGATGAATGATATCTCCAAGGACTATGTCACAAAGGTGGTAGATGCCCCCACTTGAGATATGTCATGCGTGATGAGGCAAGAGGGATGGAAAACAAGTGGATGGGAAGATAAAGGGGATAAATGGAGGAGGATATAATGGGTGGATGAGGGATTTTGATAGATGAAGGTAGGATATTGGGATAAGGAAGAAAGACTAATGGTAGCATGATGGGTGGACAAAGAAGGTAGATGGATATGGATATCGATAAGGATTAGGCTAGTGCATGGGTGAAGGGAATTTGTACCAAGAGATGTCCAAAGCATGCATAGATAGGTGCCCCTGGTTGTATCAAGATCACAAGGAGGATGGAGGGATTGGGATAAATAGGATATGACATGTAGGATGTGGAAGATAGGTAGGATGGAGGGAAAGGATGAAGAGGATGAAGTTGTCCCCAAGTGTGGAAGGAGACGGATGGGGATTTACGCATGATCCATGTTTGCCAGGTTTTCATCGTGGTACTTATCCAAGACACTTGTTTGCCAAGTTTTCACCATTGGATGAATTTTTCTCTTTACTATTTTTTTTCTTTGATTTTTTTTGATATTTTAGTTTTTTTGGTTTTTTTTATTTTTTTGACTTTTTTACCTTTTTTGTATTTTTTTTTACTTCTTTGACATTTTTAAAATTTTAGATTGTTTTGGATTTTTGGATAGAATGTAGATAGAAATGGATAAGGATAGGGATATGGATAAATGAAGTGTAGTTAGAAGACATGTGATAACGAGATGGATGAAGGACTTAAGCATAAAGTTCCATACAAGGTATTAAGAGCCCATGTTTGAAATGACTATCGGATGTTGGTACAACCTTATTAGGATAACTGGATTATGCAAGGGAATGGATTAAAGGGATATGATGGGGGAGATATGTGGGATAATGGATGAGATGTTGGAAAGTGTATGGATGGAATCATGGGGTAGGTGTGTGATGGGACGATGAGTTCAAGACCCACATTGGCACATATGGTGGTGGATGTGAAATGATAGGACGATTAATGGATGGATGATGTGGGGATAATGGAGGAAATGAGATGGTGAATTTTGGGACATAAGGACCCAAAACAGATTTAGGAGATGGAAGGGGTGTGTGATTAGCTTTTGGATTAGCAACTTTGGATGTTGTTACATATTTTTCATTAGAAGGCATTGCATCTTTTTTCTTTGGGATCCACATGGTTTTGATCTTTTCTTTCGTAGGCCTTTGTGGCTTATGGATTTGATTTGGATTTCATATTTTGTCTTTCTTTTCTTCACCATGTCTTTTAGAGGGGACATGGGAATCTTTAGATTCATGTGGATGTTTAGATTTATGCATTTTTATTGTAGCATCCAAAATTCTTTGAATAACAATGGGATGAGTGCGAGGAGATGGATTATATGAAGGAAGCATGAGTGGGGTGATGGGGGTAGGATTTTGGGGATGATATGTGGATGGTGGATGTACAAGTATGTGCCTCTGTTGATCTTGATTATGGGATATGAGAGTGGGATGTTTATGATGGGTGACATGGATAGGTGATGGATGGATGAAAGGATGAATAGGATGAGATGGAGGAGGTGATTTTGGGATATAAGGGCCCAAAATAGACCTAGTGGGTGGAGGGACATAAGGACCCAAAATGGATGGAGTAGATGAGGGAGGAATATGGATGGTTGTTTTGAGGTGATATGATGGAGGAGGGGGGATGGCAACAAATGGTTTGGTGGAGCGATGGGAAGAGACTATATTTCTTTTGGAAGAGGCTCGTTGAGTACATATAGAGGTTGTACCAACATTTTTAGATTGTGAGTCTTGAGAGATATGTCCAAGACCTTGTGTACAGATTTGTTCTTTGACCTGGATGGGCTCTAAAATACCTTGCTCATGAAGGCCTAGACATTTTCCTTGATAGTCCATTCTTAGGCGGAGGATGATGGGTGGTATATATGCTTTTTTTTCTTCTGCAAGGAGACCACCAAGGAAGAATGTGAGAGTACCAAGGGGATATAAAAGTGGTGTGGGGATAGTAGGTTTAGGTGACAATGGAGGATCATAGGATAGAAATGATGGAGTAGCAACATATTGATTGGGACAAGGGAGTGGTAAGGGATCAAGAGAGGGATTAGGTGACATGATAGGATCTAGATTTGTGGTAGCGGGTGATAAGCGCTCATGAGATGGAGTAGTGGAATCAAGGGGATCATGGGATGGAATGGATGGGGGACTGTGATCTTGAGGTGGACTACATGGGATGGTGTGAACTTGATCTGGAGGAAGGGATATGTTGGTATGCTTTGGATCAAGCTCTTGGCATGATTCATCATGTGTGTGTGGCATGATGATGGAGTCTTGGAGGGAATTTTCAAGTGGGAAAGATGGGAGGATAAAGGATTCAAGGCATTCATGGGAATGGATTTCAGTGATACTAGGAGTGGGAGAAGTGGATTGAATTTGTGTGTCTTTGCTACATTGGGTGATCTAGGTGTAGGAGCAGTGGACTGAATTTGGTTATCTTTGATGGGCTTGGTGGATCTCATAGTAGGAGATGGGGACTCAATAGATTCAGTGGGTTTGATGATTTCAGCGGTTTGAGTGGTGCTAGGGGTGGTAACATCAATGATAGGTGTGGTACGGAGAAGGGTCTCATCACTAGGGACTGTAGATGATGGATTGGGACAACATCGTTCCATGACTACAAGTGGTGGAGTTGGGGATTTCTTCTTTGTAATGAGTCCTTGGAGAACTTCTAGAGTGAGAATTGTGCATACTCTAGGCTTAGTTGGGGTGACAAGGATAAACAAAGGATTAGAGGTTGGTGGAGGATTGGGATTATGGATTTGTGGACTAGGATCGGATTGGGGAATGGGATTGGATGGGGAACTAAGAGTAGATGGAGGGTTAAGGTAAGAATATTGTGATAACAAACTAGAATAGGAAGATGTGGATGGTGGGTTGATGTTATAGGAAGTAGATGAGGAATTAAGATAGGAATATTGGGATGCTGGATTAAGATGTGATGATTGGGATGGTGAATTAAGATTGGAGGATGTGGATGGTGGATTAGGACAAGAAGATATGAGCGGTGTATTAGGACAAGAGGATGCAGATGTGGGATTATAGTAGAGGTATTGGGATAATAGATTAGGATGGGAAGGTTGGGATGGTGGATAGGAAGACATTGATGGTGGATTAGGATAGGAAGATGTGGATGTTGGATTAGGATAAAAAGGTGTTGATGTAGGATTAGGATGGGCAGATTGGTAAGGAGAATTAGGATAGGGGGACATGGATGGGTGATTGTAATAGGAGTATTGGGATGGTAGATTAGGATGAGAAGATTGGGATAAGAGGATGTGGGTGTTGGATAAGAAAATTATGTAGAGGAAGGATATGATGGAGATGTGGGCAAGAAAGATAATAGATATCCCTTGTCAAAGGTAGCATAAGGAGCATTATTAGGTGTGGATGAAGATGTAACAAGATAGCTTAGAAGGGTGATTGGATTTTGGAAAGCGGTTGGGGAAATCTTACTAGCAATGATGGCATCAAGAGGATCTATGTCATATACCTCTTGATCAACAAGATTCTCATTATCGTCGTCAATGTAATTAGGATTCCCCTTGACTACTATTTTTGGTTGCATCGATGGAGGATAAGGATTCGTGATGTTATATTTGATGGATATGTATTGAAAATATGGGAGTAGACTATTAGAAGATGAAAAGGTAAAGATTTTTTTTGATATCAAAAGATCTTGGATGTAGGTGGACTAAAGCTTAGATTAGAATTTAAGCTCAGATTGGGATTGGATCAAAGCTCAGATTAGGATGATTGGAGAGTGTGATGGGATTAGATTGGATAAGATCGATTGATGAGAAGATTTGATAAGATTATATGATGGATATGAAAGGGATTCTAAACCATGTTCAGAGATTACCCTAGGTGACTTAAGGTGTTGATTGATCAGATAAAAGGATAAATAGATGATTGCGGCACCGAATCCACCTTGAGATTGAAAGCGGATTGACTAGATCGAAGATGATAACTGACTCAAGGCGAATGACAAACCTGAGCAGATCTGAGTGATGTTGATCAAATGTAGAAACCTAAGTCAATTTGGATAATAACCTCTAAAACAAAGTTTAGGGGATTTGGATCAAGAAATAATGATGGATACGTAACCTAGAGTCATTCTAAGATGTACCTATTTGATTTAGATGATGAATGGATGACTTGTAGATGGACTGAAGTGAAGATAACTGATGAATCAAAGATGCAAATGGACTGGAGGGCAAGGTCACCTATCCACTTGGCTTGGTCGTCAATATCTGGGGTGTGGTCACCTATCTAGTTCCTGGACTCTTGAAATAGTTAGACGAACCCTCAAAACAGGTAGACAGACTTGCAAAATAGGTAGAAAGATACTCGAAATGAGGAGACGGATGCTCAGAACAAGAGAATGGATGCTTGGAATGAGGAAAGGGATGCTCAAAAGGATAAACTAACTCTTGGAACAAGGAGACAAAATCTCAAAATGGATGAAGGAATACTTGGAATGAGGGAATGGATGCTTGGAATGAGGAAAGGGATGCTCAAAAGGGTAGAATGACTCTTAGAATGAGGAGATCAAAGCTCAAAATGGATGAGCAGATTGACTAAACGAGAGACAAGATTAGTTGTTCGGGGAGAAAATTCACCCAAATTGATGGAAAACTTACTCAAGAAGGTGGCACATGCCTATTCACTAAAACTGGGCAAAAATGATGGAAGACGACATAAAACGGTTGACAGAACAACTTGGATGGAAGACGGGATTGGTCATTTTTGGAGCTAACTCACCCATTCAAGGGGAAAAGCTGCCCAACCAGAGGGAAAGGTTACCCAATCTAAGGGTACAATCACCTATTCTAAAGAATAGGAAAGAACGATGGAAAACGATAGAGAACGACTAACAAAATGGTCAAAAAAGCAAGCAAAAATGTTCATTTTAGAGCCTGGTCACCCCTCTATAGGTCCTGGCCACCCCTGTTGAGGGTGTGGTCACTCAACTAGGGGGAAAGGCTACTTATTCTAGGGAACATGAGAGAATGATCAAAAATGACAAAGAACGATAACAAAATAGACTAAAAAGCAAGCCAAAAACACCCATTTTAGGGCCTGGTCGCCCCTCTATAGGTCTTGGCCACCCCTGTTGAGGGCGTGGAAACCCAACTAGGGGAAAATGCTGCCTATTCTAGGAAATGGGAAAGAACAATCGAAAACAACAAAGAACGATGACAAAACAGATGAAAAGGCAAGCAAACACGCTTGTTTTAGGGCCTGGTCACCCTTCCATGGGTCTTGGATGCCCCTGTTGAGGGCGTGGTCACCCAACTAGGGGGCAAGGCTGCCTATTATAGGGAGCGAGCGAGAACAATAAAAAATGACAAAGAACAATGACAAAACAAATGAAAAAGCAAGCAAAAGCACCCATTTCAGGGCTTGGTCGCCCTTCTATAGGGCCTGGCCACCCCTGTTGAGGGCATGGTTTCCTATTCTAGGGAATATGTGAGAATGATTGAAAATGACAAAGAATGACTGACAAAATGATGAAACGAGTTCCCCAAACAACACAACGGGTTCCTCGAATGACAAGATGGGTTCCCCAAATGACAAAATAGGTTGAATGAATTCTTTAAATGGACTATCAGGTTCATGGAATGAGGGAACAAACTCATAGATGTGCAGAACGAGCAAAAGAGATGGTGGAACAAACAGATGGGAGGTGGGAATGACCATTTAAGATGCAAAAACACATGTTTGGGTGTAGTTGCCCCTCTTCAGGGTGTGGTCGCCCCTCCTAGGGCCTGGTCACCCCTAGACTGGTCCTAATTGCCCCTGAATTGGTCTTGGTTGCCCCTTTGGGTGAAAGATGAAAATTTTTAACTCAAACAGATTGCAAAATGATTGAGACAGAGGGTGGGGTCGCCCCTATTCAATGCATGGTCACGCCTGTTGACAGAACTAAACTTGACTTAGGCAAAAGAACTATGGCAAAGGAGAGAAAACACTACAAAAAACAAGTAAAAGGTATGGATGACTTGACTAATAAGATATGCACTGGTTTTGCACAGAAAAGACAATTCAAACAACACAATCCTAAGATTAGTATGAAGGGTATGGCCAACATGTTCCTCTAACTAGGCTAAACAAGGTGGTCTAGGGAGTCCTCAATATATGCTCAGTATGTGAGGCACAACCATGAACACCAACCCATCACAAGCATGAGTTGGAAACCCTAGTGGAATACTGAAGGCTCAAACCAACTCTTCACATCTATCTAGGTATAACCCTAGCTTCGATGCTCTGCCAAACACAATGTGACTGGATTGGGGTACAACTTTGGCTCTGCCCCCTTTATATACCTTGTCAGTACACATGGTTGGCATCATCCCTTGGGGTGATGAAATCCCCAAGCAAGTTCCACTAAGAAGAGAACACTAACCGTTTTCGGCTAATCCCTAGGCTCACACGAAGTGCAAGGGGAAATCTTGAACGATGTAATGCCCCCTTGGGTAACACAAAGGACTTAATTAAGCTATGATTTCTCTTCACCCAGGATCACCAAATGGCACAAGGGGATTGGATACATCAATAGCTTACTTACAAACAAAGAACACAATGTATTGACTCCCCTTCTTAGACTAGGTGCCTAATTAGTGCGAAAATGAAAGCAAACAACTAACTAAATGTTTTGGTCCTTTTGTCCTACAACAAATGTGTTAGTAGTTTAACCTCTGATCTTCGTTAAGTGTGAAATAACTACACAAATGTTAGTAAAAACCACCACAATCACCAAAAAAATGAGTTAGGGAGTCAGTAGCAATCAAAATGATAGAAAATGGGCCTCGAAAATGACTTAAAACATTGTTTTTATCTCAAACAGCTTTGTTTGGGCCTGGCCACCCCTCTGCAGGTCTTGGCCACCCCTCTTAGGGCTTGGTTGACCTTCTGTAGGGCCTGGTCACCGCTCTTAGGGCCTGGTCACCCCTCTATAGGGCCTGGTCGCCTCTGTTGCCAAAACAAAGAGTGAAACTGATAGTTTTGTCCTAGAAAGGCATTTGTGTTTGGGTGAGGTTGCCCCTCTATAGGTCCTAGTTGCCCCTCTATAGGTCTTGGTCGCCTATCTAAGGGTGGGGTCACCCCTCCATGTCATCTGAACCTGCAAAATGTCAAAAAATAGCAATCATGAGAATAAAAAGGACCCGTTTGTGGGTCCCACCGGGCATGCTAGAAATGTGTGCAAGTGTTTTTTACTTTTAAATATGCAATACAAACTAAAAATACAATGTAAAAAACATAATACCACCTCAAGATTAGCCTAAGTTAAGCACAAATAAAATAAAGATAAAAACAAGAGTGATTATACCTTTATCTGTGTTGATTCCTTGGTTGGCCCTTGATTGAAATTTGGTTGTGTGCTCCTTTGATGGCAATGTGATGGAAAATGAATGCAAGGTGATTAAGATGCAAGATGAAGGTGGGTATGTGATAAAGTGAGCAAGGTGTATGCAAAAGGATGAGAATTAAATATAATCAACTTCTTGAATGCAAAAGATTGGCTTGAGAGCTTGAGAGCATAAGTGTGCTAAAAATGCCTAAGGTCCAAGAATGAATGAGAAGGGGGGTTATTTATAAAAGAAATTGAATTCTCTAGAGAATTCAACGGTCAATATTGAGCCATTGTGGCCAAGATGAAGGGCTATGGTGAGTTGATGACTCACAATTCCTCACATCTTGCCATGTGGAGGATGAAATGTCCAAAGGACATGGTGAGATATGGAAAGGGTACAAATGATGTGGAAGAAGGAAAAGTACTTTGGGATGTGACTAATGTGACTTCTCAATGATCACATGGGTAAGAAGAGATTCCTTGGAGGAATAAAAGTGAATTTTAAATTCACATGATTGGGGATATCTTAAGGATAAGACAAGGTTCCCAAAAAGGGAGCTGAGAAGTACCTTGGATAAGACAAGGTTCTTATAATAGAAGGTTCCTAACCCATGTGACTAATGTGATCTTTAAATGATCACATGAGGAAGAGGAGATTCCTATGAGGGATAAAAATGAATTTTAAATTCACATGGGGAAG
Source organism: Sequoia sempervirens (assembly GCA_007258455.2). Classification (NCBI taxonomy): domain Eukaryota; kingdom Viridiplantae; phylum Streptophyta; class Pinopsida; order Cupressales; family Cupressaceae; genus Sequoia; species Sequoia sempervirens. The sequence continues at coordinate 764,934,896 of VDFB02270651.1, forward strand.
ACAAAAAAGAATTAAAAATTCCTTGGAGGATGAGAGAGTTGACTAAGATGCTGATTAGATTAGCTGATCAATGATTAGAAGACAATTAGTGGCTAATGAAGATTAGTAGTCAACGTCCCTAAAGTGCCTTATCAAGGGCTAGAAGAAGAGGAAGCAAACTAGGTCGAGATATATCATCGATTATTTTTTCGAGAGATATTTTTTTTTAGCTAGACTGCTAGAAAAACAACCTGCAGATCAAATCATGAAAAGTATGATTTATTTAAATCAAGAAGATCCAACAAAGGATTTTATGTTCTTTATTCACTGTCAAGGTGGAGGAATGGTACAGGGAGTCATTGTTTATGATACTATGCAATACGTAACAGGGATGTATTTACAATAGGCATCGGGTTAAATGCTTCAATGGGAGCTTTCCTTCTACATAGGTGGACGTTTACAAAATGGGTAATGACCAAAAACACTTCAATTATGATCCACCAACCCCATATGTCTCCTTATGATTGTCACTCCACTTCAATAGAATCAGGCTTCGATTCAGAGTATCTGAACGAGTTGTGTACGTATATTGTGGATACTTATGTAAGTACGACAAAGTAGGATCAAAAATTAATTTTTTATCTATTAGAAAGAGATAACTTGGAGTAGTTGGAGGATGTGACACATCCTAATCAAGGATTAAACATGTGCACATCCCTAATTATGGGATTAGGAGGTGGGTTAGGATTAAGGAAAAGTGATGGAGGATGTGACATGTGATGAATTAAATAAATGCATTATTTATTTAATTCTTTTGAGGAAAAGGGGAATAAATGGAAAGTTATTTAATTATTAACTAAATACCTTAGGGTTTTAGAGGAATTTAAGGGTGTTAATTAAATAATAGTGATATTACTTAATTAATGCAGATAAGGGGATATTTAGATGAAAATAGATAAATTTGGACAAATGGAAGTGTCCAAATTTGGATGTCTACACCTATAATCAAAATTGTCAATTGGAATGCATATATAAACAATTTTTATTCTCATTTGAACATAATAAATAAAGAAGAAGATAATTATGATCAATCATGCCATTATTATGAAGATGTATTGAGTTATCCTCTACATGCTAGCTACAACAATCTATTATGTTTAGTGAACTAACCTATTGTAGGTATCCAATTCATTCAAGAATCCATCAAACAACCTATGGTGGAAACACATGGTGTGGACATCACTTCAATAGAGATTCCATACCAAGGTAACATTATCATTTATCATTTATTATATCCTTCAATTATTATTTTGGCCTTTCCTCGACCTAGGGCACACCCTCTTGATCATCGTCACTTGTTGTACGTGGAGGTAGAAATAATAAAATGGAGTTTGACTTAGGCAAGCTCCTATATAACAAAACATTTCCCCCTCTTTTCATGTGTGTAGGTTAGACCATAAATTTTTGTCAGCAACATGACACAAGAAACACAAAGCAAACTGCAACCTACCATCTTAAGTTTTTACATCTCCAAAAAGAAGCTTTTTCTAGAAAAGGGAAGTACCAAATTTGTCCTTAAAATTTAGGCCCAAATTTTAGTCATAGGTTCCTCTTTGTATCCATTTTCTAGATCTACTTGTTGGAAAAACAAGGACAGACAACTGAGAGGGGGGGTGTGAATCAATTTTCATAGATTATTTAAACTTTTCAATCTTAACTCAAACTTAACTTAACCCAATTTTAGATTTGATGCATGAAGAATAGACTATAAACAATCAACACATTAGAAACACATAGAACACCAAGATTTTTTTACGTGGAAACCCTGTTAGGGGAAAAACCACAGTGGATGTTAGTCCACAAGATTATACCCTGTTAAAAGTATAAGAATAATAATGGGAATGCACATGCATTCAAGCACATTTCCTTGAGCTCATTGCTCAAATACAAGAGGGCACACTTCTCAAGAAAGAGAAATATGGATTAGATCCACAAGGTATGAATTGAGAAAATAGCTTCTTCAAAACACTAATTACAGTTCTAATTAAGCACATAAACACTTCTTCACACTTCTCTCAAACTTCTTCACACTCTACTTTGCAATCAAATGATATTCACACATACACACATAGGACCACACCGAGCACCTTACAATTTGAACAAACAACCACTCTTATATATCCGCAACATGAATTTCATCAACAACTTCGTCGGCCAAAATACATATGAAAACATATATGCAATGTCAGACCAAATTTATAAATAAATTTTCAATACGAATCAAGCACTGTCAGCCAATATTATAGTGTGGCCCAAAACAACATCCCTGAGTGCACCAAACATTCAAATTTTAATCTCCAAGGATTCGCAACACGTTACAACCACCATGTCAGCCAAGAACATGAAAACCCAAACACATATGAGAAAAATATTTGACCACAAACACACTGATCAATGCAGACATGCAACAAAGATAGAGAATGATCTAGAAACATCCACAAGCAACAAGAACCAACATAGAAACATTTGCAACAAATAAAATTACTAGGATCATATCAACTTCACTCAGGAATACTAACTGAAACAATAGAAAAATTATTAGAACACAACTGTTCATAACACAATCAAAACTTCACGTGGACCTCTGAAACTTCTGGTGGATAAACTAGATACTCTAAAAAATAAACCGTTTAGTCCACAATAGGTTATCATTGACATATGGATCAAGACACCTTCATGACCTTCATTGTTCCTCTGGCAACCTGCAACATTTTCTTTAACGATTTTCTCAATATCTTTGACATATATAGCCTTCAATACATCAATGCTAATAGTGTTGATATCAATGACAACCACATATTAGCAACACAACCACAACATCCAACAATCTCCACCTTTGGAATTGATGGCAACACATGATGTGAAAAACACCATCAATGCAACTCACAATCAACACTTACTCCCCTTAGATTCTAACCCTTCTTCCTTAACCTCTTCTATAAGATCTTCACCCCGCAAGGCTCTTCTCCCCAGATAAGCAACATTTTTTCACATGACTCTTCTCCCCCTTTGACATCAATGGAAAAGATAAAAATTATCTTCCCACATACAAGCTCTAATCCACATATCTACACATTTGACTACTCCCCCTAAGTAGCAACTATGAAAACATCAATCCAGATCAGAATATAGCTTTGAAGCATACAAATTGATGCAAGTAAGTGCATCTCTAGTTCATATTAGGAGGGTTAATTACCCCTCACATTCCTTTGAGATACTCAAAAGTATCCTTTGGAAACCACCTAGTGAAAATTTCTGCAATCTGTTCTTTGGTAGGCACATACTCCAATTTGACTTCTTTCTCATTCACTTTTTCCCTTAGGAAATGAAACTTGATTGATATATGCTTGGTTTTAGAGTGTAGCACTAGATTATTTGATATGTTTATTGCACTTGAGTTGTCACATTATATGGCAATAAGTTCATCATATACTATTCTAATATCTTTCAACATTTGTTTCATCCACATCACTTGAGTACAATTATTTGCAACAACAATATACTTTTCCTCAGCAATAGATAGGGAAATGGAATTATGCTTTTTACTCAACCAAGACACCAGCTTCTTCCCTAGGAATAAAGCACCACCACTAGTACTTTTCCTATCATCTACATCTCCTGCCCAATCCCCATCAATATATGCACTCAGAGTAAGATCATAATCTTTAGGATACCAAAGCCCAAAATCAACTGTTCATTTCAGATATCTGAAAATTCTCTTTACAACAGTCACATGAGATTCTTTTGGATCACCCTGAAATCTAGCAACCATACATGCAATATTCATAATGTCTAGTCTAGTTTGAGTTAAGTAGAGCAATCCTCCAATCATTGACCTATATATTGTTTGATTTACCTTAGGAGAATCATTATTCTGTGTTAACTTGCATTCAGTTACCATGGGTGTACCAACAGGCTTTGAGTCTTCCATGCCAAACTTCTTCAATAACTCTCTCACAAATTTGGATTGAGATATGAAAATCCCATTGTCTGTCTAAGTAACTTGTAATCCTAGAAAGAACATCTCACCAATCATACTCATTTCAAATTCACTTTTCATTTCATCAGCAAACTTCATAAATAAATCATCTCCTCCAAAAATAATATCATTAATAAAGACTTCAATAATCAACTCTTTATCATGATCCAACTTAAAATACAAGTTGTTGCCAACAGTACCTTTATTGAATCCAAGCTTTAGTAAGTATTTATCCAGTCTAGCATAGCAGGCTCTATGAGCTTGCTTGAGTCCATATAGAGATTTCTTTAATCGACAAACCATGTCTTCCTTGTCAGTCAGTTGAAATCCATCCGACTGTTGAACATTTACTCCTAACTCACCATTCAAAAAAGCTGACTTCACATCCATTTGATAGAATTTATAGTTCTTATATGCAGCATAAGCAAGAAATAATCTTACAACTTCAATTCTAGCAACAAAGGCAAAGGTTTCTTCAAAATCAATACCTTCCATTTGTGAATACCCTCTACATACCAGTCTTGCTTTACTCTGGATCACTTCACCTTGTTCATTTAGCTTATTCTGAAAGACCCATTTAGTACCAATCACATTTTTATCTTACGTCTGGGAACAAGAATCCATGTATCATTCTTTTCAATATGAATTAGTTCTTCCTTCATAGCTTCCATCCAGTATTCATCATTGCAAGCTTCATTGACATTTTTAGGTTCAATCTTGGAAATCAGGCAATACTCTTTTACAATCCTTCTTCTGGTCTGCACAGTTTTATTCTTGTCTCCTATAATTTGATTTTCAGAATGATTCAATCTCACATAGCTTAGAGTTTTAGAATTCACTCGCACTTCTAGTTCTTTTTTTCTTTCTTCTTCACTTCCATTTGTCTCTCCTTGAATTTCTTGATTTACCAAAATGATTTGAGCTTGATTTTGTGTCTGAACATTCTTCCCTTTGTTTGTACTGTCTTGCTAGTCATCTAAATCATATCCACAGTATTTAGATGATCTAGCACATTCCTCATCAACTCTGACATTTTCACTTTCAACCATTTTTCTTAATCTTCTGTTATATCAATGGTAAGCCTTGCTCTTGGTAGAGTAACCTAGAAACATTCCTTCATCACTCCTTGCATCAAACTTTCCTATGTCCTCATCTCTCTTAATGTAGCATTTGCTTCCAAAAATCTTGAAATATTTAATAGTAGGTTTATAACTAAACCATAGCTCAAAAGGAGTCTTACCAGAAATACCATTAACATTTACCTGATTTAAAGTGTAATCAATAGTTTTTATAGCTTCTCTCCAATAGATGTGAGGCACATTACCTTCAATCATCATTGTTCTAGCAGCATCCAGAATGGTTCTGGTCTTTTTCTCTACAACTCCATTTTGTTAAGGGGTTCAGGGAGCAGAAAACTCTCTTTATTCCATGCTCTTCACAACAGGAATTGAACTCCCTGGAGGTGAACTCACCACCTTTGTTTGACTTTAGGCATTTAATCTTTAGACCTTTCTCATTCTCTGCCATAGCTTTGAAACTTCTGAACTTCTCTAATGCTTCACATTTTTCTTTTAAGAAAGCAACCCATATCATCCTAGAATAATCATTGATAAGCAACATAAAATACCTTTCTCCTTGTAGACTTTTGATTCTGAAGGGACCACATAGATCAGTATGCACCAGCTCTAGTATTCCATTAGAATGATGTTTTTTACTCCAAAAAGAGACTCTAATCTGTTTACCCATCTGACATTCCTTGCATATTGTGTTATCAAGTTTTACTAGCTTAGGTAGATCTCTTACTGCTTGAATGGAACTTACCTTGAAAATGTTATCAAAATTCACATGACACAACCTCCTATGTTATAACCAGCTTCATCTACTTGAGCAATTAAACAACTTACATTACCAACACTTGGGTGAAAAATATTACCTCTTGTCTTTGTACCTGAAGCAATCATATTTCCAGAGCTTCCAAGTATCCTGCATCTTCCATCTTTGAACTAAAGATCATAACCCTTGTCCGTGATTTGTCTAAAACTCAACAAGTTATGCTTTAAGCCTTCAACATAAATGACATCATCAGTGTTATGTTTACCACCAAGACAAATAGATCCTCTGCCACATATCACACTAGCATTGTTATCTTTGAATATGACAACCCCACCATCATATTTCTCAAGACTTACAAATTTTCTTTTATCACCAATCATATGATGTGAGCATCTATTGTCAATAACTCACTCATCCTTCTCTTCAATTCAGGCTGTAAGAGTTTTCTCAACTTTAGTAGATTCAGTAGCCACCGGACCGTTTTCCTTGATAGCAATGAAAACCCATTCATCTTCATTTCCATTTTCTTTATCAGATTCTTCATCTGTCACACCTTCTTCAGCAAAATAGCACTTCTTTTGAAATCTAGGTTTGTAGGGCTTAGACCTAGGAACTCTTCCAAGACACCTTGAAGCAAAATGACCTATTTTTCTAGAAGAGAAACATTTAATAGACAACTTTCCTTTATACTTACCTTGTCCTCTGCCTTCTTTCTTCACAATCAATGCTTCCAACTCTTCAACATCTCTTTCTTCTTCTTCAAGTTGTTTCATCTCTTCCTCATATTTGAATGTCTTTCTAGAACTTTCTCCTGAATCATATCTTTGCATGTTTCTTTTGGATATAGAAGCCTTAAATGCAGATTTAGTCTTAGGTGCAGAATCACCAAATTCACTTAATTCAAAGGTAGCAAGTTTACCAATCAGCATATCCCTTGTCACATTTGTTACTAATCTAAATTCTTCAATAGCATGAGCTTTTGATTTGTAGGAAGGAGGCAATGATCTAAGCACTTTAGCTACAATTTCTTGTTCATCCAAGGTACCACCAGCACATATAATATCCATCACAATTTCATTTACTCTTTGCATAAAAGAAATATTTTCATCTTCACCCATCTTCAAATTTTCATGTACTTGTCTTTCAAACTTTGTAGCTTAGCGACCTCCACATGTACATCTCCTTCATACAAAGTCTCCAACTTCATTCACATCTCATGAGCTATCTTCAGACCTATCACATTTGTCATTTTTGAATCTGTCAGAGCACTCAACAAAGCTTCCATAGCCCTGATATTATTCTCAACATCTTTAATCTCATCAAAAGTGGAAGGACCATTATGAGGAATAGTATATTTGTTCTTCGTAATCTTCCAGAAGTGTTCACCTAAACATCTCAAATGACATTCCATTCTGGTTTTCCACAGTGAGTAGTTTGTTCCATCAAATCTAGGGTTGTTCTTCTTATATGATGCCATCATGGATCACCTCAAGCTTTTAAACTTCTTCAGAGGAAACTGCTCTGATACCAATTTTTGGCAAAACAAGGACAGACAACTGAGAGGGGGGAGTGAATCAATTGTCATAGATTATTTAAAATTTTCAATCTTAACTCAAACTTAACTTAACCCAATTTCAGATCTGATGCATGAACAATAGACCATAAACAATCAACACATCAGAAACATAGAGAACACCAAGATCTTTTTTACATGGAAACCCTATTAGGGGAAAAACCACGATGGATGTTAGTCCACAAGATTATACCCTTTTAAAAGTATAAGAATAATAATGGGAATGCACATGCATTTAGGCACACTACCTAGAGCTCATTGCTCAAATACAAGAGAGCTCATTGCCCAAGAAAGAGAAATACAAAATAGATCCGCATGGCATGAACAGAGAAAATAGCTTCTTTAAAAGCCTGATTACAGTTTCGATTAAGCATAGAAACACTCCTTCACACTTCGCTCAAATTTCTTCACACTCTACTATGCAATCGAATGATATTCACACATACATACACAGGAGCACACTGAGCACCTTTCAATTCGAACAAACAACCACTCTTATATATCTGCAACATGAATTTCATCAACAACTTCGTCGGCCTAGATTTACAAATAAATTTTCAATGCGAGTCAAGCACCATCGGCCAATATTATATTGTGGCCCAAAACATCCCTGAGCACACCAAACACTCAAATTTTAATCTCCAAGGATCCACAACACATTACAACCACCATTTCAGCCAAGAACATGAAAACCCGAACACATATGAGAAAAATCTTCGACCGCGAACACACCGATCAATGTGGACATGTGACAAAGATAGAGAATGATCTAGAAACATCCACAAGCAATAAGAACCAACATAGAAACATCTGCAACAACTGAAATTACTAGAATCATATCAAATTCACTTAGGAATACTAACTGAAACCACAAAAAAATTGTCAGAACACAACTATTCATAACACGAATTCATAACACGATCAAAACTTCACGCGGACCTTTGAAACTTCTAGTGGATAAACTAGATACTCTCAGCAATAAACCCTTTAGTCCAAAACAATTGATCATCGATGTACGGATCAAGACACCTTCATGACCTTCATTGTTTCTCTAACAACTTGCAACATTTTCTTTAACAATTTTCTCAATATCCTCGACATATACAACCTTCAATACATCAATGCTAATAGTTTTGACATCAATGACAACCACATATCAGCAACACAACTACAACATCCAACACATCTGTTCTATTAGCATCCATTTTTATTTGTGCAATAAATTATATTTTCAAATCTAGGGTTTATGTCAAATAGGCTTATTAAAACACATCAAAATTCTCCTTTTTGAAACTCAAGATGACCAAAGCTTGGTAGATTGGATCTCATGGCACCTATCCAATCATCAAACCCTAGTTGGTTTTGTGTCTAAATGTAGAGGAAAAGTGAAAAGAAGTTGATCCTAGTTAATCTAGGTAGATCTAGGATCTCTTTTCCCACTCTACAGTAAAATAAATGCATACAAATAAATAAAATTAAACAAGTATGCTTAGCTCAAAATATGATCAAGATAATGTTGTGCCAAGCACGTCAATAACTAATTCATTAATTTATCAAAGCCTTTTGGGATGCAAGGCAAACATCTTTGAACTTGAAAACTCTTTGTTTGATAGTTTGGTTTACTTTTGAGATTATGGAATTGATCTCCATGAGTGTAGATCTAAACTTATGCATTTTGTTCTAAAATTGTGTTGATCTATCAATCAAAACTCAATTCAACTTATTGTCTTCAACCTGCACATCTAAAACGGGTGGTCCATATAAACACCATCAAGGAGCTTGCTAGGTAGGGAGATTCTCTCCTAGTCTTGAACCCCTAATATTGAGTTTATATAGTGGAACAACATAATAAAAAATAATAGGCATACATGCAAGGATGCCTAGGAATGATGATGTTATGTGGTGCTTTAATTATGTTCTTTATGTGATGATGTAAGTTAGAAGTAAGAGCTCTTAGTGTTTAGATGTGTAATAATGAATTAGGTTTTGTCCTTAAATACAACACTATAGCACACATGCTAACAATGTTCTTACTTTAGTTGACTCATAAGGACTAGTTGGAAGGAGTCAATGAGGGTCCAAATTCAAATTTAAAATTTGAAACTTTTGAGGTCATTTTTGTATTTGCTTCCATATCTAGTAAGAATAGATTATTTGGAAACTTCCATGCTAGAATAAGCTACTTGTCCACTAGTCATTGCTCAAAGGACAAATGAATTAAATTAAGTCCAAAATAGAAGGGAAAAGATCAAGGTAGCATTTTTCACCATTACAATTATCAATCAAAGTTTGATGGAATAAATTTTCAAACTCAAAATAGTTATAATCATAAATAATGATACACCCCATCGCCCATTCTCCTTCCTTTCTTTTTCTTTTATTTCCTTTGTTCCTTTGATTTTATAATTTAGTTGTCTTGCAACATTATTTTAGATTTTTTGCCAAAACAAATACTGCAAAATTAATTGTTAACAAGGGTAAAAAATCAAAGCTATGAATAATTTGGATGCGGTCCCATTCCTTTCTTTTTTTTTGAATTAATGTAATTTTTTTTAAAGTAATATAATGGACACTCAATCATCAATTTTTTTTTATATATAAATATTCATACCTTTGAAAAGAAAAAAGTTTTCCAGTCTATGAAGCCAGATAATAATTCCACTAAATTTTATAAAATACATGCCTAATCTTAACTCTCTAACTCCATTCACAATGTTTCAACTCAAAAAGCTATTGGACACACTTTTCCTTAAAATGCAGTTGCTGAAGGCTTAAACATTCCAAATCAGAACAACCTATCAGGCATCTAGCCGTCTGTTTCTCATCATTATTATGCACACAAACTACAAGTTTTCTCAACACAGAGAAACACTTCATTGATGGCTTTTCTTTTCTCATTGCCACTTTAATTTCTAATTTAGTACAAGATAATTTCATGTTATTTACACAAATGGATTGAGGTACTCGTCAACAGTTGTGTATTTGATATCTGGGTATAGCTGACTGGCCTCCACTCCATCGGGTCCAATTTCAAAATTGGTTTGATCCCCTTTCACATAAAGTGTATGAAAAATTGCATAGAAAATTTTCATTGGAAAAGGGGTCTCTGCATCATTCACCACATTCACATAAGGTATTAGTATCGCTATTTACATGGTAATTGTATAGCAGGAGTTTAATATTTTATAAATCAAGAAATTTTCAGTCTCAGCCATGGCTGACCCTGTAACTACTGACCGGGTTAGTTTTATTTTAAGAAAAACTAAAACTTCTTTAGGTGTTCAAGTTGAAATAGTAGTCTACCGGGTACCCCTCATGCACTGTTTCATCTTAAAACTATTTCTAAGAACTCTTGAAATCACCAAATCCAGAGTAATCTAGAATATCAAACTAAACTAATAAGAAAATAGAATTTGATATTGACATCACTTCAGAAAAAAATGGTGGTAGAAGGTTAGTTTTTAGATTAAAAAACCTACTTAAAATTTTTACAACTTGAAGATTTTCCAAGCAATTCAAAAGCTACGGAGTTAGTTTTGCATGTTCTCCTAACCTTCAATAAGGTTAAGAACCTGTTCCTCAGATAGATATTCCTTTTCCAGACTCTTTCCTATCTTCTTCTCCCAAAGAGCTACAAGTTCATTGGATGATAGAGTGTTGGCAGGAAGCCTCAAGTAGAGGATCTTGTTCAAGGTTCTAGGGTCATCCACTGACTTGATTGTAAATGTCCCGACGTCTTCCTCCTTCACATACACAGCTGCATCCACATTGAATGATACTTGAGAACAAATCAAATAAATTCTTATTAATGGATTCCTTGACCTACAAAAACCCACAACATAAAATCTTATGTCTGCAAATAGGAATTAAGGGGTCACAAAGAAACATTTGTTAGAGCTCACATCAGAAGAATATGCTTCAGTTAGAAAATTTAACAAAACAGATTTTTAAATCAAAGCTAAATGCTGCCAAAAAAGCATATAGGATACAGATCTAGAATCAAACATTGTAAACACAGCATACCCATTCTCCATACATTGTGAATACTGAATAGCACCTTGCATGTAGAGGGTATTTTTAAGGGCATCTGATATCTTATAAAGTGACTCCTGTGGGTAAATACATCAATTTTTAGATAAGAAATTACACATACCTTTATGATTTCCATCTCCATATATAACAACCTTATCTCTTGGAGGGCTTGTAAGGCCAATCTGTGCTAAGTTGGGAAGAATAAACCCAGCAAAACAGTTCGCGGAGACAAATGTATATGGAATGCCTTCTGCCTCAATAGCCCTACGCAATTTGACTCTCAAATCACATACACTCTTTATGGGCTCCACTGCATGTTGTCTATCAACATCCATCCCAAACTCTGATGGTAGAAATCTCTGCACAACAAGAATGAAAAATTGGACGTAGAGAACTTCACTAATATTTCTTTTAATTGATGAACTTTCCTAACTTTTAACTTAGATGTTACTGCTCCGATCAAGGGGTGTTTCATCTGTCAGAAGCAGGGGGGTTTAGTTTACCCTAATTAAATACATAACTGGAATCCATTCTACAAAAATTACAATAATGCTATTAATGGAATTGAATTGTTATATACAAAAATTGTGTTGGTAACAATCCATATTCAGGACTAAAGAGGGCTAAGCTCTGTGACAGAGAGATCCAGCAGCCTATAAGGTCCCAGGTTTGATTTCTAGTCGCTCCAAGCACATATATCTGGCCTTTGATGGCATGTTAGAAATAATATTCATTCTAAATGAAAGAAGGCCAATACTCGGTGGAAAAGTGGCCTGGCAACTAAAGGGAGGCCCTAGATTTGAGTGGCTGATCAATTAGAAAAGTAGACAAATTTTCACCTCGATAGTTCCAACTTCTTTAATAGCGTTGATGAGATTGAATTGCTCTGCTGTCAGTTCTGTATTAATGGCGGAGATGACTATGTCCACCTTCTTAATTGCCTCTACAAGGCTTGCATAATCCTCTATCGAGCCCTGCAAATGGGTATTGAGAAAACAATGATTAACAAGAAAATAATCTAAGCAGCAAATTTGAGAACTGTACTAATCATGCAGCATTACCAAAACAACCTCAAGAAGAGACAATCAACACAAAATGATGACTAAAAAGAATTAAATTAGAGTTATAAGATGATAATGTTAATTATTAAATAAAATTCAATGTTAATCGAATTGAATTGAGATATTAATGTGAAGTACTAGGTAACAGAGGTCCAATAGGATTCGAAAATATTTTATCCACAATGGTGATCAAGAAAATGAAATTCTGAGGTGTTAACTGGTAATATTAAACAATGGTTAATTGGAATTGAATTTAGATATCAATAGGCAACATGGGTCAATAGGATTGAAAAACAATAACAAACAAAATACTGAATAAGAAGAAAAAACTCTGAGTTGTTGAATGGTAATATTAAATTTTTTTTTTTGGAGGGGAAGGGGGAGGGAGAACTAAGCAGTTAAATATTACAAATAACAGGAAGCAGAACAGACGTCCATGCAGTGATGCACAGGCAATGCACCGTCTCACAGTCAACAGATGAGCAAAATTAACAAACACTGATGAGACTTAATGACAGCAGGGAGATTGAATGTCAAAGCATGACATAGAGAAGATAAAATTAAACGGTGTAGCTTGAAGAAAGCTGCCACAAGTGCTGAACTGGAGACACTAGAAATCCATAGCAGCTGAAAGAGTAGCAGTCATAACACAACCACAGAGCAGCCTGGTGACAAATTGAGTGATGAATGGCTGAGAGACAAAATGGTCAGGTATCAACCCAAATACTAGTCACAAAAAACTCCCGCATCACTTTGTCAGAGTTCACATAATCCTTCACAGACACATTCTGTCTTGTTTTAATGTTCACCTCTTCATACCTTTCATGGAAGTGACAGTTCTTGCCTGTGAGCTCCTAGACATCACAAACCATGGCAAGGCAGGACCAAGAGTAGATAATGTGAAACAACAAAACTTGAAGAATGCTGCCAAATAAGTGCAGAACTGGAGACACTGGATAGCCATAGCAAGTGTAACTGAAAGTTTATAAAACAACCACAGAGCAGCAAGGTGACAAACAGAGCAATGTATGGCTGAGACACCAAATGGCTTGATCTCAACCCGTAAATCACTCATATTAACCTTATTCGTTACTATGTCTGTCTTCACATAACCCTTCACAGACTCATTCTCTGCTGAAAACAGAGTAGTGCCAAAGCATTTGAGGGAGCAGGAGCAATAAAATATACGCTGAGCAGTAATCACCATAGTACTCCACCACAGCCCATGGACACTCTGTAGACATTGACCTGTGTTGCTAATGATGAAGACACCAAGATGGCCGATAAGGTTAGGTTTCCACCAAAATAGCAGTTTTATTATACACTTCTAACCTTTTTGTCATTGTCCACACAACCAAAAGCCATCAGCCGCGCTCTGTTAATTTCCAACGAATTCCTGCCTTCCACGCAGAGGGTAAAGTTTCCAACGTTGAGCTTGTACTCAACACAGTACATAAGAATTTTCAATTCAGTGTTCTGTATCTAATTCCAAATCATACGTTTTGAACTTTTGGCTGCTGGAAAAAGACTGGGAATAGTGGAAGACTGCCATAGTAGTGTCAAAGCCAAATGATAATGAGCCTCAAATCACATGTTTTGAACTCTTGGTTGTTGGAAAAAAAAGCTGGGAATAGTGGAAGACTGACATAGGGGTTCAATAGCCTCATTCCTTATTGCCCCATTTGGCCCAAACAATACTCCTCATAAGCTTTGTCAGTTGGTTCACTTGGTTGTAGCAACTTTTAAGAAAGAAGAAAGTAAGAAAAAGCATACACATAGCTAGCTAGAAGAATTGTGTTTTCCACTTGGATGCAGTAAGTCACGGATAAGGACCAGTTAGTACAATTTAGAAATTTGTCTTTGAATTTGATCAGGAATCAAATTCCACATATCTTTGAGGTACACATCAATGCCAAAGGGGATATCAAGGTATCTAGTGACGGTGCCATGTGTCACATCTCGCCATTTGCTTGGGATGCATGGTGGATGAGGGTTGGGGTGGGCCAGGATGAACTCAGTTTTATGCATTGCTAGTGTGGAGCCTGAGATGGCCACTTGGATAAAGTTAGTCATGGATAAGAATCATTTAGTCCAATTTAAAAATCAATCTTTGAGGAACACATCAATGCCGAAGGGGATATCAAGGTATCTAGTGATGGTGACATGTTTCATATCTCGCCATTTGCTTGGGTTCATGGTGGATGAGGGTTAGGGTGAGTCATAATGAACTCAGTTTTATTCATGGCTAGTGTGGAGCCTGAGATGGTACAAAAAAATTTATGTGACAGTGACACTTCATCAGCTGAATTTTGAATAAAATTCAGCTATCGTCAGCAAAGTATGAGCTAAGGGCTTTGGCATTACTTGGGAGTGAAATAACAAGGAAAGCTCAGTGGAAAGTGCACGGTGGAACAAATATCTGAGAGCATCAGTTGCTATTACAAAAAGAAATGGAGCGAGGGGCCAGCTTTGGCACTAGGACTTTTTCAGTGAGAACTGGCGGGTGAGGAATCCATTGATTACAATTCTAGCATTAATGTTCATAAACAACATTCTAATTTAAGCACAGATCTTGGGCCTGAATCCCAACCATTTTAACATGTGAAGACTGAAGGGCCATTGGATGCAATCATAGGCTTTGATGAAATCAAGATTGATAATTAGAGTCTTGCTGGTCCATTTTGATAGTCTCTCGAGCTAAGACCAGATTCTCTAAAATGTCTGTCTCCTAAAAAGCCCAGCTATTCTGGCCGCACTATCTCCTGGGTAATATGTTTTATCACACCCACCAACGCCTTGACAATGATCTAGTTTTAGAATAAGAAAAATAAATTCTGAGTTGTCGAATGGAACTGTTAAACGATGGTCAATTTAAATTGAACTTAGATTGTAATGATCACTAGAGAGGCCAATAAAATTGAAAAGCAAAAAATGGCTTAAAATGTACTCAATGGGGGTTAGCCGTGCAGGCGTAATAAAGAATCAGAAATAAATTAAGTACACATTCTGACTAAATGATATCTATAAATGATGAATTCGGTTGATGGATCGACAGAGAGTAAGCTACAAAATTTATAGGATCAAGCTTATACAAGTTATAATTTTCATTCAAAAACTAAATTCAGATAAGTTTGATGGACTAATGCTATGCTTAAAGCTGGTTCTAGGAAAATTCACCACCAGCAATTTACCATTGGAAAATTCATGGTCAACCGCCACGACAAATTCACCTTAAGGAAAATTCACCACCACCAATTCACCGCTGTGGAAAATTCATCGCATTAAAATTTTGTGATTAATTTTCTGTGGCCGTGAATTGCTGGTGGTGAATTTTCCTTGAGGTGAATTTGTAATGGCCTGAATTTTCCCGCGATGAATTGTTGGCTGTGAATTGCTGACGATGAATTTGCCTGATGCCCTTAAAGCTATGGAGTGGATTATGGGAAATTCTTACACAATTCAAGGATACCTTGTAGAAAATTATGCTATTTTATTTTTTATTGGTGAACTGGCTCCTCCCAAAAGTACAATTTTTTACTATAAGTAACAAGTTGGGTTGACTGGTTGAGATGTATCCCCACTTTAAAACTTTATTTTGAGTTAGGTACAGTAATTAAAATGGATCATTCCTAACGAATATCGGTTTCAAAACTAAAGATCGAAGTTTAAACCTGGTTTGCCAGACTTTCACATAGTTTATTAGAGGACTTCGAATCCAAAATCTGTAATCACAACTCCCATAAAAAAAAAATATTTGAAGTCTAGAAAGCATGTAACTCACATAAAGTATAGTTGCTCCAGAGGATTTGAAGGATTCTAACAGCTGGGCCTTGTCTGGATTAGAAGCTGTGGATTCCCTCAGAAGAAGGAAAGTGGGATGACCCTGAGCAAGACTGGCAGTAGTTATATGACGGCCAATGTAACCAGTTCCTCCTATAATAAGAATTCTGCTGTTCCCCATCTTAACCTGAATTTTATTTTGCTATTCAATCGGTATTAATATTTTTTGTGAATTGCAGAGGACAAGTAAATATTAATAACACGTGTTCGGACAAAAGTCAAAATACATATTACGTATTCAAGTGGCCATGGAGCCTGACAGAAAGGACAAAGAAGAGAATAATGAGCCCCTTAGGTGACTAGTAATCGAAGCTTCCACAATATTTTGTTTCTCCTTATTTATATTGTAGAGGAATGCCGGACTGCTCGGCAACTTTTTTGCCCACGAACAAACGAAGCACTTTTGTAAATAGGGGAAAAGATCTATTATTTGAGCATGTTCTAATAGTTGTGATAGCATTTGTTTATATAATGCTTAATATTTTTAACAATATTGGACCAATAGTTGTGACTTTAAAGTTGTTAGTATTGATGATTAGGGCTTAAATTTGATGGCCGTATGGCCGTATTTAGTCATTTTAGCTGTAAAATATAATTAAAATTTTAGGAAGACTGTATCTTTTTAACATAAAAGAGGGGTAAAATTTATTAAAACAAGAGAAAATTACAGAGCAAAGTCATTACATAGCATTATCAAGCTCCACCAAATGGTCCAACTATTGAGACAAATCCGGGGGTAATTGACCCCGATCAACCAAATTCCAATCACGAATATGATTAGAAGCCCATTTAGCCAAACAATCAGCAACACCATTCCACTCCCTAGGAATATGAGTGAAAGTAACAAACTCCAGAGAAACACAAAGATTGAGAATTTGTTCAATAATCAAAGCCGGATGCCAACTAACATCATCTAAACGCCGCCTATTCAACAAGTTCACCACAACCTGGGAATCAGATTCACATATAATCTCGCGCCACCCCAACTGACTGCCACGCTCCATAGCCAGTAATATAGCCCGAGCCTCCATAAGATTATTAGTATGAAGACCCTTATTAGTATGAAGACTGTATCACTTGAAAGGCAAAATTTTAGTTAAACTGTCAAAATTTCTATGTAATTATTGCTATATATGTTTTTTCAATCTACATATATTTTCTTAAAATAGATAACCTTTAATATTTGAAAGGCAACTTCAAGTAAATGACCATCACAAAAGAATTGCTTGACAGGCAAGGTCGACCGTCAAATTTAAGCCCTCTTGATGATGACTACCCATAATTAAATTAAATGTATTCTTTAGATCTAAAAAGCAACAAATCATGTGATGTCACATCAGTGCCCAATAAAACATGATGTAGATGCACAAGTATTGGTCTCATTTTATTTTGGGTCTTTTTGGACACCTGGACAAAAAACACGCTAACATGGCATCATATTTAATGATGTGGCCTTGAAACCTTAGTTATAAGCAGGGGACTTGCCAAGTAAACTGTTGTAAAAAATTGGGAGTGATTTAAATTTTTCACGTAGGATTTTGAGAAGCACGAAGTTAGGGTGCTCAACTACTGGGTCCTCTCCCCTAGTTCAACATTACATGTAGAATAAAGGATTCTTGAAGTGCCATTTTTTGGGTAAAATCAACAACCAAACATTCTATTGGCTCACTTGGAACAATTGTCGTGAAGGTTTCTTAAGGAAAATGAGTCAGTTAAACTAATTTTTTATCTCTTCTTATTGTCCAATTTTCCCCACATGTTGATCACTTTGTTTTCAAACATTTCAGCCACTCTTTCTAACCACTTTCCCATTTTTACCACTCTTTCTAACCATCTTCCTATTTTTACCATTCTTTCTCTCTCGATTACCACCCCTCTCCAAAGATCTTCCCTTTGTGTTGAATGTCTTCATCTCAAAAATCAAGATTGCATTAATGATCTCTTAGCTACTTGGAATGTTGAACCAAAACTTCAACATATGGATTAGTTGGTGGGAGAGAACCATTGCTATCTATGTACCTCCTTCCTCTGTAATTATGGACAAAAAGTTGTAAAATGTTAAGACTTGAAAAACCCCTACAAGGTCAACTAGAACATGGGCATATCCTTTTGGTTTCCAATCCTCACATTATCTTTGTGTAGCAATCAATTGCTAACTCAAAGAATGCTCTACAATTAGAAATAATTTGCTTGGTCGATTAGTGGGATATTGAGGGTGTAAGGAAATTTTTCAAAAATGGTAATAACCATGGATGGTTATTTAATTTTCTTAATTCAACACTTGTATCATAATATATTCATATTATTGACTTTTGGTTTGGCATCTACATGACAATTGTCAAATCAAGTTCCACATTTCTTGGCCCCCATTACACTTACTTCAATTAACATAAATATATTTTCTTTTCATAAAATATCAACTATAATGTCTAATTGAATTAATCTATTTTTATTAAAACTTGTTGGTTTAATTAGTACACATTAGAAATATTAAATTAATTCTCTATTTAGTAATAAGGTAGTTAAAATTTATCTTTCACTAGGGTCTTCCTATTAGCTACTAGTTAACACACTTTGGTATTTTTAATACTAGATGTCTATTTTATGGGCAACTTGAAAATGTTTTGAATTTATTTTAGTTTTGCACTCATGCATAGTCAACCTAACAATGGATTCATGACTTTTTCAAGCATCTTAGACCAAAGTTGTCTACTCGGTGTAATATTTTTGTTAGACAATGGGTTTGAATTTCCACTTAAATTCTTCTAGCTATGACATGCTTTGAAATTGAAGATTTATACTATATTTGGAAAGATAAAAATTATTTTATATTTGCTAATTGTATTGTATGCTTAAAAATTTCTACTCACATCAAGTTTCTTTTAGTTTCAATTGTGCTCATGCAATTTCAAGTTCAAGCCAGGAAAGTGGCCATGGAAGTGAAATACCTTCACAACCTCCTTGATCACTAGGAGAATGCTTCCTCCCTCTTAACCTTCTCATGATAGATCCCCCCACCAAACACAATAGCATGATCACTTTGATTATGCTCAATGTTACTCTCAAAGCTCTTTAAGAGTGTCTTCTCTACGTCTAGCTAGATAATTGTCTAGATAGTCTCTTTGTGTTGGCCATGCCATCCGCTTACAAATCTCTTACACCCTCTTAATAGCTTGGATGGGTGCCTAGTGGCCAAGGTAAATTTCCTTGCCTAGCTCTCGCCCTTTTGTCATTGAGGAGTTCAATTTACACTGTCTAGTGTTCAAGATTTACATTTGTAGGAAGACCTCGAGGAGGTAAAGGACACTACTCTCACTAAGGATGTGCCTAATGGAGGATGAGGTAACCTTGATGACCAAGACCCACCTCCCAATGTTGGTTCTATAGCTTTAGCTGCATAAGTTTGTTTATTGACTTTATGAACTTTGATTATATGATAGTGTAACGGTCAAGTTTTCTTATTTTGGAGCCATATTTCATGTACTTGTTATTTCCTTCTTGAGGCTTCATAATACTTTGTTCCCTTACTTTACCAATTTAGTCTTGTGAAACATAATATCATCTCCAAATATTTTTTAAGAATAAACTATATTTATTTTTCTTTATATTTTAATTTAGAAAGTGCACAATTATTCATAAAATATAGATTTTATTTAAAAATCCATTGACTTTAGAATGATATTCTCTACCAAACTTTCATATCAAAGATATTTTATAATATTATGTTTTTATAATAGAAAGTGTCTATTCAATCACTTAAAAAACCTAACTAAATCCAACCCTAATGAGAAACGAGAATTTATTTTTCTCTCCCTCTGCATTTCTTCAAGCAAAGATGTGTCGACGAATGACTTTCCTTTAAAGCTTTGTCAAAAAGCCTTACTCATCTTCCAAAATTTGCACACCATTTTCTATTTTAGTTGATTATGAAAAATAGTTAAGGTAAAGATGGGAAGCAGCAAAATTATGATAATAGGAGGAACGGATTATATTGGCCGTCATGTAACCAAAGCTAGCCTTGCTCAGGGCCATCCCACTTTCCTCCTTGTGAGAGAATCCACAGTTCCCCATCCAGAGAAGGCTGAGTTGCTAGATTCCTGTAAGTTCTCAATTTCTTCTCTACAATTTTCAAATCTCTAGTGTTTTGCCTGGTTGGTTTCTGATGGAGCCTGTCAATTAAATTTTCGAGGTCAAAATCTTAAGCTATTTCACTTAATATGGCCATTCTGCAACTCAGGAAGCTTTTTTCAACCAAGTATTTAGCAGCTCAAAATGTCTTTTCTCATCACTCATCTGGAATTTTCCTCAATACCCATCAACAGGGACCCATTTTATATAATACCACCATTCTGCAACTCAGAAAGCCTTTTTCAACCAAGTGTTATTACTTTTACCATTCAGCAGCTGAGAATGTCTTTTCTCATCACTTATCTGGATGTTTCCTCAAAACCCAACAACAGGGACCCATTTCATTTAACACCACCATTCTGCAACTCAGAAAGCTTTTTTCAATTACTTTTACCATTCAGCAGTTCAGAATGCCTTTTCTTAGCAATCATCTGGTTTTTTCCTCAATACCCATGTACAGGGATCTATAGAGGATTATGCAAGCCTAATAGCAGCAATTAAGCTGGTGGATGTAGTCATTTCCACCATTAGCACAGAACTTACAGCAGAGCAGTTCAATCTCATCAAGGCTATTAAAGAAGTTGGGACCATCAAGGTACAATTCATATAAGCATTAATGTAAGGCAATGGTTACCATCCTCAACAACAATTGAGAAATTTTATCCATAAAAATCCAATATCTTCTGCTTCTATTGTGCAGAGGTTTTTTCCATCAGAGTTTGGGATGGATGTTGATAGAACCCATGCAGTAGAGCCCATCAAGAGCATGTACGATTTGAGAGTCAAACTTAGGTGGGCTATTGAGGCAGAAGGTATTCCATATACATATGTTGCTTCCAACTGTTTTGCAGGCTACTTTCTTCCAAATTTTGTGCAGCTTGACCGTACGACCCCTCCAAGAGATAAGGTTGTTATTTACGGAGATGGAAATAGTAAAGGTATAAGTAACTTCTTATCCTAAAATTAATACTTATCCGAATCTTTTCTTAATTTACTAATGGAACTGTGTCTTTTCTGTTTATTAGGTTTTTTCTGTGACGATTTTATTCTGGGTATTTGGGTAAGGGATCCATGTAATTGATATTTATATATCAGCTTTGTTTCAAGTATTGTTGAATGAGAATGCAGGTGTATATGTGAAAGAAGAAGATATTGGAACCTATACAATCAAGGCAGTGGATGATCCTAGAACCTTGAATAAGATCCTTTACTTGAGGCTTCCTGCAAACACCGTTTCATTCAATGAGCTTGTAGCCCTCTGGGAGAAGAAAATTGGGAAGACACTAGTAAAAGAGTATTTATCTGAGGAGAAGGTTCTTAAACTAATTGAAGGTTAGAAGTAAGAAATCAAATTCTTTTACTTTTAAATTATATATATTCAGTTGAATTAGATTTTTTTAACAGACATCCCTCTTCCTCTGCCCCTCTGCCCCGCAAAACTCAGAACAACACTGAAAATAAAAAATCCTGCCCAAAAAACTTAAGAAAGCACTAAAAATAAATGCAGTAATAGTAAAATCCTAAAATTGAAAATTAGTTACAAACAATGATCAAGTGCTTTGATCTTGACTGAGAATTGTTATTGGCTTAATTGAATTTACTTAGTTACTGATAATATTGAACTCTTTCTTTACAGTTTCCTTGTGGATGATGATATTAATGCATTATGTAAATTTGGTGGATGATGTAGAGACACCATTTCCAATCAAAATTAGAATAGCAAGTTTTCATAGCCTTTATGTGAAAGGGGACCAAACCAATTTTGAAATTGGATCTGATGGAGTGGAGGCAAGTCAGCTATACCCAGATGTCGAATACACAACTGTTGATGAGTACCTTAATTCATTTGTATGACTATGAATAATGTCAGAGGATTAAGTGGGGGAGAAATTGTGCAAGAGAGGATTTGGATCAAGATTGGAAGCCACACTTTGTGCAAGGGGGATAAATAGTTCTTCAATGAATATGGTTTTGTCTGTGTTAGACAAAATAATACTCAGAGTGCATAGCTGTGATAAAAAAAAAAACATGGGTAGATGCCTTATAGCCTTAATTGATTCCCAAATTTAGATCTTACAGACTATATTATGAAAAGTGTGTTCTATAATTCTCAAACTCTGAGGATAAAAATGCAGTTACATAATTTAGCTCTATGCTGTTGAGAATTGATTTTCTGGTGTTCTGCTTTGGTAAATTGCCTCAATAGTTGAGGTCCATTGGAAAACTATTGAATACGAGATAGAATAAAGATAAATATATATAAATAAAGAAATAATTGCAGTCTTATTTTTTTTGTTGTAATTTATATTTAACATTTGTTTAGTTTTATTTCTGTTGTATTTTTAATTCGTTGATTGTATTATCTACAGTTGATTTGTGTTTACCATATTTTTTAAATGAATTATTTATGAGTCTATAAGTATAATTATACTATATTAAGTTGGTCTCATTGGGATTAGGATAATAATATTACCTAATGATGCCTATATATAGGAGATAGCACAACTAGTAGTTGATTATCATATATTTTGAAGTCTGATCTTATTGAAGATTTTTGGAGGTTTGCTTCTTCAAAATGGATTATTTTTTAACATAAAAGAGGGGTAAAAATTTATTAAAACACAAGAAAATTACAAAGCAGAGTCATTACAAAGCCTTATCCAGCTCCACCAAATGGTCCAACTGTTGAGACAAATCAGGGGGTAACTGACCCCGATCAACCAAATTCCAATCATGAAAATGATCGGAAGCCCATTTAGCCAAACAATCAGCAACACCATTCCACTCCCTAGGAATATGAGTGAAAGTAACAAACTCAAGAGAAACACAAAGATTGAGAATTTGTTCAATAATAAAGCCAGGTGCCAACTGACATCATCTAACCTTTGCCTGTTTAGCAAGTTCACCACAACCTGAGAGTCAGATTCACATATAATCCTGCGCCACCCCAACTGGCTGCCATGCTCCACAGCCAGTAAAATAGCCTGAGCCTCCATAAGGTTATTAGTATGAAGACCCTTATAAATAGAGAAAATGAATTGAACATCCCCAAAACTATCCCGACCAACACCACCAATACTAGCATGACCAGGGTTTCCACGAGAAGAGCCATCCGTGTTAATTTTTAGGGTGCCTTTAGGAGGAGGAGACCATCTTCCCACCCTATTGAAGCACGATCTTGTCATTTGAAGGCAAGGAACATGATTTTTTTTAATTTAAGAGGTCAAATCAAGAAGTGCATATCTCCTTTGATTTGGCGATTTTTTTAATTGAGTTTTAAGGGTTGGTTAAGGATATATTGAAGTTGCTACTATCCAAATTTGAGATTATTTGAAAATAGATTTAAATAATTTATTACAAAATTAGGATTTCACCTATTTAACTCTCAAGGTTGCAAATTAGAAATTTTCTTGGAAAGTTTTTAGTGAAAGGGTGTCTAGCCTCAAATACGTTATAGTAATTTTCTTTATCTTATTTTGATTTTTTTGGGTGAGTTATTATGAGTATTATTTGGGCAACATTATGATGGAAGCGTCAACAAGTAAGGGAAAGAATCTCTTCACTCTTTGAAAGGCTTTTGACAAAGATGATATGGATTCAAAGTTAGGATCAAGTGAAACTTTAGATAGGTCATTTCCTTTTAGATGAAAAAGTGTGTGATCTAGAAGAAGATATGCAATCTAAAATAAAAAGGAGTATTAGGTAGCATTGATTGTAAAATGAAAGTAGAATGAGAAACGGTGATGTTGTATCTCCAAGAGAAGATACCACAACTAAAGGCCAAAGTTTCAATAAATCAAGGAGGATCATTTAGACACACCAATCTTAATCCAAATGTTAACACTCATTTCTTAGTACTAGTTATTAAAGGTAACTATGCATAAGTTTGATGGCATGGATCCACTTGGATAGATCAAATGGAGAATATTTTGATGTATATTAGATCCCAAGTGGGTAGAAAGTGATAATGGCTTCCTTATATCTAGAACTTATGTAATTTATTTGGTATTGGTGGCTTTATGCTAAAAAGAAAAGGGTTCTCAATGTCACCAAATAATTTTTTACAAAGGAGTTGCAGTTACACTATAATAATAGTGTATCAAATAATTGCATTATCTACTTAGCTAAATTGCAACAAACAAAATTAGTTAAGGATTATATTTCGTAATTCTAGAACCTATCCTTGCAAGTAAAAATAATGATAGAAGAGAACTTAAATGGCTTGTTTCTTGGTGGATGTAGGGATCACATCCAACATGAGGTATGCATGTTTGATCCTCTGACTATATCTGATTCTTTTATCATAACATATACAACAAAATAAAAAAAATTATCTCCTAAAAAGTAGGGGTTTAGTAATAGAAAAGATGATATTTTTAGCACAATTATATCCTCAAACTACTAGTTTGACTCCTTAACATATTAAAGAAAAATTGACAAAATTTTTGTTTTAATTATGATAGAAAATTTAGTCAAGGGAATAAATGTGCCAATAAGAAATTGCTCTACATTGAAGGGGTTAGTAAGGAAGAATCAATATTAGAGGTTATCAATGAGATAGATGAGGAATCAAGAGATACTTGGAAGCAACTATTTCTTGTCATACACTTTCTTGAATTAATACCCCACAAAATTTAAAGGTAGTAAATTTCTTAAAAAGAGATATTAGAAACATGTTGATAGACTAAAGAAGCACTCACAACTTCATCAACAAAAAATTAGTCGCTCATTTGAATTATTTTATTTATCCAACTCTAAAAGTTTAGGTTATGATTGTACAAATGGGGGTATTATTTTTGTTTGAGGAAATGCCATAGCATTAAACTTTCCATGAGAGAATACTCACTATTTCCTATGTTGGCTATCTCTATGGGTGTAGTAGACATTATTTTAGAAATCCAATGGCATACTACATTGGAATAATTGAAATGAATTTACATGAGTTACTTATTTATTTTCACTCAAAGGGAAAGATA
Organism: Sequoia sempervirens; assembly: GCA_007258455.2. Lineage (NCBI taxonomy): Eukaryota > Viridiplantae > Streptophyta > Pinopsida > Cupressales > Cupressaceae > Sequoia > Sequoia sempervirens. The sequence goes on from VDFB02270651.1 coordinate 764,960,357, forward strand.
GTCAAACTACGAGGGTTGCATGCAAATTATTTATAGATGATAAGCTCCCATCAAATGAAAAGGATGTTTAAGAGGGGGCTATAGATTTTTGGCACAATTTTTTTTATTAGAGGCACATCAACCAAAGGCTTCTACACCACTAGTCTAAAATCAAATGTAGATAGGTACTAAGTAGTTTTTGGAGATTCACCAAAATGATTTCCTCTTAGAAGAGATTATGATCAAGACATTCAACTAGTATCAAGGGTCCAACTACCCAACATTAGACCAAAAAAGTACCCATATGTAAAAAAATGAGTTCAAGAAGATGGCAGGAGAGATGCTAGAGGTAGGTATTATCAAGCATAGTTAGAGTTCTTACTCCTCACTAGTGGTGATGGTGTGTAAGAAAAATGACATATGATATATATGTGTCATGCTTATAGAGAGTTCAATAACACCATAAAAGATAAGTTATCAATTCTAGTAATTGTTGATTTGTTATATGAGATAAATGGCATTATTTATATTATAAAACTTGATATACATTCTAGCTATCATCAAAATATGATTAGAGATGAGGACTTAGGTTAGACAATTTTTTGAACTCTGAGTTCCACTATAAACTTTTGTTTATGGCTTTTATCCTCACAAATTCACCATCTATATTTCAAATTTTGATGAACTTTATCTTCAATCCATTTCGATGAAAATTTATTTGGTTTTTTCTTATGAAATATTAATATATATAAAAATTAGGAGGATCACTTGCAACTATAAGAGAAGGGGGATTTTTTGCTCATGAGTCTCTTTGTTCTCAAGAGAATCCTAGGGAGAAAACTACCCTAAACTACATCAACCTATAGCTAAATGAAGAAATTGCAAAGAATACCTTACTAAAGACAGTATTCAAATAGACTACTTCAGAATCTGAAAGAGTAGGGTATCAAGATCTCTACTCTAGAAGGAAGAGCTCTTGGCCAAAGGACTACAACGCAGTATTAAGATGCCAACAAAATGCACTGGAGTCCAAGGGACATGTTGTGTCTAAGGAAAATAGAGAACCAAAACCTTGAACAAAAATACTTTAACCCTACTAACATACTCAGACCCTCTAGAGGTCTATTCGACAAAAAAGATAAATAGAAAGTGAGAAATGCCAAAAAATACAAGGGAGAGCCAAGGGTAAACTTACAAATGCTTGTGTGCTTGAAACCTTTCCCCAAGCTTCACTTCAACAACTTGCACATAAGATGAACAAGGAAAAATGTTGTGGCTATTTCGGGGCTCACCACAATCAAACTCCTGCTTTGGTGTTCCCACCTCCACAGATAGCCAGATAGATAGAAAAAGTAGACAAAGTGAACAAATAAGGAATGGTAAAAGCAATCCCCACTCAAGGAGGAGAACCCATACCATAAAGTAGCAAAGTGAACAAAGTAATCTATTCACAAATAGATAAGAACAAGAGAGAATTACCAATAGTCCTCGACCTCCTCTTGAATGCATGGAAACATCATTGAATTCTTGCAAGAGATATTTGGCTATTGGAGGGACCTTAGTTTGGTAGAGCTTCTCTGTAGAAGCAAGAGCTAGAGAATTGAGCAAGATTGAAATATTCAAGTCTTAGAATGAGAAGGAACCCCCAAAATGAGAGAAAAGAAAGAGTTTTGTTGCTACAAGAGGTGGGAGGAGCCATTACACTCAGAATTCTGACTACAGGGGCATGTGTCATGAGTCAGGATTCCAAGATTCTGCATTTCAAACTTGGAAAACCGTGTGGATGCTAGCATGCCATGCAGACGTTTGTGTGTCATTTAGGCGTCTAACACGTCAATTTTTAAAAATATGGTGGAAAACTATTGTCACTTCATCCTTGGCCCTTGTGGAGTTGGAATCATGAGATTTTGACCCATGAGGTTCTTATCATAAATGCACCTAGGTGTAATAAATGCAAGACTAAATGTGTAAATGTGAAATTTCCCTAGGGTGCAATTTTGCAACATTACATTTTTCCCCCACTTTAGTGGGCTTGATTTTGGGAAAAATTAGCCACAATAAAGTAGAAAAGGAAACAAACACAAAAATTTGAAAATTTTATAGATTTGTGTGCAAAAAGGATACTATAGAGGAGGTAGAGGTCAAGCAGGAAGGTACTAAAGATGCTCCCAACAATTGAACTCGAGGTGAACATACAACATTTTTCGTGAAAGCATGTACAAAATTTGATTATGCAAAACTCAAATATTAAGTCAGCTCAAAATTTAGAAGAAGCTACCAAGGCAAGAAGAATGATCAAGAAAAAATTTGATGGTTTATAAGAAAAATATGATAAAGAGGTGATATATGCCCCCTCCTAAGTTTTCCCCTAGCTAGGTGGGGAAAAATCAAGAAAAATAGAGGGATTGCTACATCCAAGAAAAATGGGCCCTAGGGGACCTATATATACCTGGGTGGGCCCCTAGAAGGGTCATTTTCACTATTCATCATGTGATTTTTGTTGAATTTTGTGAGAGAAAAGTTAGAAAAATGCCATGTAGAGGAGAGTATGCGAAGCCTAGACTGGAGCAAGTACAACAAAATGTCATTGAGGGTCTCGAGGTGGACCAGATGAGTCCTCAAACCTTGTTTTTTGTGCATTTTTTAAAGATTTTAACTAGGTTTGGGATGAAATCACAACGCATGTGTCTAACAATTGTGCATGCATCTCTCACGCACTGGAATCTCGCTAGCATGATGGGGACCTCTGCATGCACTAGAGTCTGTCAGGTGCACTGGCATCCAGTCTAGCTTTGATGACAAACCTTAGACCACATCATGCCACGTAGATGTCTACGCGACTTGCCTACATCCCAAAGACACTAGATAAAAAAATTTATGTTTAAGATGCAATTTTCATGCCCAGTATACTGATCTAGGCTTGTTTTCACTTCTGATAGGATTACCCAGAAATTAGAGAGCACCCCAACAGGTGGGTGCTATGTCTTATCTGGGACTAGGTTTAGCACCTATCAAATGATGAAGAGATGCTTCTATGGTGAGTTAGTTTGTGGCATGTTTACACCATGACTGAAATGCTTTATCATGATTGCATGCTCATGGAATTGATGGAGCGGTGGAGTTCCACCACATCAACTTTCCACCTCCTGACAGGTGAGATGACCATCACCTTAGAGGGCGTATACCACATCCTTGGTCTCCCCATTTGCAGGCGGTAGGTGATGATTGATGATGTACGACTGACAGAGGAGTGGGTAGAGGGAGTTTAGTATTGCTTGGGTCATGATGACAATGGCGAAAGTACTGGTCACATCTACATCTGCTAGTTCAAGCAGGGGAGTGTGTTGGTCCTCTTACTTTAATAGGTATTGGTTGTCATTATGCCCATGTGGGTCACTATGGATGCTCAAAGATCTCACCTTCATGGGGACCTTGTGCACACCATATGGGTGATGGAGTAGCATAGGAAAATTTTTGTGTGGGGATGGAGCATGCTTGCACACCTATTCCATGAGATGGGTAGGTACATGCGTTATGAGTTCCAAATCCTAACCACATGCACCCTATTATAGTTGTGGGCCTTTTCTCATATCACATGCACATCTAGCCAGCCATGTATCCCTAGGTGAGGGATTATTTAGTGTCGATGGCTCACTTGTATGAGCTTATTAGATAGTGGTAGCACAAATATTTACAATTTTGGCATGTCTAGTAAGATACATTGAGGTCTGAATAGATTAGATACCAGTAGCCTTATCAATGTTTTTGGTGGGTAGATTATAGCAGGTACCTCAGGAGCCTACAACACGACCATTTTTTGCTAGGTCACACTGATTTTGTGATTATGTCCTTCTACTGGCTAAGGGTTATGTGACAGTTTGGTATTATCCAGACTATCCCTCCCATGATCCCCTCCTACACATGGGTCGTGAGGAGTGCTACATGACTTGGTGATCGTCAGTGGCCATCCATCAATGAATCATCCCTTTTCACAATAATACAAATGATCGAGAATAGTTGAAGGCACAACCTATCGATGATGTAGGCATGGTATGGGGATTTCGCACCTGGTGGTTGATTCATTGCCCTGCTTGACTGTCTTCATAGTAGATGCCCTTAGGGGGATCCCAACCTACAAGGTGATGCACTGCTAGTATAGCAGCGGAGGTGGATGAGAAAAGGTAGAGAATAGCAACAACAACAAGAGGAGGCTTGCGCAATGAAGGTGAGACTAAGGTAGTGGCAGAGGATGTCTTCTCCTTCACTCAGTGTTCCAATCATAGTAATCATTCCAACACCATCCATTGACCTAGCAACAACTCTGACAACACCAAGAGTAATGCCTGATGCAGATAGTGTAGGACCTAGTGTTACCCTACCCCCTAACCCATACAAGAAGCCAAGGGACCTAGGTACAACATTTTTTTATGTTATTTCATTTTAGTACTTCCAGCTTTCATCTCATGTATAGGATTTTATTTTTGTTTCATGTATATACATCACATGATACTAATGGGTCTATTCTCTTTGTGGTTGTAGTGGACACTCGGGGATTGACTGCATTGATAGCACAATGCATATCAGAGATGGTCCCAACCATGCCTATTCAGGGGTATGTCCTAGACACATACCAACCAGCCTTAGCAGGGTGACATGCCCACTTATTTGATCCAGTCATAGTCCTAAGGATGGAATACGAGGAGGGGTAGGTGGAGATCGTCCATAGGATTGTAGATGCCACCACTATTAGAGAACATAAAGACCATGAGGTGTCGGCAGAGCTGTGGACTACCCTTTCTGAGTGAGACATGACCGTGGGGTATGTGCAGAATCATGATGGGCAAAAAAGTGGCAATATGATAGGTATGTGGCTGACGACTTTTTTTACCCAAAATTGATGAAACAAAAAGGGTTTTTAAAGGAGATTCTCAGCTTTCCACCAATATGAATTATGCTTTACTTTGAATTTAATAAGTAATTATTATTCATTTTCTATTTGAATTACGACTAAAGTCCTGATTGATGGGCTGATTGAAAAACATCTATAGCTTTCAAACGGTATCACATTTTTGAATCCAAAACATGTCACATTCTATGCTTCACATACTATAGGATTAAAAGAAGAAAAAATAAATTTCATGAAGTTTTGACCAAGTTAAGTGGTCGACATACAAGTTTTTATATTTTTTGAAAATTGTAATAAAAATTCATAATTAATTATTTACTTGGAAAGAAATTACAAAAAATATGCATCACATCAAGACATGAGTCCTCTACTTATATCTAAAATCTTATAAAAAATATTATTATTTTATTGTGGTTAGGGTGGTCAAACAAACACCTACTTCTTATTTTTCCCCGAATTTAAGTACTACTGCATTGAAATTTCAAATTTTCACCAAATAGATTTTTTTAAAAAAAAAACTTAGTAGTTAGAAATTGCATTCAATTTGCTACAGATTCTATTCTTACATATTTTTGAAATAATATAGATAACTTATTCAAATTTTTACATCAAGTTGCCTAACTCTGATTTTTCTGAATTTTTGCCACTTAAGGGCCTATTTTTTCCATGACGATCTGTACATACCCTATGATGAGAGCAGATAGTGTCGAGAAGGCACTCTGTAGAGCCAACTTGATGACCTTATAGGGTAGGTGACAACTATGATGTTGGTAGGGGATCAATAGTTGTAGGATGCACTTAGGTTATCCAAGCTTCAAATAGCCTCCCTTCAGGGAGAGATCAAAGAGATATGTGCAATGGTATCCATATTGCAATCACATAGGTCCCGCTTAGTCTCTACCATTCAGTTTTAGCGACAACCTCCATCAGACCTAGAGGGTTCAACAAGCCATGCACCTAGGGTGTAGATCCCTGATTTTGTATATCATTTTGGTAGTGATGATAACACATTTTGTAGATCATTTTTATGTATAGACATTGATACACATATACAGTTGTCACTTACGTTTTTTATGACAATGACACAATACATGTACATGACATTTGATATACATACATGAGATATTGGTTTCGACATTATCATGTCTCTCATTTTATGTGTATGCCTCTTCATGTTCATGTATGATTATGTGATGGATGTTGTATTTATGGATGTATGTTTAGATTAGATGCTATCATGATTTAATAAACACACATAGATGTATGTTAATTAAATACAATGATGATTTAATTTCCTAACCAAAAGATGTAATGTAATGAATGGATACGTAGCATAGAAAAAAACACAAGTATGCATGTCTCTCTCATGTGCACACATGGTTACATAATAACATAAAGATTTTTAATAATGTGTTAATGAAGGAATGCCAACATATGAATCATTACAACCCTGGGAGGTGAATGTTACACATGTGACACATAGACGCTACACATAGTATCAACAAAGATGCATTGCATTAAAAGGTTCTTCTAGAGGCATTCCATCCATAGATGACAATCCATAGGAACCAAAACCACACACGGAGATGAAAATGTAAGGGACTAACCAATTAGGACTAAAATTTCCCCTTTTATCAGGTGGCGCATTTACATTTCTTTGATTCTCATAGAGAACTAGGTCACCTACCTTGAAAGTTCTAGGGAGAACACCTTGATTATACTACCTAGATAGCGATCATTGATAAGCCTTAAGATGATCAAAGACTTGTAAATGGTGCTCATCGAGCAACTCAAGCTAATGCAAATGATTGGACTAGTTGTTGAAAATTGAGGTGTTTTCTTAATTTAATACTTAGTAAGAACTTTGATATTGCTGATCTAAATAAGCTTTTTTCCTTTTGTTACATATTCTTTGTGGGTGATTATCTTGATTAATCCATTTTACTGTTGTAGAATGTAGACAAATTTGATAAAAGAAGTAGATAGGATATTAGAAAGATTACACAAGCATGTACTGTGGAGAAACCCTTTTGGGAAAAGAACTCCACCAAGAATTAATCTATTAGTCAATCTCTAAAGTAGATTACAATAGCTTCAATTCTTGCTTGAGAATGCCTCTTTTTCCTTCACCAAAAATTCTTCACAACCTACAATTAAAATTTATACCAAATATCTTCAACTTTCTTGAGATATATAGGCTTTAATGAGCTTTGTAAACTCCAACTGAGTTACAATTACAATGCTCAAGCCCTATCCCTAAAAGGTACACCTATCTCATCCAAGTAGAGTTTAACCATGAAGAACAATGTCAAATCCTCATCTTCATGCATTTGGGCATCCCAAAATGAAGTGCCAACTCAACCTTTATTCTATAAATATCTTCAAGGCTTCATCCTCAAAGTAGGCACCAAAAAGTAATCCTACTTAACTGAGCCTTCAGAAATATCTCAACATGTAAAGGAGTTAATTGCAAGAAGCCAACTTGGGAGCCCAAGTTGGGTCCAAGTCATTTCTTGTTAACTAAAACATTTCTTAGCACCATTCATGCAAGAATGGTCATCCCTTGTTAACTGGAGGTAGTCCCTATTATCTGTCATGCAACTCAAGTCATTAGCCATGCATTCCAAGTTAACTGAAGTCAACTAGCATGCAAGTAAAACTAAATAAAGATAACTTAACCATAACTGATCTGAACTGAACTGATTTGAACTGAACTAAACCGAACTTCATGCATGCAAACATCAAACCCTAACTCCTAGGATCTTTACATGCATTCAAAAGTGTTATCTCTTACTCTGAATAGTTAACTGAACTCAAGGTGAGTCTCACCTTACCATGTGGGCGCCCCATGTGCCCCTATTATTTAGGAACTCACAATGGATGCCCTCACATGCTCCTAACATTTAGAATTAATTACAAATTCCATTAATCATGATTATTTCATCAAATATTAATCTCATCCTAGTCCTAGTGTTGTTGAACACATTCCAAGAACTTAGGAGATACATGAAATAATTAATGTTTAGGATTTGCAATTAAATGGCATCGTATTTCCAACATTCTACCACTTGAAATTATACATTGCGATTATTCTAAACAAGGAATAATAAAACAAGTACAAGACTCAAGGCCAATGGCCTTCTTGCACCAACTAATCAATCCATGCCAACTTGAAACACAACCTGCATAATCATGAAGCTTCCAAGCGAATGATTAAAACCAAGAGAACTTATCTGTATGGTTTCATAAGATAATCTGTAACATTAATTAAAGTGTTAACTTTCTCAATTAATACCTTCCCATTATCAACCAAACCAATACCTTTCCCAAGTCTCTATATCGAAACTGCCTCTTTGGAGGCATGTTAAACTGCCGAGTGTGTTGAACTCACGTTCAACCAAGGTGTAGGCTCCTCGGTCTTTTATGTTGAAAAACATTTTCTTACAAGTAACCATTCCAACAAATATCTCTTACCATAAGAGAACTCCAACTTCACCTATTTATCCAGGTATCCATGAGGACTTGTAACCAACCAATCCATGCAAAACTCCAAATGCAACACAACACTTTCATGAAGTAATCAAGCAAATGATTAATGTACCCAATAATCAAGAGAACTACACAAGATCAATGTCAAAGCTCCAATCATGAATCAGGGACATAAACATGACATCCATGATCTAACCATCTTCTCCTAAGAGATCACATGCACCATAACATATATATACATCCTGGTCTCAAGAGAACATGTAATATGCCAAACTCTAAACTAGTATCAAGAGTTTAACTTGACATCATAAAAAATACACTCTAAACCAAGAAACCATATCTCCAATCATATGGAGATAACCTTACCAATGATGCATCCACGTCACTACCAACAACTCCCACTGAACCAAGGTACCGAGTCACACATGGCATCATGACTACCATCCTCTTCATGAAGATCACTATATCCTACCAAATCTCCCACTGAACTGTGATATCGAGATATACATGGTAACAAGATAAACATCAAACCATCACTGTCAAAAGCATATGGAATTTCAGACATTTCCTTATGATCAAAATTATCATAACATGTACCATGCCATAACTCTAAATTGGTAATCAAGAGTATACCATGACATAATAACAAAACCATCCTACAACCAAGAATCCACTTCGTTGCCAAATGCTCCCACTGAACTGTGATACTGAGCAATCCCATGGCATCATGATGCACATAATAAAAACCATATTTTTGTCATAAGCTCACACCAAACCGGTGAATCCAAGCTCTCAATGACACATGATAAACATCCTCTAAAGAAAGAATATATACCTCTTGTAACAAACTTATTTTCCAAAATCAGCAATAACAAAAATAATAAAAGCTCCCACTACAACCAAAAATCCTCCAATCTTTTAAGAGAAAGGCATCCCAATACTCTACTCAACCTCAACTCTGATACCAAATGTTGAAAATTGAGGTTTTTTCTTAGCTTAATACTTAGTAAATACTTTAATATTTCTGATCTAAATAAGATTTTTTCCTTTTGTCACATATTCTTTGTGGGTGATTATCTTGATTAATCCATTTTACTATTATAGAATGTAGACAAAAGTTGATAGAAGAAGTAGATAGGATATTAGAAAGATACACAAGCATGTACTATGGAGAAACCCTTTCGATAAATAACTCCAAGAATTAATCTATTATTCAATCTTTGAAGTAGATTACAATAGCTCCAATTCTTGCTTGAGAATGACTCATTTTCCTTCACCAAAAATTCTTCACAACCTGCAATAAAAATTGATACCAACTCTCTTCAACTTGCTTGAGATATATAGGCTTTAATCAACTTTGTAAACACCAACTGAGTTACAATTACAATGCTCAAGCCCTATCCCTAAAAGGTATGCCTATCTCATCCAAGTAGAGTTTAACCATGAAGAACAATGTCAAATCCTCATCTTCATGCATTTGGGCATCCCAAACTGAAGTTCCAACTCAACCTTTATTCTGTAAATATCTTCAAGGCTTCATCCTCAAAGTAGACACCCAAAAGTAATCCTACTTAACTAAGCCTTCAGAAATATCTCAACATGCAAAGGAGTTAATTCCAAGAATCCAACTTGGGCGCCTAAGTTGGGTCCAAGTCATTTCTTGTTAATTGAAACATTTCTCAACACCATTCATGCAAGAATGGTCATCCCCTGTTAACTGGAGGTAGTCCCTATTATCTGTTATGCAAATCAAGTCATTAGCCATGCATTCCAAGTTAACTGAAGTCAACTAGCATGCAACTAATTTTACTAACTGAAGATAATTGAACCATAGTTGAACTGAACTGAACTGAACTGAACTTCATGCATGCAAACATCAAACCCTAACTCCTATGATCTTTACATGCATTCAAAAGTGTTATCTCTTACTTTAAATAGTTAACTAAACTCAAGGTGAGTGTCACCTTACAATGTGGGCGCCCCATGTGCCCCTATTATTTAGGAACTCACAATGGACGCCCTCACATGCTCCTAACATTTAGAATTAATTACAAATGTCAATAATCATGATTATTTCATCAAATATTAATCTCATCCTAATCTTAGTGTTGTTGAACACATTCCAAGAACTTAGGAGATACATGAAATAATTAATATTTAGGATTTTCAATTAAATGACATCCTATTTCCAACACCAGTAAGTTTTGTCATCAATTAACCCTTTAAGGGAAACCCACAAAGAAAAAATCTCTAACTCTAAAGGCATGATAGCTTTAGCACCATACACGAGGTTGTAAGGCATTGTTCCAGTCACCATACGAACACTAATGTGATAGGCCCACAAAGCATATGTTAACTGAATATGTGAATTCTTACTATTTTTTGTACTATTTTTTGAAGAATAAGCTCATAGGTCTTATTAGCTTTTTCTTGGCCATTAGATTAAGGATAATATGGTGTAGAAAATCTATGTTGAATATTAAACTTCTCCAAATATAATTGTTTCACTTCCTTGTTCTTGAATGGAATACCATTGTCAGAAGCAAAGTTAGAAGGTGATATAAAGTGAGCAATGATATTGTTTAGAAGAAAGCTACAAATAGCTTCAATGTTCATGGATCGGAGCGAGATAGCTTCAACCCACTTCATGAAGTAATTGGTAGCAGTAATGATAAAGACATGTCCTTCAGAAGAAGGAGGTGATATCTTTACAATAATATCCAACCCCCATTTTGTGAAAGGCCAAGGAGAGGTTTAATTTTGCAACCCTTGGGTAGGAGCTCATGAATACGATGACTATTTTGTTGACATTATGGGCACTTGAAAAAATAAAAGGAATCTTGTTTCATCATTTACCAAAAGTATCCCATGTGAATCAATTCTCGCACAAGGGATTTACCACCAAAACTTCCACCCCTAGAACCCAAATGGGCTTCCTTAAGGGCAAGGGGTATTTTCACTTTAGTGAGACAACGAAGGAGAAGACCATTATAGGATTTTTGATAAAGGACATCCGATCAGACAACATAGCGGATTAAAATTTTTTGTATCTGCGTGCAATTTTTCTTCATCACATCATCAGGAAAATTTCTATTCTTCAAATAGTTGTAAATGTTGAAATACCATTCCCGAGTCTACATGAGTGCACACACAACATCAACTTCATGTTGATCAAAAATAATAGGAAAGAGAAGAATATGAACCACAAAGTTTTATTCTTTCATATCCTTATCCAGGGGTACTAGGGAGGTAGTGCTCGCCATGGTGTCCACATGTCGGTTTTCCCTCCTAGGGACATTGTCTATTGTGAAAGAGGAGAATCAATCAAGGACAAAGCAAGGTCCTGATACTAAGATAACTTACTTTTCTTAACTTGATATGTTCCCATAATTTGATTCATAATAAGATTAGAGTCACCATGTATACGAAGATGCTTTATGTTTAATGTGATTGCAACACACTAGCCAACAATAAGGGCTTCATACTCAGCAATGTTATAGGTACATTGAAATTCTAATCGAAAGGAGAGAGGGACTGGCCTACCCTTAATAAAGATCAAAACTAAACCCACTTTGGATCCAATATGACATCTCAATCCATAAAAATACATCTCCCATACAAGATCGTGACTAATTACAAAAATATCTTCATCAAGAAACAAGTCCAGACCAGGGAAGGAGCGAGATGAAGGAGCATATGCTAGTTGATCAACAACCGCTTGAACCTTTACCAATTTCTGATTCATGAACTTTATGTCAAACTCAGAAAGCAACATTACCCATTTTGGTAACCTTCCAACAAGGTCAAAACTAGAAAACAAATACTTCAGAAGATCACTTTTCACAATGAAATGTGTTTCAGGATGAAGAAGATAATGTCTTAACTTCTATATTGCAAAGAAAAAAGCAAGGCATTGTTTCTTCATGCTAGAATAATGAGTTTCATAATCAACAAGGGCACAACTAATGTAATAGACCACTCTTTCTCTTCTAGCATCATCATACTGAGCAAGCAAGGCTACCATATTAGCGTATGGTGATGCTTTAAGGTAAATTAAAAAGGGCCTATCTTGCATAGCCAACTGTAAGAGAGGGGGACCAATCACGTCAAGGCTCTAGGTCACAGAGATCCAAGAGCAGAGGGATGCCTTAATTTACCTCACTCTAAAGGATGTCTTGGGGTGAGGATTGAGAATGAAGAGAACTATGACATGCTTCTATCACTTTACAAACCCAAGTTTCAAATTTAGGCTAGGCGAGCTGGTTTTTACGATCACTACTATACCTCAAACATCTCTCTATCTAAGGATGATAGTGCGGTTCTGGGATGATAGCGCAGCATACTAGAGTCTCTGAAGCATGCCAGCATCCGTGCAACCAAAAAAGACTAAGTACAACAAAAATTGCTAAAAGACCTACTGACACCCTACTTGATGGACTTTAACAAAAGTGACAAGATAACAAAGTATACAAAGTAAAGATAAAGATGATAAAACAAGTAAAAATGGGCTAGGGTGATGAAGATGATCTCACATAAGTGTTATTTTTCTAGTTAGCTCCACATGTACGTTCACCTACACACAAGCAAGAGGGAAATTTTTGGGGGTTGTATAGGGGCCTACCTCAGTTAGACCCCCGTTTTGGTGTTTCCACCTCCATGAACAACCAAAAAGCAACAAAGTAGAATATGCGATAAAGGATAAGAAGAAATAGAAATGAACACTGCAAACAATATAATGCTACTCTATCAAATCACAAAGGATAGGAGTGAAGTGTTACCACCTCCAACCAAAATCTCACTAGCCAATGAAAGGTGAAAGCAAGGTATGGACTTGGAAAAGTCACCATAGCCATAGTGGAGATGAAGGGAGCTATCACAAGACTCCAAGCCCACACTTCTAATGTTGCTTCACACTTGCAATGTGGAGTTGATGGAGCTTCAAAGCTGCTACAATGCTTGTAATGGGATTACTGGAATTTTGCTTAAGAGTGTTCAAAGTGAATTCAAGAAGAATGTGTAGAAAATTGCTAGAGGTTGCAAGAGAGTGAAATGAAGTGAGAATGGATGTTTTTTGAAGGTGGTATGAGGAAGAATAACCTATTTTTAGGATCGATTGGTCGAAGAGGGATGCTACGATTCGACCCCAATTGGGTGTGTAACGCCTTTGCCAACTTTAGATATAAGAATATGTCAGGGATGATAGAGTACCATGCAGACATCTGCACACTTTGTGTGTGTCCCCGACAAATATTCTCTCACTGACGTACAAGATAGATTCCAAGTGGATGGAAGGAAAGTCGGTGATGTGGAATTTTTCCTTCAAATTTGATTTTCTAAAGTGAAGGTATGTGAAAGGGGAATTGTTCCAAGGGGTGCAAATTCACTCCTATACACTGACATTAATATGAGAGGATTGGCTAGATAAGTTTTAATTGAATCAAAAGCTTTCTGTCACTCATCATCCCATATAAAGTGAACATCCTTTTTCAATAAACAAGTGAAGGGAAATGTATGATCAACCAACTAAGATATGAATCTATGAATCACCTGAATATTCCCTTGCAAACTTTGTAATTCAAAAATGTTTCTAGGTAGAGGCATGTTAACAATTGCATCAATTTTATTTGTATCGACCTCAGTCCTGAGATGAGAAACAATGAATCCTAAAAGTTCTACTGCATCCACACTGAAGACACACATAAGAGGATTGAGTCTCATCTTATAGAGTCAAATCCTTTCAAAGATAAGTCAAAGATTTCCTACATGACCTAATGCGTTACGAACTTCACCAAGATATCATCAATGTAGTCTTCTAGGATTTTATGAATGAAGTCATGAAAGATTAAGGTCATTTCCCATTGGTAATCGAGCCTGCATTCTTTAACCCAAATAGCATGACGACATAACAAAAGGTACCCCAAAGGGTAGTGAAGGTTGTCTTACATTGATCTTTTGGGTTAATACAGATCTAGTTATAACTTGAGAAGCCATCCATGAAGGTTAACAAGGCATGGCCTACAATCAAGTCTACAATCATATCAATATTAGGCAATAGAAATTCATCTTTAATAGAATCCTTGTTGAGGTCACAAAAGTCAATGCATATATGAATACGACCATTAGGTTTGCTAACATAAACAATATTCAAAATTCAAGGTGAATAGTCAATATGATGGATAAATCCCACTTTTAATAGCTTCTCTATCTCAATCTTAACCAACAATGCAACCTTGGGATTGATCTTTCATTTTTTTTTCTTGACAAGCTTGGCATTGGGACATAGGACAATATTGTGAATCATTATAGATTTTTCAATACTGAGCATGTCCTCATATGACCAAGCAAAGATATGAGGATGAGATTGTAAAAGGTCAAAGTACTCCATAGCTTATTTAGAAGAAAGGCATCTAATCTTAATCACCTTTTTAGGGGATTTAAGGTCCACAAAAACTTCAACAACATCCCCCTTAAGGAGAGGACTACGGTCTTTAATAAGAGGTATAAGGACACCATCATCAATGTTAGATAGAGGAGCCTCCTCGTCCATATTTAGAATAGATTCTCCAAAGTATGCTTGTCTATTCAAGCAATACAAGAATCGTCACTTATGGTGAAAGGGAGGCAAGTGGGAATAGGCACCTAAGAATTATTCCAACAGTTCTTCTGAGGAAAAGACATCTAGAGGAACTTTGTTAGGTTCTATTTTATCCTCTATTAGTTTAGGACGTACTAAGTTGAGAGGTTCAATTGAAATCATGTTAACACTCCACCATGGTTTTTGTCTAGATTGTTCAATAGAGCATCCAAGTCCCAAGTTATGCTTGAGAGGATTAAATTGGATAGGGACCTAAATTTCTTGTTCAATATTCCCAAGACCTTTACGCCTGTAACCATACTTAGAAATGAGCCTATATCCATGTCCATAACATGTTTGTAAATCCTCAAAAGAAGGTGGTTCCATGTAGAGAGCATCATTCCACCAATGAGTGTCAAACATGTCTATGAGATCATGACCATCCTTCTCATAAGAATTACAAACATTAACCTCCCCAATAGTACTTCAATCATCCTCATTAGTAGGGGAACAATTGGGTCCCTAGGTAGGATCACAACTTTCCATCTCAACAAGAGGTTGATCAACTTTCTTAGCAAAGGTATTTGAAGTTATTGGAAGATCAAGGTGGAAAAGATTCACTTTTTATTATTTGATGAAGAATTTAGAGAATTCTAAGGATCCTTAATCATCACCAAGAAATGCATTTGATTCAGAAGAAGAAGACAGGGAAGACTTATGACTTTCTGCTTTAGGTTGTTCCTCTTTAGGGACACTCACTTCGGGGACAATCTCCATAGATGGTGCCATCAAGTGAAATGCCATCGCATCAAAGGTTAGTGGTGGAATACAAATTTTAAGAGTGTAAACAACTAAGGCTTGACCAACAACCACCAACTCACAAAAATGGACGGCTTCAGGGTCAACCTTAATCGTGAAAACTTGATTGTTAGCTATAAACTTTAAAGAATGATGTAGAGTAGAGGTCACAAATCCCATAGCATGAATTTAAGGTCTTTCCAGATGAAGATTATAAGGTAAAGGGCCAAACATCACATAAACCAGAGTGGCTAAGGTAATGGGTCCTAGCTTCAAGGGAAAGATTATGGTGCCTAGAGCTTGATGACTAGCATTATCAAATCCACAAATATATAGTGAAGAAATAGCTAAAGAAGAAGAATAAACATTAATGTTAGGTAATAGATCCATACCACAAACATTGAGAGCCAAAATGGTGTCAATGAGGGTACGTCTGATACCAATTCTATTAACACTAAATATGATCATTAGAGGATCTGCTTGCTTTTGTACACCTAGGGGAAAAATTTCATACATACAGAACATAATATTCAGTGAATCCAAATGAATATGAGCCATCAATGTGTTAAATCTGTTGGCCTAGTGGAAGTAGGAAAGAGGATCTTTTGCAAGGCTTCCTAAAGTATACCTTGATAAACTAGAGTGATTTGAAGCAAATACCAAAGTGAGATCTTAGACAAAGTAATACGAAGTTGCTCGAAAAGATCATAGTCTCTAGGAACTTTAGTCACATATTTAGATGCTAAAGGAAGACTTGGCTAAGAAGGTGGTAAAGAAGTAGGAACTTGAGTAGGTTGAGGTGTAGGCACAAAAGGTTGTTGGTTCATGTTCTGTTGATTTCTTCTAGTATTGTATGTGTGCACTATGACATCGTAAGAAATAGAGTCTATAGCTCGTACAAACCTTCTATACAAATCTGTTGAGTCATCATAATATGAGACCCCTAGATGTAAAAAATGGGTCTCTTAGGCCTCAGGGAAGCCACATAGACTACAATGACACTCACCAACTCTTCATCCAATGAAGAAGTGGTTGTTTGTGAAGAAGAAGTTTGTTCGGAAGATCTACAGATAGATGATGATGCTTCTAAGAAATCATCTAGAGCATCATCCAACATATCAAAAATATTCCTTAGAGAAAGCATTGCAATAAACACTAAAACATTACAAAAAAGATCTAATATATATTTCACGTCGGGTTCACCAAAATGTAAGAGAAGGGGGATTCATTGCTCACAATTCTCTTCATTCTCAAGAGAATCCCAAAGAGCGAACTTCCCTAAACTACTTCAATCTATAGCTAAATGAAGAAATTGCAAATAATACCTTACTAAAGACAATATTGAAATAGACTACTTTAGAATCTGAAAGTGCAAGGTATCAAGATCTCTGCTCCAAAAGGAAGATCTCTTGGCTAAAGGACTACATCACAATATTAAGATGCCAACATGACATGTTGGAGTCCAAGGGATGCACTGGTATCCAAGGAAAATAGAGAACCAAAACCTTGAACAAAAATACTTTAACCCTACTAACGTACTCATACCCAAGGTCTATTCAATAAAACAGATAAACGAAAAGCGAGAAATGCCAAAAAATACAAGGGAGAGCCAAGGGAAAACTTACAAATGATTATGTGCTTGAAACCTTTCTCCAAGCTTCACTTTGGAAACTTTCACACAAGATGAACAAGGAAAAATGTTGGGGTTGTTTCAAGGCTTTCCACAATCAAACCCCCACTTTGGTGTTCCCATCTCCAAGGACAGCTAGATAGATGGGAAATATAGACAAAGTGAACAAATAAGGAGTGGTAAAATCAATCCCTGCTCAAGGAGAACCCGTACCATGCAAAGTAGAGAAGTGAACAAAGTAATATATTCATAGATAGATAAGAACAAGAGAACATTACCAACATTCATCGACCCCCTCTTGAACAAACAAATGTATTGTTGAATGCTTGCAAGAGAGCTTTGGCTATTGGAGGGACCTTGGTCTGGCAAAGCTTCACTATAGAAGCAAGATCGAAGAAGCAAGAGCTAGAGAATGGATCAAGATTGAAATATTCAAGTCTTAAAATGAGAAGGAACCCCCAAAATGAGAGCAAAGGAATTTTTTTTTTGCTGCAAGCGATAGGAGTAGTTACACTTGGAATGCTAATTATAGCCTGACACATGTCATGATTCAAGATTCCAAGATTCTACATTTCAAGCTTGAAAAACCATGTGAACTAGCATGTTGTGTGGACATCTACACACCACACAGGCATCCAACACATCAATTTTTGGGAAATGTGGTGGCAAATTGTTGTCATTTCATCATTGGCCCTCGTGGAGTTGGAATTGCAAAATTCTAACCCATGAGGTTCTTATGATAAATGCGCCTAGGCATAATAAATGCAAGGCTAAATGCATAAATGTGAAATTTCCCCCAGGGTGCATTTTGTTGACATTACAACATGTGAACTAGGTTTTGGAGGTTCTTGAACAATATTTTATTTATTCTAAGCCATTGAAGGCTATTTTTTAGATCAAATATTTAGAGTACCTATGTCATATTATTTCACATAATCGATTCAAGGTGGATAGTTAAAAGACTAAGGCCATATTAGAATGAATAGTGCTTAGAACCATCAAGAACATATGAGGTTCTTTATGACTTGTTACTATCACTCATTTATAAAGCCATATGATAGAATTGCTACATCTCTCATAGATTTGTTGAAGAAGGATTCCTTCTACTAGAATGAGGCAACTGCTAGATCATCTAAGATGTTAAAGAAATCCATATGCACAATCCTAGTTCTAGCTACCCTAGATTTTTCTATGTAAATGATGCCAATAAATATCATTCTCAAGCACCTATTGCACTTAAATTATAAATCCAATAAAAAAATATCACCTCAAGAATGATATCTCTCACATATTTTACATAGATTTTTGTGATGATAGATATACTAATATTTCAAGGTATGCTACTATCGACATTGCACAATACTTCCCCATTCCTTTACCAAGCTCTCAATAAGTATTGTTCTACTTTCACTATGGAGGAGATTGATCAGAGAAATAGAAAGTACCATGCTATATCCTTCTTGAGGAGTCATACCTACGCACATGATTTGCAATTATTACAAGCTGCCAGGGGGAAGTATTGCTATCATTATGTTCCTAATATTAATGTAATAGTCCCTTCATAGGAGAATGAATATAAGCACAAAAAAGTGATTGATGAAAGTTCAGTAAGAGGCCCTCATAGAGTTGGACACAAATCAACTTCTTTTTAATTAGTTTATATGGTTTAAGTTATAATCAAGGTTTTATGGGTATAAAATGCAGTCAGGGCTAATATAGTTGTTATGGGTATAATTTACATCTAATGATGTTTTGAATATGTGTCAAATATTTGGCAATGTTTAAGGGTTATATTCATAATGTAAAGGGGTTTGTATTTGAAAATGTAAAGGGGTATGTCTATTGAAAATGTAAAGGCGTCTATATTTGGGAAATTTATCAATTGAGTCAGTCGTGGGGTTTTTTGCAAGAACTTTTGTACTTCATCGAGCTATAGCTAGAAGTTTTCTTCCTAGTTTTTTCCTGCCGGTATGCTCATCTGAACTAGGTTTTTGTAGTATCTACTATTTAATATATATAAAATTATAGTGGCTTGCCAATTTTGCTTAAAAAATAAATAAATTATTTAATAAAAACTTTAATATAAATGTATTAAATTTATTTTATTATTAATTTATCATTGGCCAAGATGCATCAAAGAATAGGGTTTCTAATTTGTTGAGAAAAAAATATAAAACTAAGCTTTTAGACTTTGATACATCAAACTTTGGACTACTCAAATACTTAGGAACCACTTCAAATGTTATGAAAATTGTTTCTAACTAGTTTTTATATGCTTCATACATACATGGAAACATATACTATTTTATTTATTTAAGAGTTATATCATTTTACTTTAGATTTATGAATATTTTGATTTATTTACATTGTCTACTTCAATATGTTGTATTGGAAGATTTAGACACTATTTAAAAATTATTTTATTAGATAATTGAAAAAGTACTTGAAATGACTTAATAATTTTAATATTTTTTTATTTAATATTTTCACTATTATTGTTTTCTTTTATATTGATTTGATTTTTTTTAGAATTATTATAAATATTATATATTTATAATATGTAACTTATTGTTTTGTTTATGAAATACATAAAATATACTTATACTATGTACTGAAATATATTTAAAATATTTAAAATTTTATTTACTATTTAAATTTAATATATTTTGTTTATTATTTTCTTAGATATCTTTTATTTTTTTTCTAAAGTGCATAGCTATTTACTATTTTATTTACTAAATTTATTTCTTTAAAAAAAAATTATTGGCTATAGGTAAATAGAAATAACTATATACATAAATATTTTGTAGAGCTATTAATTTTTTTTATGTAGGTTTACATTTTATTTTTATTATTATTTTATTTTCTAAAATGCATACCTATTTACTTTTTTATTTACTAAATTTATTTCTTTAAAATTATTTTATTCACTATAGGTAAATGCAAATAATTATATGCATAAATATTTTGTAGAGTTATTAAATTTTTTTATGTAGGTTTTCATAGTTTTTGTTAAGGCATTCACACCATTACAATCCATCCTTGCTTTCATTATAGTTATGCCTAGTGACATAATAAAATATCAATATATTATTTTTCTTACAAAACAAAGAAGTTGATTTTCCCACTTTTTGTAAGCTATTACAATTTCCCTAAAGTTGTGAATAAAAATTTATTAAAAAATGGAATTACAAGGTCATGTCACCATATACTCCTTGATATTCCTCCAAACCCTTAATGCGATAATTTTTTTTTAAATTATACTATTTGAAAAGATCTAAACACATAATAGATAATGCAGAAAAATATATCACACACAACACAAGAGATATTTATGGAGTAAGATAACCTAATATCCAATATATGCAAAAATAGAATAAATTGTTACATCTCACATATCCTTAAAATTTTATTCACCTCCTTTAGATAGGCATCCCCTTGATAGCATAGTGGAAGGGTATACCACTAAGTCTGATATATACCCACTTAAAGCCTAATAATCAATTACTCAAGTTATCCAAATGACCTAATGCAACTAACTTAAGGGATGTGTGTCACATGTTGATAACTCCATCAAGCTATATGAATTAGAATATCACACCATTAAGTACAAAATGCTCTTTACTTATTAAGGGAACAGAAAGACTTCACATTGCATGCATCGAAGGGTATGTGCAAGATCATCATGGAAAAAATAGGCCCTTAAGTGGCAAAAAAATTAGAAAAATTAGAGTTAGACAACTTGACATAAAAATTTGAATAAGTTATCTATATTATTTTAAAAATATGTAAGAATAGAATCTATAGAAAATTGAATGTAGTTTCTAAACTACTAGGTTTATTTGAAAAAAAAAAATCTATTTGGTGAAAATTTGAAATTTCAATGCAGTAGCACTTAAATTTCAGGGAAAAAATAAGAAGTAGGTGTTTGTCTGACCACCCTAGCTACAATAAAGTGATAAAAGCTGTTGAAATAATATTCCAAGCAGCTCCCTTCGGGTTCCCTTTTTGCATATATTCGTGCGCTGGCCTGCGCGTCTCCGTGTCTTTTTCGGCTTCCCGGCAGGTTTTGATCTCCCCCGTTGTGCATTCCTTGCTTCGCAACTTCGGCAAGCGGCTCCCCGTTCGGCTCCTGAAAGGCTGCGCTGGGCGCCCACGTGTCTCGCCTGCGGGGTTCTTCATTTTCTGATTGCTTTATGTTACCACGGGTTGTGAAACGGGGCCCACATCTTTGTATGTGGCAGTGTATCGCAATCTTTCCCTAGCAAGAGTAGAGTATGCTGCGGCGGGCTGCGAAGGATTTCTATTGGCCTTCTTTATTTCCTGGCGGGGCCCACCCTCGCTCACGTGTCAGCGGTTCACTGTTTTTAAAACAACAGCAGGGACGAGAGCACCACGGGTTGTGAAACGCGGCCACGCGTCTTTCGCCCCCTTTTCATGCGGCCTTTCCCTGTTTTCAAAGTAGCCTCCGTCCCCTGAACACGTGTCACTTCTCCGCAAGCTCCCGGTCAATGGAGAAGGAGTTTTCATTCAGGCCGCGGTTTGCTGCCACGTGCCTTACATCGATTATCAAAGCAAGCTGTGAGATGGCCGAGCGGGATGGTGTCATTGACTGCTGCTCGCCATGGTTCTCTAAGGCGGTGGACGTCACTCGTCGCTTCGAAGCCTGGTTGGGACCACTGCCATCATTACAAAGGGCACGCCTGTAACTGACCAAGTGGATGCTGTACCCAAATTGGCTGCTCTCATAACGGCATTGGGAATATTCTTATTCGGGCATCATTACGGGAGATTGTGGAATCTTTCTGTTACAACTCTCCAGGCGGTGGGATTTTGCTCTCCGGCTATATATACTCCCTCTGTTGAGGGAAAATGGTCCAAGATTTGATAGGAAGAATACTGGTTTTAGCAAGAGACGCCAGGCCTCTTTTGCATGTTTATTTGAAAGATACTTTCAGACTGTGCCTATTGTTCGGCCTTTCTGCTTTTTATGTCTTGATTAAACTGTGAACTGTGCTTTTTATTGTCTTGAGCATTTCATTTGAGGAGACTTCTATATATTGAATGCAAACTTGCTGGTCTAAATCATGTCTTAATGACTCTTCTTAGCAGTAAGAATGTATGCGATACTGTTTTATGTCAATTGAATGAACTGTTTATGCTATTGTTTTGAACTTCCGGTGTTTTGAAACATATCAATAACATTCAGGCCCTTGAGTCTATGATTTATCGTGCCTATCAGAAAGCTTTGGCGCATCGCCTTAGATTAGTATTTGTTTATTATATCTGCTTCCTTTTCCCTTTCCAAAAACCATTATATAGAAGAAGTCGGCTTCTTTAAAATCCGGAGGTCACTCAGTTTGGCGCAAAGGGGTCCCCCTTGAACTGAGTTTCCCATAAAGGCACTGTTATCTCGTCAATTTTTGGCGTCAACAATACCTTTTTATAATATTTTAGATATAAGTAGAGGACTCATGTCTCAATGTATACCAAGCATACAATGTGATGCATGTTTCAGATTCAAAAAATGTGATATTGTTTGAAAGCTATAGATTTTATTCAATCAACCTATCAATCAAGACTTTAGTCATAATTCAAATAGAAAATGAATAATAATTATTTATTAAATTCAAAGTACAAAGCATAATTTATATTGGTGGAAAGCTGAGAATCTCCTTTAAAAACTATTTTCATTTCATCAATTTTGGGTGAAAAAAAAGTTGTTAGCCACATACCCTACACATACCCATCATATCGCCACTTTTTGGCCCATCATGATCCTGCACATACCCCATGAATAATATCATAAGGATTTCAATGTTGAAATTCCTTTGTGTCTTCTTAGAGCAATAAAGATCCTAGTCTAGGTTTTGCAATGGCCTCAAGTGGTACACTCTTTATTATATACCCTAAAGCTTCCACCATGTCAGAATCTTCTAGTTTTTCTTTGGAAAGAGGAGACCAATGAAAAAGATCGATCAAACGAACCAAACTTAGTAGAACCACTTTCATTCCCAAAGCTGCTCCTAGACAACCTCTCCTTCTCGCTCTAAAAGGGATAATTTTACAATTAGGATCATTAAATTCCACACAGTCCATGTCATTAGTGATGAACCTTTGGGGATCAAAAGCATTAGGGTTTGACCAAACTATTGGGTTCCTTCCCAATGAATAACTGTTTATAAGGATCTTGGTATCTTTGGGTATGCCAAATCCATGTACGTTTGTGTCTTCCATGGATATGTGAGGAATAAGAAATCCACCCACGGGATGAAGCCTATATACTTCCTTAACAACAACCCTCAAATATTTCAAGTGCACCAAATCAAACTCTTCTACATGGCACTCATGCCCAATAACTGCATCAATTTCTTTACGTACTTTGGTCATATATTCAAGGTGCTTTAAGAGCTCAACCATTGCCCATTCAGTAGTAGTAGAAGAAGTATCTATTCCTACAACAAATATATCCTATGGATAAAAACATGTTAGTATTTTCTATTTTAAATATTGATCACAAGAAAAAGAAATAAGAGGATCAAGGATTCAATGGGTTTTTTTGCATGAAATTCTCTACTAATAAGCTTAAAATACCTAACAATATTTATAAAACTATCATTTTTCCTTACACTAATCACAAATTATTAGCATTTTTAGTTTTGAAGAATTCTACTCTCCTTATTATAGAAAACATGAAGCAATAAATAAGAATCCTACCTTTCTTCCATTAGCCCAAATTGACCCTAGTATTTTTAATAAACTTGGATTCATAAAAGCAATAAAATACTATACTATCCCAAACTAAGAGTGAACTCCTACTCACATATCTTAATACCATTCATATGGTGATTTTAATTAATTAAAAAGCTCTACATGACACAAGGACTCATTCATTAAGATAATATCCAAAGAAATAAATATTAATAGAGAACTGTTTGAACTTACAATGAGAATGGTTTTGATCTTCATCATGTTTAAATTCTTGTCTTGACTTTTAGCTTCTAGTAATGCATGAACAAAGTTTAAGGGTCCTGTTTCACTTTTTTTCTTTAGTTCAAGGCATTGCTTTTGAATTATTGAACCATATAAGTTGTCAACCCACTTCATTATTTCTTTCATTTTTCTTTCATGTCCTTGTAGATCTACCAATATTGAGTGCATTAATAAGGGAAAATGACTCATAAATTTTATCCTTGTGTTCAATAGCTATTTCAGGACTCACACCTTTTAGACCAAAAAACCTTTGGCCCAACACCATCCTAGTAATAACATTGCTTGTGAGAGCCTCAAAAAGATTTCTCATGTTAATATTTTTACCTTCAAAAGATGCCCTACATACATCCTTCACCATGCACTGAAATTCTTCAATTCTTCCTTGTCTAAAAGATTCTATCTTCTTTGGACTCAAAAGATCCATTAAGCAAATTCTTCTCACTTCCTTCCAATGTGGACCATATGGAGCAAAAGCAATGTCATTTCCCCCAAATGTGAAGTGTTCTAAAGCAATGTTCTTGGGCCTTGAAGCAAAAAAATGGTCTTGCTTTAATAAGAACTCCTTTACATATTTAGGGTCATCTGTGACAATTTTGGGCACCATTCCAATGTGAATGTAAACAAAGGGACCATTCTTTTGAGTAAATTTTTGCATACCTAAATGAAGAATATTTCAAATTTGTAACAAGTTTCCTATAATGGGCCATCTATGTGGACCAGCAGGAAGATTCAAATGTTTTCTTCTCTTCCATTTGAGCAAACTTTGGAGATATATTGACAGGATAATTGAAAACAACAAGTATTGAGTCCAATTACCTAAAAAATGCTCTATTAAGATTCTTATTGACTCCACAAATATTGAGCCCATTTTATACTTGATATAAATCCTCTTTTAAGATGAAATGAATATGCAATGCACAAGGATGTTTATCTAAAATCCAAAGGAACACAAAAGAACACAAAATTAAAATTTATTGACTTATCTTCAAATTTTAAGAATAGTTAAATTCAATACATAAAGAAAAATGTCAAAACTCTTATTAAATTTTACACTAGTACATATAACAACGAAGAAATTTTATGAACCAACCTGAGAGACAGCTATTCGGAGCTTCCTTTTTACTTCTTCCTTGGCCCAAATAGAATGCAAGTGATGTAAATACATATGAATTGTACTTTGTTTTGTGGAAAATATCTACGCTCTTCCTTTGCACTTGAAATCCACCGACAACATTGTTTATTCTGCTGTCCTACTGCAAATTTACATAGACGATAAACTTGTATTAATCGTGGATGGCAACGTCTCTGAGTCTTTGTGATTATCTAATGAGATGGTTAATTTTGTCTTAAGATATGTGTTTTTACATTATAAAGCAAAGGAGGAAATATTCAGGACATATTAATTGCATTTTATGCTGGAACATGCTTGTTCAAGATTCTTAACCAATCTTATTAGTTTTGCTTTAGATTCCCATTTTTGTCGTTGAATTTGTTCGGATAATGTGATGAATCCACATCATCATGTTATTATAAGTATAGTTTATATGATTAAACTATCTTTTTAGAAGTCGATTTAGCAGTCATTTCTTCCATTTTAGTAGTGGAGAAAGCAATCACAGGATGCTTCTTATCCGTTCAATTGGTAGTATTACCCACAAAAAAAATAAACACATGACCAGCAACAAACCTCTACTTATCCAAGTTACCTAAATAATCTAGGTCAACAAAGTCGATATTTTATTTTGGTAAACATGTCTAATCTTATGACATGGTTTTTCTCCTAGACAAAAAAAACACCTATGTATGTAACATTATATCATGCTCCTCCATCCCCCACGCCAATCTCGGACAAAACACACTGACGGAAACGCTGACGGATGGAACCGCTAATCAAGCTTGCATTTCATCTTAACCTGTATCACAGTGTTCTCAATTCATTACAACAGGAGTTTTACACTTACGAACTGGAAGTGGGCATCTGTATATGCAACATTCCCAGGCCCGAACGCAGAAGATACTGTGATCCAGTGAAAAAGCGCCACATTCGACCTCCTTCACCATCTTAGCGATGAGATCTGCATCAATCACAAAAAACCAAAAATGGATCAACAAATGTTTCGCACAAACACTTTCAGATGGAAGTAGGAAAGGCCAAATCAAATAATCTAACCTGTAAAACTGACATTTTTGTTGACAACCATGACTCGTCTCCCAACCCTGATCTGCATTTTTTAAAATTTTGGCAAGAGTTGCTGCATCCATCCCTGCATCCAACATAGGCGTTTTCCCACACTTGTTCTTGAGCTTGAGACGGACCATATCACCCAAGCCACCGAAAGCAATAGAAATCCACCACCCAAAGCGACAGCCATTGGAGAAGCCTATACGCGTGCTTTAATTCATCTGTATCAGTTTCTTTAACTGGAATTTGAAAAGGCCATCGAATACGGAGCTTGCAAAGCATGGACGACGGAGGGATGGAGAAATCAGATAGTATACCCTCAACTTACCGTCCATTTTAAAAAACTCCCGCTTCGTTTACCTGGCGAAATGCAGAAAAAACTCGTTAAGGCCGTCAGCTCTCTGTTATTACCGCTCCTATTCTGGTGGGTCCCGGTCATAATGCCATGTATGCTTTGATGTATGTTTTTATGCGTTTTTATGTATGTTTACATGTGTTTTTGTATGTGCATAGGTGCGTTTTGTCTAGGAGTTAGCCGGCTCCCCGTTTCCCCACAAGGTTATATATATAATTTGACATCTTTTTTTTACTATAATCTTATTTTTTCATCCTTGTGCTTGTTCAATATAGTATTATTTTAGGGTTTGATGTGTTTATTGACATATCCTATTTTTTATGTGCCTTACCCACCCTTGCATTAGTATTAGGGTTTATATTTTACACTTATTTTATATTCGATTAAGGATTAACTTTTTAATAAAGATCAATCTTATATCATTTACCTACATATATTATAGCTTTTGGAAAATGGCATATGTAATTTCACACTAATCATAAAGTTACAAACTCATATATTTCTAGGGGGATTCTTTGATTGAGTGAAATTGCAGGGGCAGACGTAGGAATAGGGGTGGTTGCTTCATCTATATTGATCTCAAATTTGATCATTGAGGAGGTATCATGGGTTTTTCTATTCATCCTTCTATGGTAATTTTGAAAAGGGACAATTATGAGTCCCTTTAGAAAGGTATCCTAACATATGTCAAGTGGCTTAAGCATTTTCCATATCTTTATGGACTCTTACCATAACTAGACATAGCTTGGAAGAAATCAATTTCAGGTAATTAATATGATCATATTATAAGATTGATTAGTATAACTATCGATGTTGATATTCTTGTGGTGATCTTAGAGATTGAGTTCCCACACACACTTTGGACCAAGATTTGGGAGATCTTTGGAGACCCTCATATCTCTCCATTCACAAAAGATCCTATTGCAAATTGCTTAATTCCCCTCGATGGTGTTGATAATATACCCTTTAATGATGATATTTTAGAGGAGCTTGACTATAGTGAATATCTTGAATGTCTAGTTGACAAAGAGACTTCTCTTCTTGCTTCTCCTCCTCCTATTGATATCACATATTCAGCTACTATTACATTTGATGATGCTTGTGCTACTACAAATATATCTACTTATGGTTCAGTATAGTAGGATATTCATTGTTTGCTTGATATGGCTCCTTGGGATGACTTCTTGACAAGTATTTCAGACTTGTTTGTGGAGTCTCATATTTCATATTTTGAAGACACCATTGATTTCATTCACCTTCTCTTTGATGGAAATAATCATTCTTCATGGTTTGACATGACTATGCATACTTTTGACCAACATTTGGAGGAGGCTTCTTTAACTTCAAAGGAAATATATTTTTCTTTGGATTATGTTCTACATTCAACAACATCACACATCATCTTTCTTCCCTCATCTTCCTTTTGGAAATGGGAATAAATCCTACATATATATATATATATAGATATATATACACACACACACACATATATATATATATACATACATATATATATATATATATATATATATATATATATATATATATATGTATATATATATATATATATATATATATATATATATATATATATATATATATATATATATATAAGCCTTGCTAGGGGAATGTTGTTCTGATAGTCCTATACCATCTTCAACATTCATTGTTGAGCATCTACCATCATTTTAGGAGACACTATATTGAGGGGGGATGCATAGTCTCTCTTCTTCTCTCTTATGGGGGAGTGTTTTTCCTTGAATGGGGTTTTTTCCTTCTCATTATTTAGTGATAGCTAGTTTATTTTTATCTCTCTTTGGGGGAGGATTTTTATCCCACTAGGTTTCCTCCTTTTCTTTGTTTGTGAGAGATTACATTTGTACATTGGTGCCTAATATATCCTAGTATTTGGGACCCATATTTGTATCATTTGTGTAATACTCTACTCCCTAAGTTTCACTTAAGGTGGGGTGTTGGTGTGAATAAGGTGTCTTACCTAACTAGTTCACCTAGTAGGTCCTAGGAATCTTTGTAGAAGTTTTAGTTGAAATTACATCTTATCTTATCTTATCATGTCATTTAATACTTGTATCCTAGGGAATTTAATATTTGATGAGATATTTGTCTCATGAAATAGTATTAAGACACTTGTCATGATCTTATCTAATACTATGTCTCACCTTGGCTATATAACCAACGGTCTCTCTACATTGTATATCCAAATTCTATTTTGTATTACTTGATAGAAATACAATTTATTCTTGCCATATTGTTATTCTATTTCATTGTTCTTTCCATTTGGCCTCTAGATCTTCGGTGGTTATCTCCATAGTCAACTCTTGCATGTTCCCCTAGAGGTTTAAGATCCAAGGGGAAAGGGGAACATAAATTGGTAGACATTGAGACTCCATAGGGATTGGGAACTTAAAGAAAAAAGGAAGTGTGTGAGTTCTAGGATCTCAAGAAGACTCATAACATTGGAAGTAGGATCCTAGGTTCCATTACTACTTGGGGTTTTGTAACCTGTGATATGGAACATAGAGAGGGTTGAGGGTCTTTATATTTCAAGGAGTTCTAGAACTCTGGGATATAACATGTGGTAGGACTAGGGGCTAATAGGAATTTGGGATATCAAGACTTAGTCACTTTTTCCTATGTCTATCTATAGACCAAGGGCTTGAAAAGACAAAGGGTAGGCTAGGGAGATACAAGAGCTAAGGTTATAGGGGAACCTAGGAAAAATGTGCATAGGTCCCAAACAAACAATATTTTATCCTAGAAAATATACAAGGGTCCCATAAAAACAAAAATACATGAGAATTTTGTTAAACATCAAACTTCATGAAAGGGGAACTTACTTAGAATTTCTTAGATCCGTTATCAATGTTGGGTCAAAATAAGGCCTAAGCATACAAATAAATTAGGACTTTTTTTTTTCACTATAGGATTGAGTCCCAATGCCTCCTAAAGTAAAATGGAGGAATATACCAATTGAAAGGAAATTTGCAGCCATCTAATGACAATTTCCACATAAACCAAAAGAGAAATCTATGCAAATAAGTACTCAAAATCCATATGCAAGAGAATAGAAACATACCCATCAAAGATGACACAAGATATACCTTGAGAAAACCCTCAAGAGGGAAAATACCAACCTCCAAAAGCATCCATCACTCATGTATTATTCATCAATAAAGATTACAATACATCTTTAGAGTCTCCATAAACACCATTGAAGCATCAAGCCCTATCCAAGCAATCCATGTGAACAACCATCTAACCACACATCCCATGCCATGCTTGAAACCTCCACAAATGCTAATAAGGGCTAACCTGCCAACTAACCTCTCTAAACAACTACCCTTGTGGTTGCTTTTATAGAAACAAGCTCCCACAAAACCACCAAGCCAATATTACATAAAACCATGTGACTAAAACCATGAGATTAAAAAACCATGTTCCCAAATTTAATATTAGGTACTTTATTTAATTATTTTAGCCAATATTAAATAGTTACATTTTACAGCTCATAACTTATGTCCCAATGTTGCATACAACATAAAGTGGCCCCAAGAATATTAACTCCTAGTGATGCATGTACTTCTAGGTCACCTAGGTGCACCACACACATAATAAATAAATAATTACATTATATACATTATGCAAGGTGTACAACACACATTTTCCTAGCATTCCCCCACTTGTTGTATACATTACATAAGGGGAACAAATAACCTCAAAACATGAACCAAGTGAACAATCCATATAGCCACATATACCATCAAGGAATCAAAGTGCTCCATCAAGATACCTACAACAAGAATCAAAGTGACCACCATCCCAAGCATGAATTCTCTCATCCTCCATCATTCCAATGCATAAAGATAAGGAGCTATCCAAAGAGAAGCCACACAATTTGTCACAATGAAGCATAAGTCCTTCCTCAACTAATATCTCAAACACATAGACTCAATCCAAAGGTACCAATATGCACCAGTAGCTATTAAGATACACAAACCCATAGCTGAAATAGCACCCACAACAAGTTCCAACACATCCAACTAGCCATACCTCCAAGGTATACAAAACATGATAAACTCATGTAATAAATATATACACCCATAAACTGCAATCATAAACTCCATGTGCAAACTCTGTCAAAGAGTGACATACACATCCAAGAGCTCCCACTGCATGGATAATGCAAATATGAAAACGATAAAAGCATACCAAGTCTACCAATAGTATCATATAGAAAGTGTAAACAATGTAGTACCAAAGAATCATCCCAAAATTGATATGCAAAACCTATAAACCAACAACTTGTAAGAACAACTCTCACCACGATTCTTCATAGCTCTCCCAAGTTCTCCACACCCAAAAAAGGGAAGAGATAAATGAACCTCCATGTCATCACCCAAGAACATAAGTGAAAAAAAATGACCACAAGCTAGTGATCACAATAGCTTCAACCAAACATATAGGAAGATAACCAAGACCAAAGAGAGAAACTTTGAACATCATATACACAGGTAGAAAATCCTCCTACTTACACCTTTAAATACCAACTATGTCAAGTATGATCTCCTCGACAACACCCCAAAAGAAAATCCATAATAACACCCAACCGTTCAATCACCAAGATCAAACATAACATATGTATCATGTAATCAACATGAATGTAAGCCTCTCACAAATCAAAGAAGATCAAACATGCATAAGGAGATAAACATGCCAACACTCCTCAAATGAATCCTCCAAAACCATATATCCATAGCTCAAGATCCATATGCATGAAAAGATAAAGCATAAACATAATGCACTTGAAAGAAACAATGGGAAATACCTCTCAAGTAAACTGTCGAGTAGACCAAGAGTGGGGAATGAGAATGCTCCTCCAAGATATCCAAGTCTACCATGACTCACTCCAAGAACAATCTCGTCTATCGGTCCATATTGAACTCACGTCCAACCAAGGTGTGGGCTCCTCAGACTTTCTGCTGAAATCTCATCAAGAGTAACCATCTCAACACATGTCTCTAACAACAAGAGATCTCCTAGCCTCACCTATGTCTCCAAGTATCCATGAGTACCTGTAACCAATCAATCAATGCCAAAATCAAATGCAACATAGTACCATCATGAAGTAATCAAGCAAATGATCAATCTACCCAATACCAAGAGAACCACCCAAGATCAAAGTCATATATCCAACCTAGGAATCAAGAACATAACGATGACGTCATGATCTCACACCTCCTCAAGGAGTATCATATGATCCAAAGAAAATAAAAAGCACCTATATCATGCCAAAACTTTAACATATGATCAAGAGTAAATCATGACACAATAAAATAACCATCATATTAAAACAAGGATCACATATCATAATACAAATCATGACACCTCAACCAAAGACTAAATAATTTCTACATGGCAAACAAAGATGTCAAATTATCTAAACCACATGTAAAGATAACCATCCTCTGCCAATGAATCCAAAGATGCTAATGAACCCTCACTACATAGAAGTAGAAACCAAGAGTCCATCCATGACACCAATAAACACTACAAAAGATCACCCACCATCAAATGGTGAATCCACATCACTTTCAACAACTCCAACTGAATTACAATATTGAGTCACACATGGCACTGTGACTACCATCCTCTCCATGAACATCATCTAGGTCTACACACACAACTGAAATGTCAGTAATATAACAAGTAGAACAAAAATATCCAAGCCAAAAAGATACCTACAACTGCCAAACTATCATAAACACATCCAACACCAACAGTCCATCACTATCAAAAGCTCCCATTGAAAAGTGTGACCAAGCTATAGATGACATCATGATAAACCACATGCTACAAGTCCCAAAAACAACTATCTAGGTACTATAAGAAACATCCATCCTCTCATCTCTAAGCACACATTCCAATGTACAAATGACCATGAATCAAGGCCAACAAAGTTTGCAACAACACTGAATTAAACCTGGTGAATAAAGAGAATCCACAACCAATTCATCCCACTGCAAGTAAATGGGTAGCTAATCCACAACTTGCATAACTTTTAGATCCAATCATTGAAATATGCAAAATCATCATCACATTAGTAAACTTTAAAATGAGATATCCAATATAATAGTCATGTAGACTAAATGACTCAAACACCAAATCAACCTCCGATATGATTTTCCAAACATGTCCACATCCAAGTGCCATATTCAAAGAACAAAACAAGCATCTACCTAAGATGACAACAACCTCCAAACACCAAAAAAAAACACCACCAACCATGCACTTGCATAAACCATCATGACATGCCAAAGTCTCTAAAGCACAAGAAACATCCATGACACCATGATCACCACCAAATGTACCAAAAACTAACAATCCAACCGTGTCCCACATATCCACATAACATAGTCAACTACATAGGTCTCACATCATGACTCTACTTGGTAATACCATCTTTACTCCTCAACATGACAACAAAACCAGCACACCAAGTGACTAAACCAAGCCACCAAACTGAAAATGCATCACCACTTAAATATCTATGGGCATAGACAACCCATGTCCAAGTCATAAATGCAACATGTAAATATAGACTGCCTACAACATTTCACAACTTGTAGATCTACAACAATGCAACATAAAAATCCAGCCAAATACTGATAACCATGTCAAATGAGAGTAATCATAGATATACAACTTAGTATACACTTAATCCAACATCAAATCTCCAAGATCCAATCATCTATAAACTCATAGTATCACCATAGTCAACATAGCCCATAAACAACTCAAATAAGGAAAATAGAAAATAAACCATACCAAAATAACTACAAACCTAATCCACTGTGTAGTGCTCTGAACAAGCTTTATGTTGCCTATTCGAAGTTTGACTCCATATGCACAAGATATGCCCTCATGAAGTTCAAAATGAACACCTAACTTCCAGTAAGAAAAACACTATCTAAACTATAAAATATAAAAAAATCACTCATACCGTGCAACATAGAGCACTAAGTCAGCTTTCCAATGTGTCCAAGAAGACCAAAATGAACAATTTGGGTGAAAGTTATGCCCTCTGGGAAAAAGATCCCCAATTAAGGTATTAGAAGAAATTAGGGATGACCCCCCAGGTGAAGCCACCAGTGGTGGTGGTGGTTCCTCGGGCAGTGCACTGGTGGTGAACCTGACCATATCATTAATTTTCATTAAATTTTCAAGTATAATTTTTTTTTGGTCAGCCTTTTAGTAAATTTGTGGTGGATTTTATTTTGAATGGGCAATAAATTTTAAATTTTAAAAAATGCATTTAAAAAAGGTTTTATTGCCTACATGGGGCAGTGGTACTACTAAAGGCAATACCCTAGAGGTATCACTGTCAGTGGGTACCACAAGGTACCACATTGGCAGCGCCAACACCTATTGTACGAGGGTGGGGCAAGGTTGACCCCCGCCTCCCCTCCCAAAAAAAAAAAAAAGTTTATTTTATATTTTTTTCCATCAAACCTTTTTTCAATAAACTTTTTCATCAATTTTTATTTATTTATTTTTGCAAGTATGATTTTTTCCGATGGAAACAAATATTTTATAACAATTTTTTCTGCGAATTGTACAATTGACATCCATATGGCCGAATAGGGGTATGACTATTTTTTTTTTGCATTTTTTCACAATAACAAAAATCGGTCAAATTTTATATAATTTTCATCTCTTGGCCAACCTGAATCCAACCATAAGGTCCATTTTGTCCCAGGAGGTCATTTATAAAATTTCCCCCATAAAACCCTCATTTGAATGCACAACCAAGAAACCCTTTTTGCCCAAAATTTTTCACACCCCAAATTTGCAAAGTACCCATTATAACAACAAACCCAAAACCCTCATATCTTGCCATGTCTTTCATTCTCTCATGCACTGCATAGATTCAAACTTAAGCAATATTTTCTCAACCTAGGGTTATACAACCACAACCATGGCTCTAATACTAATTGAAAGGAACTTGCAGCAATTTAGTGACAATTTCCACTAACCCAAAAGAGAAATCTATGCATGTAAATAAGTACTCAAAATCCATATACAAGAGAATAGAAAACATACCTATCAAATATGACACAAGATATACCCTAGGAAAACCCTCAAGAGGGAAAAACCAAGCCTCCAAAAGCATCCATCACTCATGTATTATTCATCAATAAAGATTACAATACATCTTCAGATTCTCCATGAATACCATTGAAGCATCAAACCCCATCCAAGCAATCCATGTGAACAAGCATGTAACCACACATCCCATGCCATGCTTCAAACCTCCACAAATTCTAACAAGAGCTAACCTTCCAACTAACCTCTCTAAACAACTACCCTTGTGGTTGCTTTTATAGAAACAAGCTCCCACAAAACCACCAAGTGGTATTACATAAAACCATGTGACTAAAACTATGAGATTACAAAACATATTACCACATGTAACATTGGGTACTTTATTTAATTATTTTCCCCAATATTAAATAGTTACATTTTACAACTCATAATTTATGTCCCAATATTACATACAACATAAAGTGGCCCCAAGAATATTAACTCCTAGTGATGCACGTACTTCTTGGTCACCTAGGTGCACCACACACATTATAAATAAATAATTACTTTATATACATTATGCAAGGTGTACAACACACCTTTTTCTAACACCAATAAGCCTAATTTAGGCCTATTTATTCCCTAATATAATTAATTTAGATGTTATCCACATGGTCCAATATAACTAACTTAAGGAATATGTGTCACATCGAGCATCATCTCTAATATCATATCCTTAGGTAAATAAAATGACATTCCTCCTTGATATATTGTTTCCTCAAAAGATAAGAAGAATACAAATACTATGTCATTCCCTATCACCTGACCTTTCATAAGCGATATTTCTAGTGAGTTTTTCTTAAAGGTACCTAGATCTCATTCATGATCTCATGCAAATCAATAGCCATTTTTTTTCATATCAAGTCCATATTTTATACCTTGAATATTCATTTCTTATGTGATGCTATTTACTATGGTAGTTTCTCCTTTGATTCTTTAAAGATCCATAATGATTAGCATGTAGTACCATACCTTGACATGATTTTTGTCACTCACAATGATGCAAATGCCTATATATTACACACTTTGTTATGTTTGAAACCTTGATTAATTACTCACCCTTATTGACACTTATTTTGTTGGCTCATGAAGGGAAATATCATTTTCCTCTTTTTTCTTTACTTCTTACTCTTCTTTATCTTTCTTTTATTCTTGGACACATTCTTCTATAGATTCTTAAACTTTGTCTATATTAGTTTAACTTTGATTTGGTCTCCATTATGTGTAATATCTCACAATGTAATATTTTTTCTAAACCAAATATTCTTGAACTCCTTCTACACATCAATCTTTATTTCCTTCAAATATTATAATCAATAATGTTCAACCCATCTATATCCAAAGAACAATTTTTTTAATGTAAACCATATTGGTCCATAGATATATTTAAATATCTTAAAAAATATATCCTTACCATCTATTTAAATATCCTTGATTTACTTTATTTCTACCTTTTTTTCATGGTTAATGTTATGTTGATAAATTTATAACTATTAATAAGACTAACAAAAACAATAAAATTTTATTTTTGAATGCACCTATGAAATTAAAATATTATCATTCATCTTCTCTTCATCGTTATCTTCCCTATCATATTTACTTTCCACTTTCTCATCCTCATCAAAAAGTGTCTAGTTTTTTGCTTATATATCTAAGTAATTTTGTTGATTCTTGTTGTTTCTAGATTGTATTACATATGTATATTTTTTTATGTAAAAAAATACACACAATCAAATCCAAAAACTTGACAAAAATCA
This sequence comes from Sequoia sempervirens, assembly GCA_007258455.2. Classification (NCBI taxonomy): domain Eukaryota; kingdom Viridiplantae; phylum Streptophyta; class Pinopsida; order Cupressales; family Cupressaceae; genus Sequoia; species Sequoia sempervirens. The sequence goes on from VDFB02270651.1 coordinate 764,997,183, forward strand.
ATATAATGAATTGTGGAAATCTAACATTACTAAATAATGTTGTTCCATTCATCAAAATAATATTTATTGTGATACAATAAAATAAAAAATTATAATAGATTTGAACCATATAATCTATCATTAAATAATAATTTATTTATTTTTCTAATCATAAAACCTTTTGAATTGGTGCTACCATTCTAAGTTATACCACTTTCATCAAATCAAGGGACCTTGATGCAAATAAGTGTTTAAATTATTTATTTTAATAAATCACATTTATACCATAGATCTAATAAAATAATACTAACATACCTATTTTGGAAAAGTCTATGTAAAAGATGCCAATAAATATCATTCTCAAACACCTATTCCACTTAAATTATAAATCCAATAAAAAAAAGCTACTCAAGAATGCTACCTCTCAACATATTTTACATGGATTTTTGTGATGATAGATATGCTAGTATAATTAAATTTATTTAATAAACACTTTAATATAAAATATATTAAATTTATTTTATTAATTAATTTATCATTCATCAAGATGCATCAAAGAACAGACTTTCTAGGTTTTTTTCATGAGAGATATGCTAGTATAATTAAATTTATATAATAAACACTTTAATATAGAATATATTAAATTTATTTTATTATTAATTTATTGTTGATAATATGCATCAAATAATAGAGTTTCTAATTTGTCGAGGAAAATTTATTAAATTAAACTTTTTAGACTTTGATATATCAAACTTTAGACTACTCTTCAATACTTAGAAACCACTTCAAATATTATGAGAATTGTTTCTAATTAGTTTTGATATGTTTCATATATACATGGAAACATATATTATTTTTTTATTTTAGAGTTATATAATTTTACTTTAGATTTAAGAATATTTTAATTAATTTACATTGTCTACTTTAATATGTAGTATAAAAAGATTGGAAGATAATATATTTAGACACTATTTAAGAATTATTTTATTAGATAATTGAAAAAGTACTTAAAATGACTGAATAGTTTTCACATTTTTTTAATTTAATATTCTCACTATTCTATATTATCTTTTGTTTTTATTTGAATTTTTAAAATTATAATAAATATTATATATTTATATATGTAACTTATTATTTTCTTTATGAAATTAATAAAATATACTTATAATCTGTACTAAAATATATTTAAAATATTTAAAATTTTAGAAACTATTTTATTTCTATTTAAATTTAATATAAATTATTTATTAAGTTTTTAAATATCTACTATTTTATTTTCTAAAGTGGATAGGTATTTATTATTTTATTTACTAAATCTATTTCTTTAAAATTATTTTATTCACTATAGATGAATAAAAATAATTATATACATAAATATTTTGTAGAGTTATTAAATTTTTATATGTATATTTACATTTTATTATATTTTACTTTTATTATTTTTGCATGTCATTATTTCATAATTTTTGTTAAGGCTCTCACACCATCACACTCCACCCTCTGGTTCTATATAGCTAGTTATGTCTCTTGGCACAATAAAATTTAAATATATTGTTTTCCTTATAGAAAGTGGTTGATTTTCTCACCTTTTTTTAGAAGCTATTACAATTTTCCTTGAATTGTGAAATAAAAATTATTAAAAGTATGGAATTACAAGGTCACCTTCATATCACCATATCTTCGTTGATATTCCTCCAAATCCTTAATGCAATAAATTTTTAAAAGCATCTTGAAGTCTACTTTCCAATAAATTTAGAATCCTTTTCATGGGTATTTATTTGAAGCAAATGAACCTCTCCATAAAATTTAGCCCCTCGTTAAAAACAACTAACTTCATCCCACTTTGTCTAAATCAATTTTTTTATACTATTTGATAAGACCCAAACACATAATAGACAATTTGTAGAAAAATATATCATGCACAACACAAGAGATGTTTATGGACTAAGATAACCTAGTATATAATAAATGCAAAAATAGAATAAATCATTGAGGTAGAGTAACATTGCAAAATACTAATTAGAAAAGAATCCACTCCATTATATCCTTGGAAACATGTACCATGCACCTCACATATCCTTAAAGTCCTATTCACCTCCTTTAAATAGGTATCCCCTCAATAACATAATGGAAGGGTACACCACTAAGCCTCATATATGCCTATTTATTATCTAATAATTAAGTAGTCAAATTATCCAAATGACGTAATATAACTGACTTAAGGGATGTGTGCCACATGTTGACATGTCCATCAACCTATATGAATTAAAATATCACACCACTGGATACATAATACTCTTTACTTATTAAGAGGACACAAACACTTCACATTGCATGTATCAAATAATATCACAAGGATTTCAATGTTGAAAATTACTTTGTGTGTCTTTAAATTAGAGTAGTAAAGATCCTAGTCTGGGTTCTACAATGGCCTCAAGTGGGACACTCTTTATAGTATATCCTAAAGCTTCCACCATGTCAGAATCCTCTAGTTTCTCTTTGGAAAGAGGATACCAATTAAAAATATGGATCAAACGAGCCAAACTTAACATAACCACTTTCATTCCCAAAGTTGCTCCTGGACAACCTCTTCTTCTAGCTCCAAAAGGGATAATTTTACAATTAGGATCATTAAATTCCGCATGGTCCATGTCATTAGAGATGAACCTTTGGGGATCGAAATCATTAGGGTTTGACCAAATTGTTGGGTTCCTTCCCAATGAATAAGTGTTGATAAGAATCTTGGTATCTTTGGGTATGTCAAATCTATGTACTTTTGTGTCTTCCATGGATATGTGAGGAATAAGAAATCCACCCACAGGATGGAGCCTAAATACTTCCTTAACAATAGCCCTCAGATATTTCAAATGCATCAAATCAGACTCTTCTACATGGCACTCATGCCCAACAACTGCATCAATTTCCTTACGTACTTTGGTCATATATTCAGGGTGCTTTAAGAGCTCAGCCATTGCCCATTCACTAGTAGTAGAAGAAGTATCTGTTCCTGCAGCAAATATATCCTATGGATAAAAAATGTTAGTATTTTTTAATTTTAATCACAAGAGAAAGAAATAAAAGGATCAATGATTAAATGGGTCTTTTTTCATGAAATTCTCTATTAATTTAAGTCTAAAATACCTAAAAATCTATATGAAACAATTATTTTTCTTTCCACTAACCATAAATTATTAGTACTTCTAGTTTCCAAGATGCCCATTCCACTCACTATTTTAAAGAAAATCAATAAATAAGAATCCTACCTTTCTTCCATTAGCCTGAATTGACCCTAGTATTTTTAATCAACTTGGATTCCTTAAAGCAATAAATACTATAGTATCCAAAACTATCTCAAACTAAGAATGAAATCCTACACACATATATTCAAATACCATTCATAATGATGATTTGAATTCATTAAAATCCTCTACATGACACAAGGACACATTCATTAAGATACTATCAAAAGAAATAAATATAATAGAGAATTGTTGGAACTTACAATGAGAATGGCTTTGATCTTCATCATGTTTAAATTCTTGTCTTGACTTTTAGCTTCTAGTAGTGCATGAACAAAGTTAAAGGGCCCTGTTTCACTTCTTTTCTTCAATTCAAGGCATTGCTCTTGAATTATTGAACCATATAAATTGTCAACCCACTTCATTATTTCTTTCATTTTTCTTTCATGCCCTTGAAGATCTAAAGGCCTCAAGAATGGAAGATAATCACCGATATTGAATGCATTAATAGGGAAAATGACTCATAAATTTTATCCTTGTGTTCAGTAGCTACCTCGAGACCTGCACCTTTTAGACCAAAAAACCTTTGGCCCAACACCTTCCTAGTAATAACATTGCTTGTGAGAGCTGCAAAAAGATTTCTCATGTTAATACTTTTACCTTCAAAAGATGCCCTACATACATCCTTCACTATGCACTGAACTTCTTCAATTCTTCCTTGTCTAAAAGATTCTATCTTCTTTGGACTCAAAAGTTCCATTAAGCAAATTCTTCTTGCTTCCTTCCAATGTGGACCATATGGAGCAAAAGCAATGTCATTTCCCCCAAATGTGAAGTGTTCTGAAGCAATGTTCTTGGGCCTTGAAGCAAAAAAATGGTCTTGCTTTAGCAAGAACTCCTTTACATATTTAGGGTCATCTGTGACAACTGTGGACACCATTCCAATGCGAATGTAAACAAGGGGACCATATTTTTGAGTAAACTTTTGCATACCTAAATGAGGAATATTTCCAATTTGTAACAAGTTTCCTACAATGGGCCATCTTCGTGGACCAGGAGGAAGATTCAAATGCCTTCTTCTCTTCCATTTGAGCAAACTTTGGAGATATATTGGTAGAATAATTGAAAACAACAAGTATCGAATCCAATTACCAAGAAAATGCTCTATTAAGATTCTTATTGACTCTACAAATATTGAGTCCATTTTGTACTTGATACAAATCCTCCTTTGAGATGAAATGAATATGCAATCCACACAGATCTTTACCTAAAATCCAAAAAAACACAGAATTAAAATTTATTGTTCAGATTATCTTCAAATTTTAAAAATACATAAATTAAATTCAATACATAAAGAGAAACGTCAAAGCTCTGACACTAGTATATAACAGCCAAGAAATTTTAGGAACCAACTTGAGAGACAGTTATTCAGAGCTTCCCTTTTCCTTCTTCCTCGCCTCAAATAGAATGTAAGTGTTGTAAATGCATATGAATTGTATGCGTTTATATAGACTTTATTTTGTGAAAAATATCTACGCTTCTCCTGTGCACTTGAAATTCACCGACAGCATTGTTTATTATGTTGTCCCACTGCAGATTTACATAGACGATAAGCTTGTATTAATCGTGGATGGCAACGTCTGCTCAGCCATTGAGATTATCTAATGAGATCGCTAATTTTGTCTTAATATATGTGTCTTTTCATTATAAATCAAAGGAGGAAATAGTCAGGACATATAAAATGCATTTTATGCTGGAACATGCTTGTTCAAGATTCTTAACCAATCTTCTTAAGTTTTTCTTTAGATTTCCATTTTTGTCGTTGATTGTTCGGATGATGCGGTGTAACATGATTAATAGAAGATTAGTACTAAAGTGAATATAAATTTCTATATATATCTTAGAGCATTTGTCTGATTAAATATTATGTTGTTTTATTATTGACATGACTAAATTGGTCAAATATACAATGTTCTAACTTTGGCATCTGATCTGAATGCACACCATCATGTAATTAAAATAAACTGTTAAAGTATAGTTTATATAATTAACTATCTTTTTTGTAAGATGCTGTAGAAGTCATTTATTCTATTTTAGTAGTGGATAAAGCAATCACATGATGCTTCTTATCCATTCAATTGGTAGTAATATCAAACAAATAAAACACATGGTCATCAATAGACTTCTATCTATCAAGTTATCTAATTAATCTACATTTATATTTTGATGAACTTGTCTAATCTTACATGATACGATTTCCTCATAAGGTTTCTTATTATTACTATGATTGTTTCACTTTTTTATTTTTTTTATTTTACATATTTTTAAAAATCCAACCTTTCTTTTCCGTCTGTGTCCTTTTTCGATACATTATCATTTTAGGGTTTGGCATGTTTATTCACATATCCTATATATTATGTATCACACTCACCTTTGCATTAGCATTAAGGTTTATATTTTACACTTGTTTTAGATTTGATTGAGGATTAAATTTCTATTAAAGGTCAATCTTATACCATTTACCTACATCTATTATAGTTTTTGAGCCTTTATTGCATACTATTGTGAACCCTACACTTCTCATCCTTAGATAGATCCTTATTTTTACATCATGGATTCTCATGGCCCTCTATCCTTGATACCTATTTGTACTTTATTCAATAATTTTAATATGTTTACACAATTTTTGACACACGATCCTTCTATTCTTGATTCACTTATAGTCCATTTTATCATACAAAGGGGATAACATTATCTATGGAATAATTTTACCATAATATATGCACTTTATCTTCCTTTAGCGATTTGAACACTAATATTTCTTCCCTCTTGGATACCCTCTTTATAATTATAAATGATTCTCATATGATTTCTATTTATTCTATGGATATTGATAGCAATGTGATAGAATCTAATGATGCATTACATTTGAGCACCATTTCTTCATGAGATTCTATTCATAATTGTTAGTGTAAATAAAGACATTGTCTATCTAACTAGCTTTTATCCTACCTAGGAGAGTCCTATTCACACTAGTTAAGTCTCCACTTAGGGACTTTTTTCTTTTTGTCTTGTTTCATGTAGTTGAGACACATGCACTCACCTTTTGAGACACATATTGCATGCACACTTTACACATGATCACACACTTTTCATTTGAGTATAAATGTGTTACACCTTTGGAGGGGTAGTCAGTTGTTCAATCAAGTACCTTTGTACCTCCTCTATCTTACCTACTTATGCAAGACTATCATTGTATATTTAAACCCTCTTCACATAATATGATATACATTCTATTGTGAAATATTTTATTCACTAGTGGAAGATTATTTTATGTTTTCAGATCTTAGCTTCTCCAATAATGATACATCTATTATGAAAGATACTCATAAAATGTTTATGTAACTTTTATTTTTATGAGCATACTTTAGATGATGACACAATTTGTTTACCTAGTCATGGCATTGTTACACTTTATTATGATCTTAATTTGACATGCCATGATAGTACAATATCCATTGGGTCATACCTTTTAGATAACATATCCCCTCTTATACACGATGATTTGATCCATAATGATCAATCTTATACATCTGATGTTTTTTAAATCCATATATCCCTTGAAGACATCCTATCTAATAATAAATCATTAGCTATTGAAATGTATGTTAGTGAGTTGTTATCCCTTTTTATTTCTTACATGATGGAATTATGAGCCTTACTAAATAAATTTATATACTTATTATGATGGTAGTACATATACTTTCTTACATTTTCAACTATTTCTACTTCAATAAAGAGTATTTCTAGATGATGATATATCATTGATTAGTGAGCTTAGATATTTTCAACTGGTAAATATTTTATGTGGTTTGATTCATCTTGTTTTCTTTATATTTATTTCCTGAACTTGGTGTATTATTTCATCACGTATTTTTATAAAACTATAGAGGATGGGGACTGGCCACTCAGCGGGTCTAGGTCACAAAGAGCCAAGAGTTGAAGACTACCCTAGTATACCTCAAGTTGGAAAAACATTTAGGATAGTGTTATGATGTTAAAGGTAGAGAATGAAGAGAACTCTCGGTGCTTCTATCAATCTACTGACCTAAAAGTTATGTGTGGACTAAGCAAGCATATTTCAAGAACTTGGACTACAACTCTGCCAACTCTCTACCAAAGGATAGTAGTGCGCAACAAGGATGACAGTGTAGCACACTGGAATCTCACAAGTGCATTCACATTTGTATAGACAGACAGTGAAAAAGGATAGTCAAAAGTGTTGGAAACCTACTAACAACTTAGCTACTGGAGTTTAAGGTGATGACTAAAGCAAGAAATGACATAATAACTAAGATATTAAAAGAGATACTATAAGAAGTGACAAGGACATGAGAAATATGCTATAAAGTAGAACTCATGATAGGTCCAGTTCTCCTACAAGCTCCACACAAACAAACACCTACACACAACAAAGCGAGGAAAAATGTTGGGACTGTTTCAAGGCTTGCCATAGTCAAACCCCTATTTTTATGTTTCCACCTCCATGGATAGCTTGATAGATAGAATAGAAAAAATCAATAAAGAAATTATGCTAGAAAGGAAAAGATATCAAAATAATACAAGAAACACTATGCTACTCAAATCCAACAACAATGCAATAGTAAGCAAACGATACCACCCTCAATCAAAGGCACTCAAGGCCAATGAGAGAGGAATGCAATTCAAAAACCATGGTAAAGTCGATGTGGTTACACCGACGTTGAAGTAGATCTCACAAGACACCAAGTTGCAACTTCTATATGGTAGATGTGAAGAATGATATGATGTTGGAATGACAAAGTCGACAGTGCAACAAGTAGCCAAAATGTGTGAGAGAATGTGTAGAGAGAATTCAAGAATGTCCAAAGTGTGTAGAGTCTCTGGAAGACTGAATGATAATGAGAGATAGAAATTTCTAAGTGAGTTTGGGAGGGAAAGAGTCATTCAAAGGTTAGTTGAAGGGTGTAGATGCATTACATTTCAGCCCCAATGGAGAACATAACACCTCTATAGATTCTAGAGGTAGGAATCCTGTTAGGACATTAGCACACCACATAAACGTTCACACACTGCATGTGTGTCCCAAATAGAAATTCCCCCACCTACACTACAAACAAGAGCCAAGTGGATGGCATATGGACAAAAGACGTGAAATTACATTGTCAAGTTTGATTTTTCTAAGGTGAAGGGTGTAAAAGGGGAACTTGCAAGAGGAATGCAATTCACACCTATACATTTTTCCCCCACTTTAGTGAACTTGAGTGCCCATGAGTGTTGGTAAAGTAGGTTGAAAGAGTTCCAAGAAAATGTACTTGAACTGTCGAGCAAGCATATTGCAATCTGGTGTGCTCAAAAGCGCAGGGCAAGAAAATGGCTCCATATGTACTCAATCCTAAAGAGAGTTAAACAAAGTGCACCGAAGGCCCACAAACCAACAGTGAACAGATCCCATAGGATGTAAGCACTTCACAGGTCCTCTGACTTGCAAATAAGGCACCTCATAGCTGTTCTGTCTTGAAGGAAGCCTGATGTGAGAGGATTTGCAAAGTCTAATTAAAAGAAGCTTCACAAGCACACCTACAGAGAAACATGTTAATTTACAAAAAAAATGGATCCATTTTTAAGAGGTTCCATTTTTTTGAACCTGGCGTTGAACCTAAGTTCCCTACAATAGGTGAACCTAGTTCCTCTAAGCAAGCAAACAATCAACCATTCTATGTTAACAAAGTGACTGACACTCCCATCAACCTAGAAGAGACATATGGAAAATGATTCATGATCTTAAGTAAACAAGGATGTGATACAACAAGTGAACATGAAATCCATCAACAACTATAGAAAATACCAATTGAAAGTACTGAAGGAATAAGATATCAAGATCCTCCTCCTGATATGAATATCCTACTTCCTAAATAAAAACAAATGATTCGTATTGATGATAAGGATGTGAGGATCATCTTAGGTCCTCCTCCTCAACATTCAACTAAAGAAGTTGGCGAATCTAGCAAATACAGAAGACCTTACAAACTCAAAAAACTCCAAGTCCCTTACCCACCAACTGACATTGAAAGGAATTCATAGATACTCCTACATAAAGGATTGATTATATTACATCCCGTTAGAGAAGATCGAAAACCAAATCCTAAGAACACAAAAACATCACATTATCAATACCATAGTATGATTGGACATAGTATCAATGATTCTTGTACTTTACAACAAATATTCAAAAGGCTTCAAGATATTATAGAAATAGTCCCTTAAAGCGGGACCCTTTCGCCATGTGTCAAGTAATAGTTGTAGAATCTTATATTCTCACCTTTACATGATCTTTCCCATCACCTACCTTGTCTCATTCTTTTCTTCCACTCAGTGGGGGAAAGAAGTTGATAGCTTTGTCCTAGTAATGCATTTGTCGTTGTCCCTTTTCCTAGGTTGACTCACACATGCCTTACTAGTCTTTTTGCATTATTTATTTTTCTTTTGTGTGATTGCATATACATAATGTGATCCCCTATGATGTTTTTTTTGATGTATCTCTCTCTCTTTGTGATATTCCTCTATTTGTACCTTCTTTCTTCTCTATGTCGTAAATCTTTTATCTTTTCAACTTTTATCTTTTCATTTGTCTTGTGTTTTCCTTTTGGGGATGACACAAGGCGTTGAGACATTCATGTCTCTTACATGTTGACCCGAATTTTTTTCCTTTATCTTTTCATTTGTCTTTTGTTTTCCTTTTGGGGATGATGCAAGGCGTCAAGACATTCATGCTTCTTCCATGTTGACCCAAAATATTTATCTTTATCTTTTAGATTTATCTTTTGTTTTCCTTTTGGGGATAACACAAGGTGTCTATACATTCATGTTTCTTCCATGTTGACCTGAAAGTATTTTCTTTGTTTTCTCTCTCTTTGTGTCATTCTTCCAATTCTATGTGTACTTAGGGAATGATGACAGTTTTGAGCTCTCTCTAAAACATTGTAGCAAGAACATACTAACCCCAAGTGCCATAAATCCCTTATGTGTTTGGATTTTTATTTCGGGGGCAATCCATCTCTTTCTTTTTACATATGATGTATCTTTACTTGGAAACATATGAATTGGCATAGGGCTTTCCAGGTTAGCTCTCATATCTTCTTTGTTTGTATTTATCATTTGCTACTTTAAAGTAATTGCTCACAACATGATGTTTAGCAGTTTCTTTAAAGTGGGGGCATACATTGGCACTATTCTTTTCATTTTTCTTTCTCGTGTTTCATGGTGTAGTCTTCTTACTTTATACAATTTTTTTCACCTTATGGATAACATGGGTATGATGTTCCTCAAGAGTGTGATCTCTCTTAGCATATTACATTCGTATTAGTGGCTTGATGCAAAACACTACATCCCTTAAGTTGTGAATCTTTTATTCTTTGATTGGTCCTCCCTTGGAGACATTAGGCACAATGTCCCTAAAGTTAAAGATCTTGCATGAATTAAGAAAAAGTCCTTTGAACATTCCTTATTGTTGTATTTATATGGCCGCCTTGCATAATATACCTTGCATGCTTGTAGAGCCATCTTGTTTGTTCATGAGCTCCAAGCATACAAATTTTTGCTTCTCTCATGAAACTCGAAAATAATTTTTGTGTGACACCTTATTAAAGTTATCAAGAGGTATAACTTTGGTATGGATTGATGAGAATCCAAAAAAGGGCATGAATTTCCCTTAGACACTCACATGTGTGTGTGAGTGCATACCAACCATGAGTGTATGTTTCTCACCTTCTTGGACTTCTCACCCAATAGAAAGCCAGGAGTTTCATTGCCTCAAAGTGAGTACATGCATTTTTCAGACAAATAGACTAGATCTGATCCACATCACGATGGACAAATGGTCAAAGCTTGATCTGACTCTTTTAATTTTTACTTTTTCCTTTCATCCTCGATAGTGCATGCTTGTGCTTTGTTGTTTCTCTTTATATCATTGTCGCATGTTTTCTTTTGTGACTATGTCAATTTTCCATGAGATCTTGATCCTTGGGTCTTGATCACCCCTCTTGATGAGTGTTTATCTACATTATTGTGAGTTTGAAGAAAGTTCATCCTCTCACTAAAGTGGCTAAATGTGGCAATGGAAAAGTATCCCTTCTAATTTTCCTTGCTTGTTTGGGCCCTCCTTGTGAACTAGGCTTAATGGTGCCTTGATTTAGTGTGTAATGTGTTTTACACATTCACATTAGGTCCTAGGCCCTTGTGAACTAATGAATTTAAATGGTGCCTTGTTAAAGTGTTGTGAAGTTTTGTAACACACTTTCACAATTTTCTAAAGTTTTATCAAAATAAGTAAACCTAATAAACCTCTTTTAAACCTTAATCACGCCTTATTTTAAAGTGTTATAAAAGTTTGTAACACACTTTCACACTTTTCTAGGGTTTTCATTAATAATTAGGATTCTTTTTTCTTTAATTAGCCCTATTTTTCATCCACAAGCATCATTTAATGTATCTTTTCAAGGACAATCCTAACATAAATCATTACCCAATCATAATTTAGGTGTTTTAGGCTTGAATGTCCTAGATTTATTGATCTGGGACTCATTTTTCACCTTGGGAAAATGAGTCCCACCTAGATTTTTGGGTCTTGAACCTAGTTTCACACATTTCTAAGCATTTTTAAAAATGGTCCCAAAATTTAGGCCTGGTGGGACTTATTCACCACCTTGGGTGAATGAGTCCCATGTGGCCCAAAATTAAAATTAATTCAAATTTTTGGCAGGATTTTATTCTCCTAGATCTAATGTCAGCTTGTAGTGTTGTAATTTTGGGAATTATTGCATAATTAATTATAAATATAAGGTTCTTTCACTCATTTTATCCTAACAAGCAATCAAGTGATCCACATAGCAAGTTTGAGTTTACAAGAGCATTTTTAGAGTGACATTCAAGCATCAATCATCATGTCAAGGATTTCATGCATCATGTTTGTTTTTGAGCTAACAATTGTGATGCAGGGTTTTATGATTCAAGCAAGAATTTCATTCAAGATCTATCCCATCCAAGCAAGAGTCAAGGTCTACATCCATTGGAGCCATATCAAGCATAGTTGCAACACTTTATTGAAAGGGTGTGGTGAGTTGCAACATTTTCATTTGTTCATTCATCATTCTCCATTCTTATTTGATTTCATTTCAAGGATTGATTTCCAAAATGGGGTTTGACCAAGGAAAACCCCTATCCAGTAACCCAACAACATTTTTCCCTCTCCTTTGTGTGTGATTTGTAGGTCTAGGTTGTAGATTTCCTAAGGGGCAAGATTGGGGAAATTTTTTCAAATCATTCAAAGTTGTCATCATGCCTTGAAGAACATTGGAGAACACCTACAGGTTGTAAATCAGGGTTTCAGATTTGGAAATCAATCAAGAAGGATAAAATAAATAGAGAAGAGTAGGATCAAACTTTGAAGCTTTAGAAAATCCTAATTGGGTTGATTCACCACTTCTGGTGAATGAGTTCCAATTTCAGTCAAAAATCATATTTGTACATATTTGGATACCCATTTGGTAGATTCTCGTTCTCGCACATAAACCCAATTTTTTGATTAATTTGCCTAGCTTGGAAAATGAGTCCCATTCAGCATTAAAGGTAGAATTTCTAGTGTTTTAGAGCTCCTCCCAGCCATTTCCATACTTCCAGGTGCACACCTTCTATCTTTCATCTATCTATTTTTCTTTACTTGCATTTCTAGGTCGTTTAAATCAAATTTTCATCATATTAGGGTTTTGCATTTCATCTTGCATTTCATTGTCTTTTCCAAGTCTAAACTTGGTGGTGAACCCCTTATTTGTTTACATTAAGCTCCTAGGACATCCCTATTGCAAGATCTCTTTCTCTTTTGCATTAAGATCTATAAGGTTATCCTTGAGTGGAATATCTTGAAAGTGGGTGTGCTTTATGTTCTAAACCATACAATAGCACTTAATAAACCCCATTTTACAAGGTTCCAAAAAAAAAAAAAAAGCCACACAAACAGAAAGACAGACAGTCACACAAATAGTCAACAATTGAAGGAGATGCTTTCAAAGGGGTCCCTCAAGAACCCTTCAAAAGAAAAGGGGTCCACTCAAGGGACACTCTATTTGAAAGTGAAACAGTATTCTTTGCAAATTGATTCAACATCAAGGAATCCTTTTGAAATATTTCACTTCATCAAGGAATTCAAAAGGAAGAATGCCCCCTCACAAGGGGAAAGTCAAGACTTCTCTCGCATGAAAAGGCACTCTCCTAGGAGGAAATTTTCTCAAATTCTTTCTTTACGAACCCACGATGAAGGAAAAGTATTCCACTAGAGGTCCTTGTTGAGGAATGTGATTTTTGAAAAATATTTTGAAAAAAGGTTTAAAGATAAAGATTTTCAAGAAAATATTTGTTGGCCAGCGAATGCATTTTTTTGAAAATCGAGGCAATGTGAAAGCCCCCCCCCTTAGGATGGTGCATGCTAAACACGTGACATTTTAAGGAGAGAAAAGCAAGAATAAAAAGTGATGTTGTGGCATGTGGAACATGACAAGATGTAACCGTAGTAATTTTTTCCTTCGCATGATGTTGCTCATAAATATAGATAGATAGATATAATAATATACAAATGAACTATCATCAACTCCCTACTATATCATACGATGTGAAGAAGGCACATGAAGAAAAAATAAAAATAAAAAATGGGGTCAACATGGAAGGGAGGCCTAAATGCTCCCAACACTTTTCATTGTCCCTAACTATCGAAAATCAATAAATGACAAAGAGAAGAATTATGTGACACAAAATAATTTTTACGACACAAAAATACTCTTGTTTCCAAGCACCTACGGGGGTGACAAGGTTCATCTAGGAACATGTAAAACAAGCACAAGGGAACACAACACAAACACACAATCTAATCTATAGATAAAGAAGAGGCACCCCCTAATCCTCATCAACAAAGAGGTCGTCATTCTCCCAATCTAGATCACTGTAAGGGGAGAGAAGATGAGCCTAAAAGGGAGAAATATCAAGGGGGTACCTGTTGTGTATGAAAAATGGGTAGGATGCTATCATATGACTTAGGAATGTATATAACATACCCACTTTCCACCTACTACATTCAGGGGTAACCCTAGAGATCTCAATGCAAAGGAGAAAGAGATCTTGCAATAGGGTTGTCCTAGGGGTTCAATGTAGACTAATGAGGGGTTCGCCACCAAGCTAGGGCTTGGAATGATAGATGAAATGCAAGTTGTAATGTCTAAACCTAGTGATGCATGAAACTTGAATAAATGACCTAGAAATGCACATAAATTAGAACAGAAAATAGTAAAATCAGAAGTGTGCACCTGGAAACTTGTAGAGAATTTAATGAAGACTAGAAATGTTGAAAATCCTAAAATTTAGGCCTATTCAAACTCATTTACCATTCTAGGTGAATCAGTCCCAGATATGGGTTTCTGTACAGGAACAGGTTTCTAGAAAAAGGGTATCCAAACTGCAAAAATCTCAAAATTGGCCTAAAATGAGTCTCATTCACCAGAAGTGGAAAATGAGTCCAGTTATGGTTTTTTGGAGTTTTAAAATCTAAATCTGGTCTTCAATGTCTACTCTTTTTGTTCCTCTTTGTTTCTGGATCTAAAACCCTAATTTTGGGGATGTAGGTGACTTTTTGGTGAATATCATGACCTTGACAATGGGGAGACAACTCCAATCACTTTTTTCAAGCTTGTAACCTAATCTTCAATGATCCTTCAAGTCTTCAAAGAACCTTAATCTATAATCACACAAGGAGAGAGAAAAAGTGTTGATTGTTAGGGAATAGGGGTTTGCCTTGGTTAGTAGGTAATTAAACCAAATGATGAGACAATGAAATGAAGTCATGAAACATGAAACAAAGAACATGAATCATGGACAATAATACCTTGAATGATGTCTTGTAAATCTACAACTCAACATGAAATGACCATGAAGGATGTAGATCTTGATCTTGACAATAGGAGTAGAACAATGCCTGATCTTCAATCTTCAATGCTACATCACAATTTACTAGCTCAATAACATGCAATCTTGAAAGCTTGACTTGATATCATGAATGCTTGATGAAATAATGATTTGAAAGCTTATTATATAGGAAATCCATCTAATATCTCATGTATTAGATCCCAAAGGTCGACATACATAAAATTTGAACTTATGTAACCCAATTTTTCCTACTCAAAACCTTGAAAATAGGCCAAATGGGACTCATTCACCATTTGTGGCAAATGGGTCCCACCTGGATGGGACTCATTTTCCCAAAGTGGCGAATGTGTCCCACAGAGCCTATTTTGAGTGCTAAAGTGTTGGGGAGTGTGTAAATTAAGCTTATTTTTTTTATCTTATCAGGTTTTTGATTGAAATATGCCTTAGGATGCCTAATATAGGGTCTTAGGGGCCTATTAATGATGATATTAAGGTCATAAATGCAATAGGGCCCAAAATCTAATGTGAAAGCACACAAATAAATATACTTTAGAACACTAAATTAAGGCAAAAATAGGCCTATTTAGCTAAAAAGGGCTCTAAATCCAATGTGAATGTGTAGAACCTATTACAACACTAGATTATGCCCACTTAATTTACAAGCCTCCTAAATTTAATGTGAAGGTGTCAATAAATACACTTTACAACATTAAATTAGGAAAAAGTTAAGTTTATTTAGCTTAGAAGGGCCCAAAACCTAATGTGGATGTGTAAAACTTATCACAATACTAGATCGAGGTGATATCAAGTCTGATTTATGATTAATTATTCCCAAATTAAGCAAGGAAAAGGCATAATTTTTTCATTACCACAGTACCGTCCAACCCTCTTGTAGCAAGAGCTAAGGAAGAATGCCCTTCAAGGTCTTCTCCACTTAGCTGTTGTTAGGTGAATGTCAATGATTTCACAAAGATCACTGATAATATTGGGACATCATGTATAGAGTTGAACATGCACCTTATATGGGTGTCATGCATCAACTCAATGAGCGATGGAGGTGGCACCCGAGATCTACTGCTATGCTCACTGAATGATTCAGGAGCAGTGATGAACTTCGAGGACATTGAGGCTTCCTCCATCACTGGGATGACACAAGCCAATGCAAAACCACCCTTTGAAGAAGGTGAACCCTTCTTTCAACCCCCATTGCGAGCAAGGTCATTTTCCATCTTTCACTTCATTGGGGGATGCGAGATCCCCACAAATGAAGCAAAAAGGAAGAGGAAAAAACCACAGTAGACACCACCGAGGTGTTCAGCATGTCCATGATTTTTGAAATGGTGGGATGTCTGAAGGGTAATCAAAAGGGGAGGCTCAACTAAAGGAGCAATTAATACATGCACCCTCTTTGGGTGAGGATCGTTCACACTCGCAGGGGGAGCTGAAAGCAAGACTGAGGCTTAGGGAACTAAAGCAAAGAGGATAGAAGAGGAAGGAACAATAGAAGATGTCGAACCAGGAGCTATTGGCTCCTCTTGCTTCTTAAATGCAACCTGCTCAATGGCTAGAGCATTCCCTTGATGCTTGTGCTCGTGCATATAAAGCAGTTTCTATGACTTTAGGAGCCAGAGGTCATGGCCTAAGAAAGGGTGGAAGACTCCTATTTAGCCACCATAGTATCCATCACAACCATTTCTGGTGGAGGGAGAGACCCTTGGACGGGAAAAGGCGAAGAAGATGATGCAACAATAGTGGGAGGAGCAGGCTTGAACACCTCAATGGTGGGCCTCTTCCCATTCACTACCCTAGAGGTAGGAGTAGTAGGAGGCCATGAAGGCTAAGACATAGAAGATGGTCCATGGGCACCCTTCCCCTTACCATACAGAACGGGCTGAGGTACCATGGGTGAGATAGGAAGTTCAATCACTAGATGCTTCAGCTTTCGCCAAGCAAGCACCATTGGACTCCCCAACAAACACACAGGATCAAAATTTTATGGCACTGTAGTAGGGTGAGAGGAAGCAGCAAGTGGAAAACTAGAAGAAGAAGAGCCCTAGGCATGGGAAATATTTCCCTTCCCCTTCTGAGAGGAAGAGGCAGCTTGTTGCTGCACCACAAGGTGGGTCATTTTCGGTTGTCCCTTGCCCATGGTCTTATATACTTGATGTAATTTTGATAAGGTAGGTCCATTTTGGGATGAAGTAGACCAACTAAGGCGGGCCAAAAATGATCCAAGGAATAACCCCCACAGGATACCAATGGTTGATATCCAGTGTCATGCACAACATGCACGACACCTTCATGAGAGAACTTTAGACATTTTTGAATAAAAGAAGTGATTCCATTCATGGAAGCTAGCCAAGGGATGCCAAACTTCACTCTGAATAGATCAAATTTCAGAATGACATCAAAAGTAGTATCTACAATCCTGGTTCCTACTAGGATAGAAAGAGTTATGGAACCATATGGGATGATAAAAATTTCATCATGTGTATGTATAGTAGTTTTTATCCTCTCATATTCCTCCTATAAAGAATTTAGCAAAAGAGTCTCTTCTATGATAACATTTATGTGACTCATGTGGTCGACTAGGACTCCTGTCACAATGTTTCCATTGAGGCAAGTAGGAATGTATAGGGGAGAGGCTTTGTTATTCATGGGTAAGTCCGGCGAGGTGAAAGTCACATCTGGCGAGCCAATCGTAGGCTAGGAGGAGGACTAGGAGTGAACAAGACCATATTTACATATGTTGAGGCTTTAGGAGAAGCATCAGAGGGATCAATAATCAAGTTCATAGAGTGAGATGGAAACGGGTTCGTATAGATCTACAACTCACTATTTTCCTTAGCTACTAACTTATTTGCATTTTGCTTCTTACCATCGAGAGGAATGGTACCATCATCGATGTGATCCTGTATCTCATGATGCGGATGCATGCAATGTTCAATATCATGCCCATTGAAATGGTAGTACCGATAGAGTGTGTTTCCATCATACTAGTCAAGATAAAGTTCTTTCAAGGGCCAAGGATTTTCCAATGTTATAATCTTATCCTTCATCAAATTCTATAGAATGGAAGAATAAGAAAGGTAATTTCATGAACTGTTTGTTGCACCTGAGGCCTCCATCATTAGCCGTGATGACTACATTTGTAATAGATTTACCTTTTCTTGAAATCGACACTATAGACCTTCCTTCAGAATGGGAGCACAAGGAGGATCCCCTGAACTGAACAACCATGTGTTGATACTCTTGCAGTTGAAACAACACACAGATGCACAAAAGAAGGATATTTCATCAAGGAAAACTTATCCTACCAAGTTCACTGCAAGTTGCCTATGAATACCTTTTATACGTCTAAGTTAGGCAGTGGGTATGAAATTTTTGAAAAGAATGCTTGGTATCACACAATGAAATCAATTATCTTCTCCTGCTCTCCCTAATTACATCAGACGAGATCCAAGAAGGTCATCTTTGGAGCAGTGTTAGCTTGGAATTTTTAGAGAAACTGATTGACAAGCTGATCAAATGAGAATATAAAATTGTCAGGAAAGGAATAGTACCACTCAAGTTTTGTATCCTTGAGAGATTAAGGGAAAAGCTTTGCCATCAGAACATCGTGGTGGAATAAATCCATGCACATGGTGTTAAAAGCAAACACGTGTGTTTGAGGATCCCCTTTACCACCATATTACTCAAACTTAGGGATCTCCATTCCATTTGGGAAAGGAGTGTTTAATATTGCTACAGATGGGGGGTTGTGTCAAAAAAAAAGGCTAGAAGATGGGTTGAGCAGAAGCCTGGGATAGGCTTGCTAACTAGTTTTGCATCTAGCCCATGTTTTCAAGCAAAGCATTCAAAATAGGGTCATTAGATGATGTAGGACTAGTAGAGCCACCACCAGGGCTGCCATCAAACACACCTCTAGAACCGCCTTAAAAAAGGAAGATACAAAAAGTTATGGATTGCCCAAATAAATAATATGAATTCAATATTATAAAAAAGGATAAAAAAGGTTATGGATTGGCCAAATAAATTATATGAATTCAATATTATAGAGCTTTAACATGTTGGATTCTAGACCATTATATGTTGTTACTTTGGGAAGAAAATTATCCATTATACAACATCCTAATTCTTCATTAAATATTTAAAACTTGTTTGTTAGGGTACCTTATTAAAGTCTAGTTGGATGTCTAATATATGGTATGGCTTGTAATAGACCAAATATTTACCAAGAAATGTGAGTTCAAGTGATAGGTTTATGTTTAATCTTAGATATATTCATTGGGATTTAATCAAAATAGTTTTTAATATATTTATAGTGTACCTCAAAGCATTCTTTGTGATATCATACTAATTATATAGGAGACATATTTCCTAGATATTAATTTTTATGTGGGATCTATTAATGGTATCCTTTTCTTTGTCTCTTACACAATATTTAATAAGTGATATAATTTGGGGAATAAGGTGCCTCAATTTTCACAAATTTTGAGTTTATTTATTAATTATTTAATTATTTTATCATGTTTTATATTATTTAAAAATATGTTCCACTAAAATAAGGAATGGGATATTTAGTTGACATCATATGCCACATATTGGTACTTTATGGAGTGTTGTAAGGTGTATTTAAAATGCATATCTATATAAGATTTGGGACACACAAATTTTGTGGAATTCTTAGATAGCCTAAGTTCTTATGATGTGTAAGATCTAAGAATAGAGGGAATTACTTTCAAATCATGAACAACTATGATGTGGCTTATTATTTGTCATGAAATACCTATTTTGAGATGTATAATAATATACTTAGGTTCTCATGTGTGGTGGATAAATTTAGTTAGTTATGGGAATTGTAAGAGTGTAAGATATAATTGTTATTTTCAACCTATTAGTTAGAATCTTCAAAAGTGGTTTTCAAAATTGGGTCAAACAAAGTGCCATCATTATGGGGATTTTGGCACATGGTGTTGTAAATCAAAAATTATTTTCAAATTCTTTATTTTTCTATTAACTAGATACTTAAGGAGTTATATTGGAAATATGAAATTGGAGGTACTAAAACATTGCTGAAGAATACTCAAAAATTATATGCTTGTGAAACTTCTATGAATATTTTCTCAACAAATATGTTGTAATGTTCTGTTTGATTTTATAACATATTGAGTAGGTTTTAGAGTGTGTGGTTTTTCTCTCAAGAGGAATTTCCAGTAGTAACTAATATTGTTATACATTTATTGAATAAAATATTATATGTATTCTCTATTCTTCGTAATAGTTTAGATCAGATTTTTAAAAAATTTATGGACTTCTCTTCTCAAGATTAGTTTAGGAAGTTGATTCTACTACCCCTTCCTTCCTTAATTGGTATGGATATAACAAGAGATAGAGTAAGAAAAAATATATGGCTTGGTTAAAGAAAGTGTTGGAGTTTATTCTTAAACCCCATAACTCCCAGAAATAACCTATCAAAAAAATTACCTTTTTTAGATAAAAGGCCATAGGCCTAAGTTTTTTGTATTACCTATCAAAAATTTTAGAAAAAAGTACCTAATTTATTGTAAAATAATGATAATTCTATTGATCCAAAATAATGAATGGATGATTACAATATGCTACGAATTACCCTTGAAAAAAGATAAAAAATTAAATTAAACCTTAGGTAAAGATTAAAATATATCATGATACACGTCCTAATCCTATGACTTGAGGTAGAAAAGCACATGGCCTAATTAAGCCTAAACATGTTAGTATGGAAGGGAACCTAATAATAATTAATTACATAACTATATTTTTAATCTAATAGAAAGCATGCAATTCCAATATTGTAGAGTTTTAACATGCAATATTCAAGACCATTATGTGTTGTTACTTCCAATATAAAATTATCCATCATACAATTTCCTACTTTTTCATTAAAGATAGAAAACATGAGCATTAGAGTATGTGTCTTTCAACACTTAATAGTTAGATTCCATGATAGTATGTTTCCATTTATCTCTTTCATAATATTTGATAATTTGGAGAATGTTGGGAATCGATGTGTCTCAAAATTTAAATTTTTTGAGTTCATTTATTAACTATTTAACTTTTCCCATATATTATAATGTTTAATAATATGCATCACCAAAATGGGTAAGTTTGATTTTGAGTTCGCATCATTTATAATGTTTATGGAGAACTATAAGATATATCTAAAATTGATATTTATATTAGATTTGGGAAATCCTACCCTAGTGAGATTATCATACATGGCAAATTCTTATGATGAATAAAAGCTAAGAATAAAGGGACTTGCTTTGAGATCTTGACCAACTATGAAAGGATTTATTATTTTTTGGATGCTCATATTAGGTGGATAAAGTTAGTTAGATATGAAAATTTTAAGAGCGTAAGAGAATATGTTATTTTTAGCCTTTTAATGAAAATATTCAAAAGTTACATTGGAAAGTGGGTAAATTAGGTGTCATCTTTATAAATATTTTGGCACATGGTATTATAAACCACAAATTGTATCTAATTTATTAATTTGTCTATAAAATAGATACTTGAGGAATTATATTGTATCTATGAATTTGCAAGTACTAAGATGTTGAAAATACTACAATATTATATGCTAGTGAAACTTTTTTGAAGACTTTTTCTAAAAGTGTGTTATAATTTGCTATTTGATTTAATAATAAATTGAGTAGGTTTTAGAGTGAGGTTTATCTCTCAAAATGATTTTCCACATGTAATTATTAGTGTTATATGTTTTATTGAATATGTTATTATATGTGGTTCTTTTTTTTCTATAATAATTTAGATCAAATATAAAATTTTCTATACACCTCCTTTCAAGATTCACATAAGAAATTGATTTGGTTACCCTTTTTTCTTCCTCCAATATTGTCATTGGCAATAACAATACTTCAATGTTACAATGCATTACACCATATCTAATAATACAATTGTTAGCATGAAAAATTCATATCCTTATTTTTTTCCATTTTACTTTTGTTTTTTTAATACATGTAATAATAAATACCTACACCACCTCCCTTTTAAACTTTTAAAACTATAAAATAATGAACTCTATATTTATTAA
This sequence comes from Sequoia sempervirens, assembly GCA_007258455.2. Lineage (NCBI taxonomy): Eukaryota > Viridiplantae > Streptophyta > Pinopsida > Cupressales > Cupressaceae > Sequoia > Sequoia sempervirens. The sequence goes on from VDFB02270651.1 coordinate 765,019,500, forward strand.
CATTTATAAAACATTAATTAAAATTTATAGTAAATATTTGAAACTAATCACTTCAATACAAATTGAATATTTAAATAAATGTGTATTAAAAATAATAACAAAGAAAGATTACTACTCATCCCTTCCACATTATTAATTATTAGAAATCTTTTTGTTTGTTTGTTTGGTAAATCATTGTTAAGGGGCAGCAGCCATCACTTTTGATGGCGGCTCTCCCTGCAACAATCCCACAATCCACCATAGGATTTGAACCTTAGATAGCGCAACTGCTGCCCTTGCAACTTAACCGTTGCACTGTGGAGTCATCCTCTAATTATTAAAAATCATAAATTTAAACACTTTAATATATATATGATAAAATAAAAATATTTAAATAGATTTTCTTTTTTTAAGAAGGGGTAAATGCTTTGGAGTTATGAATCCGAGTTATAAACCAGTGAGGTCACAAATAAGGGAACCTCATCCCCAATTTAAACATTCAACAATAACACCCTACTGGGGTTTGAATCTTGATGGTGAGAACAACACCACAACAACTTAACCATCACACCATGCCAGTATTAGTATTTTTAACAAAATTAATTACATACATAAAAATTGAAATTTTTTTAAATTAGATTATAATATGATAAGAAAACATACATTGAAATCATAAATTGTTTTACAACGAACCATCCAAGTCACCCAAAATCAAAGACCACTTCAACAGATGATAGAATCTCAGATTAAGGACCTCTCTCTGTAAATGCAGCTCGGACTCTTGGAGATGATGCAATCTACACCTCCACATGCTTATATCTGTGCTGGAGAAAGAAGCACCTATTATCTTGAGAGCCAACGGTAATCTCCTGCATTGCTTTTGAACTTGACGAGCGACTTCTTCAAGGTTATCTGGCGGAAGATTTTGGGCATAATCCGGGAAGGCATAAGCACAGAACAACTGCCAACTCTCTCCGTCTGATAAAAGCTCAATGTGGTAAGGGAAAGCACCAAACTTTTCACAAACTTCTTTACTTGTCGTTGTAACGATGACTTTACATTGGCTATTACTACCAATTGGAAGACCCAGGGGCGTGATGAAGTCATCTACTCTGGTTGCACTCCCCACGTCATCCAGCACGATGAGAGACTCTTTTCCTTGTAAACCGGCACAAATCATCTCCGCCGCTTGCTCCACACTTGCACCCCACACGCTATCCAGTAAATCTCCCATGTGTGACGCTACATCACACTGTAGTTCATGAACAGTACACGACTGTGATATGGAAAGCCAGATAGAAATCTCATACCTTTCTTTGAGTCTGTGAAAAGTGTTTTGGAGAAGAAATGTCTTTCCTGCTCCACGCACCCCCACAACGGCAATGACTGGAACAGTTGATTGATCTATCAAGGAGATGAGGTGTTGAATCTTGGGCTCAATCGCCACAGGATGTGCATCGTAAGGCAGGATATTAGCTCCCTTCGATTTTGCGTCTGCTGGTTCTAAATTACGGAAAAGCTTCAGCTGCTCTCCGTCATTTATAATGGATCCGATTCGTTTTTTAAGATTTTGAATTTCTTTTCCCATTCTATAACGGAAAAATAATTCGTAAAAATTGCAAACACAGAAGTGGGTTACAGATATAGTGTAAAGAGGTTGAGCAGCACACTCTTCCACAATGTCCTCTGCATCCCTGGCAACGTCCCTAACGTTCTGCACCCATTCTTTGATGTCCCCAGTTTCTATAAAAAGTGTATCCGTATATTTCAGAGCGCTGCTTATAATTAGGAGTCTCCATCTCAACCAATCAAAGTCCTGGGAGAAGTTGCAAACCAGCGCTGCGTCTTCAGCTTTCTGTTGGGCTATTATCTCAGTAATTCTGCGAATAACATCTTGTGTAATTGCACCTGCCATGCTTAATCTGTTAATAATATACTGAGAGTGGAGATAAAAGACATCTTAAATTCTTATACAGGCCCAACTACAACAGATCGAAGTTGCTTGAGGATGCGTTAAAACTGTTGAGAAATGATGAATGAGCCTCATGCCATGCAATGCATTGACCATTCCATTCACCGCCATGCTGCATGTGTATCATGCAGATTTATATGTTTAGACAATCAGTCTATTTATAGTTTGCATTCGTCTTCAGTTTAGATAGCAGTTAACAAGGAGCTAATAATGCATGATAGAGGCATGCTTAGTTTTACGCAGTTTTCAATCTATTGTTGGATGCTCCGAACTCTATGTATGCAGCTTATAAAAATACAGACTGGAAAATGTAATCCCTTCCGAAAAGCTGAATAAAAGGTTGTATAAAAGCTGAATAAAAGATTGTGTTTATGTATTTCTTGTGTAAGTGTTTTTTTTCCTCTGTTTTTAGTTTATCTCTGTTCGAGAAATCTACAAAACAGCTTAAAACTTTACAACTCTGTGCTCTATGTCAAACATCGACTTTTCCAAATATTCAACAAAAAAAAAAAAAGCATATCTCGTAGAATAAGCCACAATATTTTTATGCAACGCAAAACCAAATAAAGTTTCTTTCCAACTTAACTTATGCTTAAAAAGCAGAGAGAAATTTAAAAATAACATTCCATTTCTTATTTTCCAAGCACAGTCCTAAAAAATGTGTTTAGACTTTCCTTGTAGTGACAGAAGAGGCATTTAATAGGCTGCACTATTACATCTTAGCTGTATTTTTTATAAGGCAATGGCAGTTTGTATGCTGCGCAGGTAAGTAGTTTTTTGTTTTTTTGTTTTAGTTTCTAGTTTCTATTTTTTAGTTTTTTGTGTTTGTTTTTTTTGGTTTTTTTAGTTTTTTTTGGGTTTTTTTGGTTTTTTTTTATCTTACCAGTATTAATTTTGACATCACCTTTATTGTCATATGATTTTTTTATCCTTTCATCTGATGTTCTACCCAGGCCTGGAATTTGATGGTCTATTTGACCATTTTTTCAATTTTGGACCCTATATTATAGCTTTAAAATTTATTAGACTGTATGATTTGACTTGCTATATTTTTATTAAACCGTAAAAAAAATTATAAGCAAAATATAATATAGTATTTTAATTTATAATATATATCATTTTATAATTTTTATTATAAAAAGATAAATTAATTTAGAATAGAATATAATATGTTGAATATTTTCTAATATGAATTTTGAAACTTTTGACATTTTTATAATAGTTATCATTTTTTTATATTAATATAGGTGATATATAATATTATAATAAAAATATATATTAATTTAGAATCTTTTCAAAATAGAATATAATTATTTTTAACTTTTAGAATATATTTAACAAGATTTGCTTTTAATATAACTTATAAACTTTTGTTAATTGTTAATGATAACAGTAGATTTTTATATTTATTACTAATAATTATCATTGTTTTTTTATTTTTCAAGATATTGGATTTATAAAAGATTTTATATAAAAATTTATAAATTAAACAATTTTTTTGACAAGCATTTAAATGACCAAATTGTCATAAAATTTTCATATGAGAAGTAGGGGTGACCCTCAAATTCTAGGTTCTACCTATATAAATTGTCAAATAATGAACAAATTATATAAATCTTTTATAATAATTTTTTAAAATTCTATTAATTATAGATATTAAATAAAAACAATATAAATTTATATTTTAATAAAATAATGTAAAGGATTTAATTATTATTTTCAAATATATTATTGTCTATTATTTAAATTAACTTAGTATTATTGAAAATGAATTATAATTCTTAAAAAATTTAGTAAATAATTAATTATATAAAATAAAAAATATATTTAATCTTTAATAAAATTTTATTTTAGTTTTAAAGAAAAATAAATTTGTATTTGTAAAGGGAAAAAATATTTTCAAGAAATCAAGAGAATTTATGATTGAAAAAAAGTTAAGATCTCCAAGAATAAATCTTTAAACATTTTATCAGGCACATAAATTTAAAAAATTCAAAATTTTCATGTGGATATATATATATATATTAAAAATTGAAAATCCCCATGTGGATATTTTCTATATATATTAAAAAATAATATAAAGTTAGAAAATAATAATAATTAATAGTAATAAATGCAAAAATATTATATGTTTATTTATTTATTTTAGTTTCTAGTTTTTATTTTTTATTTTTTAGGTTTTAGTTTTTTAGAAAACAATAATAACAATAGTACTAAATGCAAAAATATTAAATTTACTTATTATAAATTTCTAAATTCATATTAAAATATTCAAGATAATCTTGTTAAAAAATATTCTAAATGTTAAAAACGAAATTATATTGTCTTTTGAAAATATTTTAAATTAATATAATTTTTATAATAAATATTTAAATCATATATATTAGTATAAAACAATGATAACTATTAGTAATAAATGTCAAAATATTAATTTAGTCTTACATTAAGTTTCTAAATTCATAATATTAAATTTAATCTTATTAAAAATATTCTAAATATTATAAATAATTACATTCTATCTTTTTTAAGATTCTTGTCTATCTATTTCTCCATACATATCACAATAGATACATTCACAAGACCAAAGACATTGTTATGAATAAAATTATTATGCTTTCTTTGATCTAGAAGTAGCATATTTAAAAGTAACTCTCATGTGTTGGCTCTTAAAACACACAATATTCATAGAAATAAATTTTGATAATATAACTAGATAAAATACCAATTTTTTTGTTAATGAGGGTTTTAAGACCCTAATATTACCAATGTAGCCTAGTCTATGGTGTCATCATTTACATGAACTTGAATTGTTAATTACAAATGTAAAATTACAATAAGTCAATTCATCCAGTTTCAATAGGATTTCCACTAAGTTCCACTAGCCCACAATCCTTTAACAATGTTACCCCCAAGAAAAACTTCGCTCCCATTATATTCTTTTTATTCCACTAAATTATCCTTATGAGGAGTCATATGGCATGATGCACTTGAATCTATTAACTATGAGTCATCACATGATAAGTTATTTAGAAATGTATAAAACTTCACTATCTTTATCATCTAAGGACTTATGTATAGAGGAATCCTCATTCTTTTCTAATTTGTAAACTTATTCTTAAGATGCTCCCACCTACTATAGTCTAGACATATTAGCCTACTCTTACCAAGTGTTTTTAATCTACCCTTATATTTAGATCTATCTTTAGAGTTATTCTTAACACCACCTTTCTCATCACGACCTTTTTCAAGTTAGGTCTTCCTTTTAGCCTCTTGTACAAAACATTGTCATTTAGTTTTTTATGCATATCCTCTACAAGCAACAAGGGTATCTAATTTTAAATTTTTAGTAGAACCATTAGGAGAAACGACTATCCCAAGAATCAAGTAATGGACAAAGAAATAAAATTAATTTATTCTTTGAAGCTTAATGCCAACATCACTAAACTGTTACTAAATCAAGATTAAATTGAAATCATTCAATTATTTTGTAGCAAAGTCCTCTTCCTTCATTTTTAATGGGTATAATTTACCTTAATATATTTGTTTAACAAAAAAGTTTGTCGAATATATTTCATCTATCCTCTTTGCCAATTTAAATATCTTAATTTCATCATAAATGTATTAAAAAGAATAAAATTGGAAATGAACAATCTTATAGTGCCTTAGGATTTATTATCAACACTTATCTAGTTTGTATTTGATATTTATTTTTAGGTTTTCTCTCATATTTTACTATATTATTAATATATTACTATTATTTTTCTAGGTATACTTTATAATTTTAGACAACATTTCATTAAAACATTTAATCTTCATAAGTGATGTGTTAGTCATGATCTCTATCAACAAAATATATTTTTTACAAAAAACAAAAAACCAATTTTTGTTGTAATAGAAAATAGTAAACTCAAAAATACTCCAAAAGAGGCATCCCTCTATATAATCAAGCCAATCAATTTCTAATAAAAAATGTTGAGAATCTAGGTACAAATATAGTAAAAAATCCTAGTAGTTACAACTTCATCAAAATGATATTGTATAGAAATAGAAATAATATAGCAAAAATAAAAAGACTATGCAATACTACAAGGATATTGGTATACATGGTGAAAAACCTTTTATGTAGAAAAATCCCACCACCAAGAGAGTACGAACTTGTATTAATCTCAAATTTAGAGTACATTAACACATGTCCCCCCTTTATTTAATAGCATTCCAATAGAATAACAACATAACTTGTAAACCAATCATTCAAACTATTATCTCATGCCTCCAATAAATATAATAATATAACCAAAGAAACCATAAATGGTTTCTAAAACAATAGACTCAAACCATAAGCCAATCATTCATCATATAAAAGATACCTAATGATATGTGTCTAGGAATAACAAGCATTTTTCTAGAAGCTTCAATATCTTTCTCATGAACTTGGTTGTTAAACTTCACTATAGGAAAAAAAAACAACCCACTAGAAGATAAAACAACAATTCTCCAAGTTGAAAAAGAACAACCAGCCTTTTACACATCATGATATATCCATTTTTACAAACTAAAACATGTCATAGATTCTCTTATGTACTTCAATCCAAGTATCCAATGGTGCCATACAATGCATCTTCACACAATATGACACTTATACAAATATTCCAAGTCACCCAAAGAACAAAAATTAATTATAAATACCCCCAACCTCATGTGGATTCCCAATATAACTTTTGGCTCATGTTATATGCATTCTACCTAAAATATCCTTAGATTTTATTTTCTAGCCATTACTATAGTTCCAATCAAAATTAATGAAACTTTATCCCTATAATTATATAAAAATATTAAAAATCTATCAAACCATAGTTTCTCTTGAATGGGGTTGAACTTTATAATTTCTTATTCATAAACAACATCCCATATGGTGGTTTTTCACAATTTTGTTTCAATATAAACCATCTATAGCTACTCCTAAATTCATTCTTTCAAGATCTTCAAAAGAGTAATTGAACATATCTAGGATTTGTATTCAAGGCTAACTCTACATGGCTTTCTTGGCCTCAAGCCAAAGCTAAGTTCAATCTAAGCTAGATTAAATTTTTAACCTTTTACACTATAATTAACTTTGTTCCTTCTCAACAATTACACAAAGTCTATGTGATATCTCTTAGGCTTTGGTGGAAGGATTGGAAGTGGTATGTCAACACTCTCTTCTATAATTACACCCCAATTAGATGGATTTCACCTCATCCTTCAATAATTCACCACTTGGTTGATAAATAGTTCCTCAAGTCACTTAGATTCATTTGGATAGTTTAAAATTTGCATATATGACCTGGAGTGGTATTGTTGAGACTAAAGTGGCCTAGTTTGCATGGTGTTTGTTATATCAAATTTTACCTAGCACTAGAACCCATTTGGCATATCTTGTTGTTTCAAACCCAATACATAATTTTTTTGGGAAACTTGAAACCCTTTTACACCCCTTTTGGAATTGTTCTCATGATCAAGATGCCTGGCATTGGATACAAGATTTTTTCCACCCTTTAAGGCTTCACTTAATCATTTGGTACACTATCATCCTAGGGGATGGGACCAAATTTCTAATTAAATTCTTCTAGCTATGTATGATTTTAGATTGGAGATTCTCTTCTCTATTTTCAAAGATAAAATTTGTACTATTTTTATCTCTTTTGTGGAAGTAATTTTTTCTATTTATTCTATATAATTGGTTATATCTAATGTGTTCTTGAAAATTTAAGTTCAAGCCACCCATAAGGTTTTGGAGCTCTCTACATTTTGACTAACTACTAAGGAAATTCTTGCAACAAGTTGGCTAGAGTTCAACCTTCACCAACTTGTGTTGGATCCACCGACTAGTCCAAGAGGTGTCTTAAGTTCTTACAAGTACACTCGCCACCATTTCAAGAGCTAATGTAGGGCCACAAATCTACCCCAACCATACCTACAATGCATTCTTCTAGGTGGAGCTCCCTCCTCCTCAGTCTTTTGGCTTCCCTAGGGTGATAAATCCATTGTTGCATCACTCTTCCACATCTTCTCAATGGCATGGGTTTTCTCTTCATGATTTGGAAAATTCCCTTGGATCCAACTTGCTATTTATTTACCTTCACATGACCAAGCTCCTATCTAGAAGGGAAAAACTATTACTAATGATAGTTGGGAGTTGGTGGATGTGGTGGAGATTTGTAGGGTGGTGAGTGGCACAATAATCCTAATGATTAGGGTACCCTCCTACTATTTGGAGTGAACCTCAGTCTTAATATTCTTTCTTAATTATGTTTAATTGTTGACTTGATATGTGTTTTCTTTTGGGGTTGTAGAATTCTTCATATTCAGGTTTTTCTCATTTTGGGACCACATTTTTACTTACTATATGACCCCCTCCTTTTCCAATTTGTCTTTGGACTCTGATCTCACACTACTTACTTTTCTAAGGATTTGGTTGTATGCATTAACACATTTATTTTAATATATGATATTTTTATTAAAAAATTATGAATGAATAAAACAAAATTAAGAATATGAGAGTCACAAAACCTAGTAAAAAATTCTCATTATCTTGTTAATAATAATATTTACAATATTTATATTAATATCTAATTCTTGAAATACTGTATGAATATGGGGCAAAATTGCCATTTAGCCAATGAGCGCATGCCTTTGTGGAAAAATTAATAAAATATAAAATTTATATTAGTTTAAACTACATGGATTCTCCTTCTCAGACATGTGATAATTGGCCTAGGAATAGTGTTGGAAAGTCCCTGTAAACATTACAAATATTCAAGTGTTAAGTCATCTCGCTAAGGTCATGAAAGTTGAGTTTTTAAAATATCTTTGGTGGAATTTTGGGCCTCTCCATAGCGTGTCCTTATTTTAAAGATACCCTCCAAAGCTTCAAAGAAAGCCAGAAATTAAAAAAGAAATAACAAGATTGGGAAACTCACCTGTATTTTACAACACACTGAATTCACAACATAGAAGATTGCAGTTCTCTCAGGAGTTTCACCTGCACTAATTCCTTGAATAAGATGAATATGCCACTTTGTTTAAGGATCTCAATATTTTATAAGATTGACAATTAGTTTCTCTTTTTTTTTCTATTTTTTTGTGTTGGTTGTTAATGTTGTTTCTGGTATTTTTGAGATTGTGCTAGTTATATATATTATACAAGACTTTTGATATTTTGTATTGGGTGGGGGTTTCTTAACTCCTATTTATTTTATAAAAAATATACAGTAATATTCAGTAATTACAATAATTATATAGTTTATTCTACCTCAACAAACACATATACAAAAGAGGATACAATGGGAACCTACCATTTGATACAAAACCTCACACATATAAGATGTGAACTGTTAAATGATAAAATACCTTGAAGAATAGTTCTCTCATGCAATGCCTTATTTGCAAGGTATATCCAAAATGTTTTGTTTAAAATATTTTAGAAATTCTTAAGCAAATGGAACTCATGGTTGTAAGGCAAGACACCTTCAAAATATATTGATAACCTTATTAATAGCACTATCCAATATTTCTTATGTTTAAATCAACTTATATAACATTTTATTCTAGTTACATGAGTGAGTAATTCTAAATTAAATAATATTTTAAGAAAGTGATGGTGGATTGCACTCAACTGTAGGGATGATATAGAAGAAATTTGTAATTTGTAGGCAATGAAATTTTCTCAGCTACCTCCATATTGGCACTACACCATAACAACACCTATATAATTCATTCTATGAACTCCAAATAACTAGCCAAGATTTCAATGTCCATAGCCTCATTTGATAATTTGGAGATGAAGGGGGAAGAAGTGTGGGATGAACACTCCACAGTTTAGTCTAGGAACTTCCTCCATAATGGGGCCACTTATACAAGCTAATATATGAACAAACTCCCTCATGTATCCATGGCCCCACATATACAATTTGACTAGTTAATAGAATTCCTAATTGGAGAATATTCAAACAATATCTAGCCTTGGAGGTAATGGAATGGAAAAATCTAAATTACCTCAAACTCAATTTTTTTTCTAGTTCAATCATCTAATAACTATATGTGATGGACCAACATTTTGAACTTGAACAAAAGTTCTTTCTTGAGTGTTGGAACCATATGCAATTTCTACAATAGAGTCTCCTTCATTTTTAATGAATGTAATTTCCCTTAAGAAATAATTTATTTTCAATACTCTTTGTTTGATATATTTCACCTATCCTCTTCAAAAACTTAAATATGGTAGTTTCATTAGAAATACTCAAAAGAATAAAACTAGAAAGACATAGTTCCCTATATAGTATCTTTTGCTTTCTTATCAACCCTTCATTGGTTTACATCTTATATGCATTCAGATTTTCCTCACATTTTTTACTTATATAAATTGATACCTTTTTTTCCAAGAGATCATCCATCCTTAGCTTCCAAAGTTCATTGAATGTGTCATTGAACTTCTCAATCTCCATAAGCAATGTGTTATCCATGATCTTTATCACTAGAATCTAATCTATATATAAAAAAAAAAAACTCACATTACAATAGAAAACATAAAAAACCAACAATAATCCAAAAGAGAAATCCCTATCCAATATTTCTTATGTTTAAATCAACTTAATTCAAATGAAGGGCTAGGATTGAAAGATGGGGTATCATGTTGAATGGATGAGGTTAATTGAGAGGAAAAGAGATAAGGTTAGCAAGGAGAGACCACAATCCAAGAAATTGGAATAAGAGATAGGGCTTAGATAAGAATAAATTTAATAATTATAACAATTATATAATTTAGAAGAGGAAAAATGAATAATTAAATAACTAAAAATAATTATTTAATTATAGAAGAAAAGTGGGAAATGGAATATTAAATAATTAAAATAATTATTTAATAATAGATGGAGGGAAATGGTAAATAATTAAATAATTAGAACAATTATTTAATTATAGAAGAAAGGGGGAAATAAAAATGGATAATTAAATAAATAATAGAGGAAAAAAGATATTAGTGATGTAATTTAAATAAATTGAAATTTATTTAAATTAATCCAAAGAGGAATAAAGATAAATTGAATTAATTAAATAATTAATAGAAGAATATGACCTTAAAGAATAATTAAATAATTAAAACTATCTAATTATACATGGAAGAAGGAAAATTAGTGATAAAAATGTTGCTTGCAAACTCGGGATATTTTTCAGTGTCTATAGATATCTTTCTTGAATTTGTTTCTATTATCATGCACCCAAAGAAATAAGACCAAACATTTTCTTCTTTATAGAAATAAAATAAGAATGAGCATTAATTATTTATCTTTTCCTTCCTACAATTGGTTATCTCCACCTACATGCCTATCTCTAACAAAATTACTATTTGCTTTGATGGATGTCCATAATGGAAGCCATTCTTTCTTTTTTTCTAGCATGAATATTGAACCAAAATGGAGAGGGAGGCCATGCATTATTAATGGCATGAAAGCCCCTCTTTCCTCCCATGTCATCCTTGGTTAATTTGTTTGTAGAAGGTCATCCAACTTTTCCTTCTCCCTTTCTTGTCCATTTAATTATTTAATTGTATTCCTTTTCTTAGTCTTAACTCACAAGGGATATGACAACGCTCAAGATAGGTAGAAAAAGAATTTAGATAGCCATCCAAAGATTACATATGCAATATGTTAGTGGTTTTTTTTATCTTTATGACTTATTTTAAATCCAAAATTTGGTAGATTGTGAATTGAATTGGGCAATCTTTACAAGTAGTAGAATATTTTTTGAAATTTTTGGTAAGAAATAAAATATAATTTTTTCACTCTTAATACAAGGGCATAGTCTTTAAAGTTCTTCAAATAAATGTTGAAAAATGAGCAACCCTTGAATCAAAGATAGAGTAGTCACCAAAAGGGTGCATAGCTCAAGAGTAGAGGACCCTAGCAACAATAGGAGGTCCTAGGTTTGACTCTTAGATCAATGAAAAAGTTTAACATGATATTAGAGCCTAAATCCATAGAACTAGACCAAACTAAGATCCCCAAATGCATACATTATGATTCAAAAAGAAATGTTGAAAAATGAACCATAGTTGAACAAAAAATGTATTGATCACCAAAAAAAACATAAGATTTTTTTTTGTATACAACAGGGGTGTCCCCCGACCCAACCCAGTAGTCCAATAGTCTGTATCTTGAATACCTAGAACAAACTAGAATAGGACAAAAGACTAATAATAATAATTACAATAAATTTACCAAACAAACACTATTAAAAAATTGTTATGACATCACACTATTTGATAGCAAGCTCCACACAATGCCATATTGTTAAACAGAGCTCTACTTAGAGCTATAGTATTTGTCCCATATCCAGTCGTGTTCATTTTCCTGTACCCACAAGCACCTCCTGCAGCAACAATACCAACCAAACTAATTTCATGTTATCTCACGTACAATAAAACTAGCGCTTGCACCTTAGCAAGGCACAATGGTTACGCCGATAGGAGGGTATACTATGGTAGTGTATTCGGAGGGCAGAGAGGGGGAGAATGCATGGGGAAAGTGCAATCTGGTTTTTTGCAGGAGTAATTATTCACAGGGAATGTGGTGGCGGGATGCAAGTAGAGTTGAATATGCCAAGTGGATGAACAACGCAATATATTATCTTAAATGGTTGAAGTGGTGGAACATTGTAGCTCAACTGTAGCAAATACATTTGTTGGTAGTTCATAGTATGTAAAATGTGCACTATGAAAAGCAAAAAAATTGGCCAGCAATTTTGCAGTAGAACTTTTTTTCTGAACAAAATACAGTACAATTGTTGGTGTTTGATGGTGAGGGGCTATGATATATGCCATTTGGCTTCAAGGCCTGTAAAGCAAAAGAAATGCTAACCGTAACCCTAATTTTGATGCAAAACCTACCCCTCATCCTAATGCTAACCATATTGCTAACCCTAACTATATCTCTTAACCCCAACCATAAGCTTAACTATATCTCTATCCCTAATCCTAACCTAAACCCTAAACCTAACTATATATTTTTACCGCTGAGAACATTTAACAATATCTCTTAATCTTAACACTAACCCTATTCCTAAGTCATTGTCTATCCCTAAACCTAACCACATAATGACATTAAACCTAACTATATCTCTATCCAAAATCCAAACCATAAGCATAACCATAAACATGATGTAAATCGTAACCCTAAACCTACAATTGATCTTAAATCCAAGTGTAACCCTAACCCTGATCCTAACTCTAACCCTAATTTTAAGCTAATCTTCACTCTAACCCTAATCCTAATTTTTGATGCTAGCCGTAACCTCGACCTTGATGTTAGCCCTAACCCTAATCCTATTCTTAACTAAATTTCTAATCCCCTAAACCTAATGATATTTCTAATGCAAAACCTAACCCTGAGTATGACCATAACAACTATGCAAAACCTAACCCTCACCTTATTCGTAAACCTAACCTTGACCTGAAACCCAATTCTAACTCTAATCTTGAGCAAATCTTGATGCTATCCCTAACCCTAATTTTGATGCTATCTCTAAGCCTCATCCAAAATCCAACAGGAACCCTACTCTTAACTAAATCTCAACCCTAACCCTAATTGTAACTATATATCTAGCATTAACCTTAACCTTACCTGTAACCCTAAACATATCTCTTAACCCTAACCCTAACCCTAACCCTGATAAGCTTAACCCCAACTATTACCCTAACCCTAACTATATCTCTTAACCCTAAACGTGACCCTAACCCCTTTTGTAACTCTAATCTTAATGCTAAACCTAACCCTATTCCTAAACTATTCTTCATGCTAACCCTAACCCTAATTTTGATGCAAACCCTAATCCTCATCCTAATGTTAACCATATTTCTAACCCTAACTCTATCTCTTAACCCTAACAATAAGCTTAGCTATATCTCTAGCCCTAACCCTAACCTAAACCCTAATCCTAACTATATCTCTTAACCCCATCCTAGCCATAATCATAATTCTAAACTTGACAACAAAGCCTAAACTTGACAACAAACCTAAATGTAAACCTAATCCTAATGCTAACCCTAACCCTAAGTTTGATGCTAGTAACCCCAATTATTACCCCAACCCTAACTATATCTATTAACCCTAAACTTGACAACAAACCTAAATGCAACCCTAATCCTAATGCTAACCCTAACCCTAAGTTTGATGCTCTCTCTGTCTCTCTCTGTCTCTGTCTCTCTCTGTCTCTGTCTCTGTCTCTGTCTCTCTCTCTCTATATATATATATATATCCATGCTAGAGATATAGTTAGGGTTAGGGTAAAGAGATATATCTTTGAATTATTCATTTGGTTTTTGATTTGTTTCTTTGATCATTCAATTTAGTAAGCAACTATAGATACAAATATTTATAGCCTTGTCTACCGAGTATTACACATCATGACATTAGGAAATATATATAGAGCTATATATATTTGTGTCTATGAACCATATACTTATTAAAGTTACTTAACAAAAAATATAATTTATTAGTGATGTCTTATCAATAAAAATAATTGATAACTGAAACAAAAAAAATAAAAAATAGTGTGTTTGATTTTTATTAAATCATTGTTTTATAATTGTTTTCATGTGTTATATTATTTATTTTATTATCATGGAAAAAGTTATTGAAAAATAAAATAGCTCTTCAATTCAAAACTAAGTTAAAATAGTATAAGTTTTGAGTCCATTTATTATACATGCATCTAAATGAGAATTATGTAAATAAAATAGAAATGAAAATTAAAGTAAATAATTTTTTTTTTTGAGTTTTAAAAACATGTGTATGATTTCTATGATTTATTTTCTTATTGAATAAATAAAATAGATGTTCAATAAAGAATAAAAGTATATAATATATAACATAAAATAACATTACTAATTAAAAGAATGTATAAAAGTATACAAATTTCAATCTACATTTCAAGATTTTTATTATCTTTACAAAAATAAAATTACAACATAAAAAATATAAAACCATTTAAATAATAAGATCTTACACATAAAAATAAAATAAAATCCAATACATTTTTATTATAATAAATGTAAAAAAATATTTAACAAATCTAAATGTAGAAGAGAGCTTACCATTGATCATCATAGAAGTGGTGACATTTAATCTCCATACTTCCAACCTTGAGCGCATATGTGAAAACCCATCACCAAACACAAATGCGTCAAATTCAAAAAAGAAAAAGAGTGGTCTGAAATATAGGATCACCAAAACTCACATTTAGATTGTCATTATAGCCACCTATTACAATTTTTAGAATATTTCTGATCTCTAATAATCAGACTTTTCACAGAGAGCAGACTTAAAATGAAACAACAACCTACATGTGACTCCAACTTACAGAGAAGGCCATTTGCCCATAGCATGTATATTATATTCTTGATAGCAAATGCAATACAAAAACACTATCATTTATTGCAGATCAGGTAGACAAAATTCCCCATACATGACAGTTCAAAGATGGGATTGCCTACGCACAATGTCATTTGTCAGTTTAATAGACTGGCTTATCAAACCCCAACCAAGCTAATACATGATACCACAAACCCAGACTTATCACATTTAGATATTACATCCATTATCATATGAATTCAATACAGGAAATGAACACCCAGACCTGGGTAAGGCAAGGCATCCTCAAGCTGGATGGGAAACCACGACCACACCAAGATTCAATCAGCACCTAGTAGCCAACACGCCTCAACATCAAAGGCTCTTGTATGAAATGGTGCACTTGGCTGGAACACTTCCAAATGCCCTGCTAAACTTAATGGGGAAGCCATGACCTGGGTTTTGGCTTAAATCCGTTTTAAGAAAATGCCTCTACACAAAAAATCGTGTCCCTTCTATTCTGCTCAGATTACACCCAGAAATCACAACCTTCAAAGGTCTAATGTTTGTAAAAGCTATGTCCAATGTTTCTTCACATTGCCGTGCCTCTTTGAGTGAATATTGCTCTCCAGAATTGCCTTCTAAAGACTGCCACGACCCAGTGAATAGTCAACTCAAAAATCTACAATGGCATCCAGAATGAAGAGCTGGGTAGAACTTCGTTCAAGCATAGCAAGAAAGGGTTAGCAACCATTGCACACGCAGACATTGCTTCAACTCGCACGCAAAACCCCGAAAGTCAAGGTAAAATTAACACAGTACACAGGGAGTAACTAGTACAATGTTTGAACTGAATGGGTCATTTATTTTTCACCCATACTCCTGGTAGGATGCCCATACCGGGTGTAGAGGAGCAGTGTACGGGGTCAGGTAAGTGGAAAACCAACTGCACAAAATGCCATTGCAGGGAAAAAATTCAGGTGGGGATCCAGCCGGAATAGTCTCAGCCGGCATCAGACATGAGACTTTTCTGGTTGAATGCTCACCTATAATAGCCTATCGGCTAATAAGGCTGAGACTCTAGGCACTAGCTATCCAGCCTACAAAGGCATGGAGGAAGCCATTCCCATGGAATGTTGCATCCGTCAGAGAGCTCGTGCAATCCTGCAGTAGTCGTCAGACTCTGTACATTGTCATGTCAAAATAAATTTAATTTCCTCATAGAAGGTGATTTTTTTTATTTTGTTTGTCTTCCAATATTTTCACTGCCAATATTTTGTGGGCAAACCATCTCTTAAACCCTAATATTTTACTTTTTAAGTAAATATATATTATATAATACATATTATTTAAATTTATATTGTTATTTATAATATAATACTAACATATATATATTTAATAATATATATATAATACTTCAAGAGATATCCTTCTCAAGGCCCTATTTTTTAAATCAATATATTTTAATATATATTTTTTTAATATCTTAAATAAATTATTTTTAAATTTATATATTTTATATTAAAATATTTTAATAATTAATATATTATAATATGATAGTATATATTTGTAATATTATTTTTTAAAATAATATATAATTTAATATTTAAATTTTAAGTTAAAATACATCAATATATTTTAGGTCTATTTATAATATTATGATAAAAAAATATTATATAGTAATATTTAGTTAAGATTATTAAAAAATATTTAGCTTGGATTAGGGTTAGGGTAAAGGTTACAAGATATAGTTAAGGTTAGGGTTAGGGTTAGAGTTAATATATAGATGGGGTTAGGGTGAGGGATATTATTAGGATGAGAGACAAGGTTTGCATCAAAATTTAGGGTTAGGGTTATCATTATGATGAGGGTTCCTAGTTCACATCAAAATGAGGGTCAGGGTTAGCATTAGGTTTGTGGTTACATTTAGGTTTGCAATCAATTTTAGGTTTAATAGATATAGTTAGGGTTAAAGTTATCAGGATTAGGGTGATAGTTATGTTATCAATATAGTTTAGGGTTAGGATTATGGTTAGGTTGGGTTAAGAGATAGTTAGATTTGGGGTTTAGTTTAGGATTAGGGCTAGAAATATAGTTAAGCTTATGGTTTGGGTTAAGAGATATAATTAGGGTTAGAAATGTAGATAACATTATAGAGAGAGTAATATAGATAATATATAATATATTCATTTTTATTATAAATATATAAATAATGATAATAATAATAATAAATTTATGTACATATATTTTGGGTAAAAGCACGAAGTTGGGTACACAAAGAGGGGAAATCTCGGCGGAGAAAATATTTCGCAAGAAATGCGTACGCGTTATGGATCGGGTACGCATTTTAGTGACCTCATCGACTTCTAGGTTTTTTAAATTCTTCATTTTTTTTTATATGTTTTTTGTTTATTTTTAAATTAGTATTTTTTTTGTTTAGTTCAATATTTTATTGTTTTTAATTGCATTTAAAAAACCAATAATGTCAACAAAATGAAAAAATTTAAATTGTAAATTGAAAACCCTAAAAACTAAACCTAAATTGAACACATTTAAAATGTAGAAATTTCAAAACCCTAGGTTACAAAATTTACATAGGTCCCTAAAAACTAATTTACATTGTAGGTTAATCTTTGGACCTAAACCCTAAAACGTAAACCTAAAACCCTATTTATCGTAATCTACGTAAACCTAAAATGGACTATTTACCCTAATTTAAGTAAACCCTATTTCAAAGGAAGAGTCTATGTCATAGAAATGTTTCAAAAAATATATGATTAGATAAAAAATTGGGTCTAGGGTTTAGGGTTTAGATCTCCTCTTCCTTTGGGTTGGGGCCCTAGCTCGGTTGGCTAAATCTTTCCTGTTGCAGGAGGTTGGTCACGAGGTCTAGTCTCCCCCACCCCCGTGGTACTGGAGGGCCTGTCGTACCAAAGCCACCAGTCATGTTAAAAATTTTACCAGGTGCACTGCAGTTTATATGGGGTCGTGCTACCCGATTCCTGCAGTCTAAAAAAAAAAAGATCTCCTCTTCCTTTTTAAATCATCCAAGAGTGCTTGAAGGTCCAAATAGGTTAAAAATCCATCATGTGTCTTCTATATTTTTTCATGTCATCAAATCTCTAAATCTAAACCCTAAACCCTTATTTACCATTCATTCTATTGTAGGACCTTAAAATTAAATTTGGTTGCCTTAGGCAACTCCACCAAATTTTATTCCCTTAAGCCATGGAACATTTTTTCCTAGTCCACCTTACTAGACATAGATCCCCTTAAGCCATCCTATCACCCTAAATCGTAAATCGATGTCTTAAGGGGTCCTAATATGACATTTCTTAAGGGGATCAAAGAAGTTCTCAAAATTTGGTGAGTAGAGTTCAAGCTCATCTTTGTTTATTTTGTACATTGCAATTAGGTCACTAGTGCATATATCTATGTGTCCCTTTGAATGTATTCTATTAATTTTTCATTCTTATCTTTTAGTATTCTTTTAAAACAATGAATGAGATTATAAATTTTAACGTTAGTCAACTAAACTTATAATTTCTTCTTAACTACTTTGTCCCACTATCTAGAGATCTTGTGTCTCTTAGATGACTTCTTGAGAGTTACTTAGGCCAACTTGTATAGTGAAGTTGAAATAAAGAGATTGTATAAGAGTTATTATCTATTTTAGGATGGGTCAACACATGTGAGAGTCATAAAAAAATACTTACCATAGTATTTTCATGCATTAATAGTGACTATGGCGTTGCCATTTTGTTATTTCCTAGGAATCCTTATGGACCTATTTATTGGATTCTTTGGTAGAAGATGTATGCAATGTATTTTATAGAGTTATTCTATCCTTTTTTTTAATAGGATTAGGAATTTTGACATCATTGTTGTATTCTATAGAATCCCTATGAGTATATTATAACCATAAATCATCTAACAATGCATTGAGTTGTGTGGTAAATTAGAGGATAGTTATTCTTGAAATAGGATTCATAAAGTATATTTATATCTCTTTCCTTCTTATAGTTGCATATATTCTTATTTCTCTCTTTTTTCCTTTATAGTTGTAGATCTTATTTGGTATTATGAGACTATCCTCTAAGATTAAATTTCTATTTTCATGTATTATGTGGTCATGTACAAAATGGAAGATTTTTCATGTTGGGTTCTTGCTTTTGGCTTCTTAGTTACATGAGAAAGTACTAGTTTTTTTGAATACTATTTAAAGTTCTTACATATGTTGGTTTCATTCTTTAAATCCATGGTTAAATTATAGAAGAATTGGATTATTGAAACCTCATTACATGTTAGTTGTAGAGTTGATCTCTTAGCACGACCTAGAAGCTCCCAAAAAACCTTGTTCTTCTATTTGGATGTACAAAGTGATGGTTGTGGAATATTTTGGTTGCTTAAATTTCCTAGATAACCCTCTTGCATTTTTAGATATTTGTACTTGCATGTTATAGATTCATGTTGTTTTGATATGTGGGTTTTATAATTTGTACTAATTTTTTTTGTCTTGTATATCTATGATATTCAATTTTTTGGATTTCATTTTTGGTGTTAAATTCATATATTTCTATTTAAAGATGTTGAAATAGAGTTAGAGATACATGTATGGTTTTATAGGTATACATGTAAAATCAAAATATGTAGTTTTATAAAGTTAATATGAAGAGAGTGTTATTTAGGATTCTTGTAGATGGAGATAGATGTAAATTTAAATATGTATTCTTTGGAATTAATTTGAGAAGGTTAGTTATGTCATTCTAAATGAAGAAGTATTGGAATATCCTTGGGAATTTAATTTTTTGGTGGTTTCTTGTTGTGTTCCTAAATTATGGTTACTTTTTTGTGGGTTTACATCAAGTTGGATCTAGATTTAATATCTAGTACCAGTCATGAAGGATATACATGTTATAACTAGCTATCAATATTGTGCATATTACTAATGAAATATTGCATTTATATGCGGTAATACTCAAGATGTGTGAGTTGTATAATTTTTTGGTCTAGGGCTTAGGGTTTAGGGTTTAGGGTAATACTCAAGATGTGTGAGTTGTATAATTTTTTGGTCTACCTATACATATAGGTTGCATTAAAATTATAGTTGGGTGGTCTAGAATAATATATATTTTTTAAAGTGTTGATAGTGTATTATGTGTATAGGGATCAATCCACTTATGCTAGGGAGATGATATTCTTGAAGGATGTATGGATGAACTCATTAAAATAAAGAATTAAATACTGTTCTGATTGTTGAGAATGAATAATTTTTCCTTCACTTTGGGATTAGCTAGACCTAGGAGAGTATTCCTAGAGGTAGCCTTTAATAATATTTAATCACAAATAAAGATATATTTAAAATATAAAAAACTATAACAGTATCTATATACATGAAATTTGAAAATTTAGATAAATCAATTTATGTCCCCGGATTTAATTAAATTTTGTCATACTTGATTAATACATCTATTCATTTTGAATTGTAGGACCTTAAAATGAAATTTGGTTGCCTTAGGCAACTTCACCAAATTTTATTCCCTTAAGCCATGGACCATTTTATCCTAAGACCTTACTACACATAGATCCCCTTAAATCATCCTATACCCTAAATCGTAAATTGATGTCTTGAGGGGGAATTTGACATTTCTTAAGGGGATAAATTTGGTGAATAGAGCTTGACCTCACTCATCTTTTTTTTATATTTTTTACATTGCAATTAGGTCACTACCATAAATCTATGTGTTCCTTTCAATGTCTTCTATTAATTTTTCATTCTTATCTTTAGTATTATTTGAAAACAATGAATGAGATTAAATAAATTTTAATAAAACCCCATAATTTCATAAACCTACCCTTCATATTAACAACCCCACATTGGACTCAATTTAATGTGTGTACATGCTATGAATTTTTAATGTTATGGATTTTATTTAATGTTATATAAATCAAATGGTCTTCAAATGAAATATATTTTGAATTTGTGCATGTTCAATGTGATTTTTAAATAACTTTCAAATTGTGTGCATTATTTAATTAGTTTGTTGATATATATTTTTTAATTGTTTAACATGCAGTTGCCATATCATTGCTCACATCCGTTGTTTAATTTAGAGGATTTTATGCCCAATGAAGAAATTCCTATAGATCCCATACATCCCAATCCACCACATGAACATAACCCTAGCACACCTCCACATTCTCCACCGCCAAACCCCCCACCCCCTCCTGTAGTTGATGAAAATCAATTAAGAGAGAATATTAGAGAAAACCTCATTGTCATTCAAGGAAATATAGATCTTATAAAAAATGAGCCTAGAGTCCCTCCCCATCTCGCACGGTTTGCATCTACGATGCAAACTATAGTTGATACTGTTTGATCTATTGATGCGGACCTAGTTAGGTTCCATCAATGGAGAGAAGAGAGGAGACAATTCTATGTAGATGGATTGTCATATAAAGAAATCAATGACCTAAAAATTACCAAACAAGCCATGTGCCAATATTTTATTAATCCCCAAACAAACCAACCCATTCCACCCATGAAAAAATGAATTTCAATTTTATGGTGTAGGCACCCACAAATAGCTGCACATTTTTGGGACAGATGGTGGATGGTGTTTGATACTCCACCACATGGCAACAATGAGGTGCCCTTATACTTTTTGAGAAAGTTATGGACTGAGTTTGAGTTGGGTAAAAAACCCAACTATTTTGATATGAGGTCATTTCAGGAGTTGGGTGTGGCATGCCTCAACATAGACTAGGAGCATGTGTCGATCCTCAGCGATGTGCTCTAATTGCTCCTATTGTTCCTCTTCTCCTAGTGTTCTTGCTGCATTTCAGCAACAAACCATGTTATCAACATTAGGAGAATTGAGTTCACTTTTAGGACATCTCACTCAGCAGTCTACACATGCATCCACTAAAGTGGCCAATAGAGAGCATGGAGGCTTGGGCTATAGGGATACTCAGAAATCCACTTCAGGTGATGCACACGCATCTAGGATGGGGTCATACCTAAATTTACTATATTCTGAGGATCGTTCTACATAGGTATGTTCATTTTTTGAACTTACATTTAATTCAAGTTTGAAATATGAAAAATTCACGTAAATAATAACATCAAATTATATATATAATATAATATTAATTCAATAAGTGTTTGGTGTAGATGCATGATCACGTGATGCCTGAAACTCAATATGATCATCGTGTGCATATGTTGAGTGATGTAGATCTAGGCTCACCTTTTGGACAGGTACTTGAACCAATATATATATTAAATAATTTGTGTGGATATATATATCTAATTTAATTTGAATTTGTACACATTTGTGAATTGATATATTATATCTAGATGCAGGGAGGTCATACAATACCTAGTACTGACCAACCACAAGTTACAGTGGTGAGCGCTCCTGAGACATCATCATCTTAGGTGTGTGCTTTCAAAAGTTTGTTAAGTTTAAATTAAATAGACATCATAGATCTAATTTGATTTTTTCATTTACATATACATGTGTCAATGATCTATACGAACTATTGTGTACATCTATATGCAGAAATTTCATGAGATACCCATGGCGAGCCACATACTTGAGACATCATTGGCATTTATGCACGAGAAATCTCAAGAGCGTGATCATGAGGTCATATCATTCGAGGTTGTAAACTTTACTTTAAATCTAATATACAATTTTTATGGACCTTTTAAATATATATATATATATATTCGAGGTTTTCACATATTGTTTGCTTTATATAAATATGCAGGATATAGTAGATTAGGCATTTGCATCTTCTCAAGTGACAATTATGCTACCCATTGAAGAAAATGTACCAGTTACAGATTAACATGATCATATGGTAATTTATGCATACTAGAAATCATTTTTACTATATATAAATACTAGATATTTAATTAAATTTATTTTTATCTAAAAGTTTATATTTTCATGTTTAAATATGTTTAATTATATCAAAATTTCTAGAAATAAATTTAAATCTAATTTCAAGTTTCTTGTACTCTTTTACAGCATGATGCGGGTACATCTAGTCAACATGGAACAAAGAGGAGACTTGATTTGACCGATCAGCCTAAAATTTAGATGGTTTAAATATATTTTATGGACTATAGATCTCTAGTTTTATTTAAATATATGTGTTGGACTTGACATATAAATTCTATGGACTATCTATCTCTAGTTTTGCTTTGAACATGTTATTATTATATTTGTGTTTAATATTTATATCAGTTGACTTTAAAATATGATGATTATATATTGCAGTCAATTATGATATCTTGTTATGCTCATTTTCATGATTATATGCACTCATACATTAGGCTATTTATATTTTATCTAATTTTCAAGTATTACATGCACTATATCAATTCTTATCTAGAATCAAATTTTATATATATATAATTTATCACATGGTTAGGTGACAAATTAAAAAATTCCTTAAATAGTTTAGATCATATTCATAATAAATTAAGGGCAGATAACTTTAACTATTTTCCAATTAGATAGCAAATTTATTTGAATCAATAAACAAAAAAACTATCTCCTTCTACATGTATAAAATGTATAATCTATACAATTGAATAATTATATAAAATGTGGTAAATACAAGGCATGAAATGTATAATCTATAAAATTGGAACAAGATATTTAAAAAGTGACATTGAACAAACATATATAATGTATATCAAGATGTTTATTACAACTATATAATATGATGAAACATATATGTGCATGTAGATAAAATTAAAACTTATCAGCTTTTAGGTGAAGACCAAAAATTGGCATTTACATAGTCTCGATAAAATAATTTTTCAGTTCAACAATCACTTCGTAGATCGACTTGATGAGAACCTACAAAAATAATTAATGTAAGTAACTACAATTTTTATGATTCATTTAAGAAAAAAATGCATGCGAGAAAAGAATAGTATATAGTAAATTCCATACAAATTCAAAAGATGTTTGCCATAGGATGGATTAAGGGGACCTAAGAGGATATATAGCTTAAGGGGGGTCTTAAGAGAATGGCTTAAGGGGATATAAGAGGATGGTTTAAGAGGATGCATCTCATGAACCCTAGGATATGGCTTAACAGGTCCTAAGAAGATGGCTTAAGGGGGATTATGAGAGTCATTTAAGAGGATGGCTTAAGGGGATGTAAGAGGGTGGATTAAGGGGAGTTATGAACCTTACAATATGGATATTAATAGGCACTAAGAGGATGGCTTAAGGGGAATTATGAGAGTGACAGTTTAAGGAATGCAAGATTATGGATTACAGGGATGTAAGAGGATATGACTTAAGGGTGCTTTAAGAGGATGGATTAAGGGGATGAAAGAGGCTGGATTAAGGGGAGTTGATAGAATGACTTGAAGGGATGCAAGAGGGTGGACTAAGGGGAGTTGAGATAATGAATTTATACTATCAATTAAATGTATCTAGAACTATATATAGTTACCTATCTCTATATTTGAATTCCATTGTAATATATGTGCATCTCCTCTCTTGTTTGTAAAGCATCTAATTTTGGGAGACCTGAAACAAAAAATGATATAAAAATTTAATTAGGAAATGATTAAATACAAATATAGATATCAATTAACTATATAAACAACTAGATATAGTTACGAATATTTATTTACTCTGTTGTACCATCTGCATCCTCTCTCTTTTTCAATGCATCTATGATTGTCTCATGATCATCCATTGAAAGTGTCCATAAAACTTTATTAGTAGGCCTCCCTTGATATCTAACTAGTTTTATATTGGTTGCCAAAATCAAATGTGAATAATGTATAATCTTCTTGTGTCTTTCATAATCTTCAAATGCAGGCAAGCCATTCTTTCTCATCAAATATTTTTGAAGCCAGGTGCCAACAACATCCACTGAACCAGTTGGATACTCAAAGTTGTCATCATCCACTCTAGGATGTGCCAACTTATGTTTTCTCTCAACACATCTAGCCAACCAGTAATCTATCTCCTCTTCATTCCCTTCAGGTGCAACAACAACATACACATGTCCTGCAAAAATAAATACAAAATTCAATAAAAAGTGACTTATATTTAATTGACATATAAACATCCATACATACAAAATTCAACTCAATAAATAATGTACCTTCTTGTATAAGATCCGAAACATGATCATAATAATTTGATGAGAACACTTGATTATCTTCAATTATCGTTCCATGTTGAACATTTGTCGATGTAGGCGTTAAGGCTCTTTGTTGCCATTGTTCGACCCATTCCGTATTTTCACATGCCTCCCAATCACCTGCAATACAAAATTGACAAAAACATGCCAACTCCCTTGTCCATAATGTCCATGTGTTTGCATTTGAACTCTTAAACGAATGCCATTTTGCAGATCCATTAATTGTTTCACAATCTTGTCGAGAAAAAATATCATTTTCTTCGACTAACCAAAAGAAGCATCGAATTATTGAGCTCTCACTTGTTCTTGTAGATAATTTGGTATTGCACCAATCTACAATTGCACATGCATCTCTAAATTTCGCAGCATCCTCAAATTTTAGTTGCTCTCTAGCAAGAGCTCTTTTCACACATGCACCTGCTCCATCGTGTTCTCCCTTACCATGACCAACTTCAAAAAAAGTCCATATGTGTTGGATATTATTTTCCTTATGGACTCTACATAACCAAAAAACATTCTAGCATTTTTGAATTGACCCGTGCAATTATTTGACCATATGAGATGTTATAGCATTTGAATTCTCCTCTCTTTTAAATTTTTATAAAATATATCAAAATAATATTGTACAAACTCAGATGAATGTAATCGATTATCACTTACATAAAAATGGTACTCTCTCAAAATTTTCCTATTATCTTCTATACTATCTTCTGCATGTCTATAAAAAATGTGAACAAATATAGCTACTTGCATTGAATTATAATACCATGATTGAATTTCTTCTTGTGGAGCAAGAGTATAATTTTCAGCAAAATCAACAACTGACAATATACTTCCCATTGGGAATGTGTTTTTACATAAATGAAATTGATTATCAAGCCAATGAGCATTATGAGAGTGTTGAACATATTTAGGTACAAACTTATCTTTAAATTCATTAATAAAAGCATGCACACTAACTTTTTCCACAATTAGCTCAACACGTTTTCCAATCTTTCCATCTTTTAAAGAATACTCAACATTTTTAATTTTTTTAACATCCACTAATTGTTGTCCAAATTCATCTAAACTACTTTCATGCATACATTCTCCTAATAATGAAAAGTTACCACATCTATCGCATTCTCCATAAATGCATGCTTTAAAAAAAAAAGAGTTTCCATTTAAAGAGGGATCACAAAACAAACCTGCCATAAAATCTTTGATTCTTTTAGGTGGCATATTAATGCCACAAATGTCCCGCATAATTTTGTTAGCATGCAAAGTGCATCATATATATTGAAATGTATCATAAGAATAACGAAATTGTACATGAGTCTTACAACAAGAAGAGATTTGTTGCTTATTAATTCTAACATACCAAGGTTTACACTTTTCGAATGATCTTTGACTTATGTTAATATTCAATGGTAAGATTGAAGCATCTAATTTTTTTTTCTATAATTCAATTTGAGTCATATCTAAGAGATGTTTTGGATGAGGTTCACGAATTTTGGAACCCACCCTTAATTTTAAGACATCTCTAATGTTAGGTGATACTCTTGTATTATCATGCCAAAATTTATGGATTGAATTTTTTATTTCATTAGTTAATTTCATGTCTGATCTTGGGAGTCTACCACTAAAACTCCAACATTGATTAATAGGATCCTTTTCAATACTTTCTCTTCTTTTAGCAGCTCTTATCAAAGTTCTAGGACTTTTACACATTTACTAATCTTAATTAACATTCTTTTATTTGAAGTTGTTTTATCAATCCAGGAGCAGCTTGTTATTGCACAACGAGCCACATTCTTATCTTTCAATTGACTTTTTTTACCAATAACATCAATAGCATTAGCAACACTAGATATGACTTGTTCTACTGAATCATCTTTCTTTTTTGATTTTACAAAACACCTAATTTTTTCATCACTTTTCTCATTTTCAACATTCTCATCAATTGCACCATGAGTTGACATTGGAATCCTAATTTCTTTCTATAAAAAAACATTTTATATATTTTATTTCCATAATTTCAATTTGTCTCGAAGAAACTTTACCATGAAGGTTATCTAGCACATCTGTTTCAATTGTAAAAAAAACATTTTCACCTTCATCCATAGGAGTTTCATTTTTCATTCACACAAGGGGTTTCATTTTCATTTTCAAATGTAAAAGGGATTTCATTATCATTTTCATTAATATGAGGGATTTCATTCTCATTTACATTCTCATAAGATATAATTTCATCATTTTCTTGTTTCTGCATTGTTTCAACCCTAATATTATTGATCTCATCAATGGTGTATCCAACTTCATCTAAACAAGCAATATCAATATTATGAGAAATTGGGTTTGAACACATACTTGGATAGATTGTTTGAATAGGTTCATTTTCCATATCATTGGGAGGTGGATTTGAAGACACCCAAAGTTGTTTGCATATCATTCAAAGTTGAAGTTGAAGACACAGTTGGGTTTGTCTCCGTAATTGCATTTTCTTCTATATTCACCATCTCCACATTTGCATCATCTACATTCATTTCATCATTCATGGCTTCCTCTTCAACATTCTTGGAACTAGATGTCTCCAAATCTTTCATTTGATGATTCCTTTCTCTCCTTTCCCTTTGTCTTTTTGCCTCCTTATCTTTATTTGCTTGAACTTCTTCGAGTGTCATTAACTTTCTACATCTTTTTTTTTGTCTTTGCTTATCACCCATGGTTACCAAACCCTCTTTGATGACAAAAACAATAACTCAAAAAAATTATTTCCAAATTTCCACCTCCTTCAAATATTCAAATTAAACTAAGTACTATGAAGATCATTTTTTCTATAAACTCTGAAGTACAAAAACATCATGAGTACATCCAAAAATTCACTTTTTCCAAATCTTCTTGTAAAAAGTTCTTGCACTTGATTCCACTTCAGAAATTTCAACCTGCACTGTCTCTTCCAACAATTTGAATAGAATATGCCCTGCACAAAACAAATTTGCAATAAAAAATGCAGAAAATGACACTTTCGGACCGTACTGTAGAAAAGGAATATTGCAGGAAAATTGTGTTTTACCAAAATTTTCCAAATTAGGGAAAAACGGATATATTAGAAATGCATACGCGTTATAAAATGCGTACGCATTATTTTCAAAAAATGTATACGCGTTTAATAACACGTACGCGTTCTGTTTTCCCAATGGATCAATAGGTAATGCGTATGCATTACAAAACACGTACACGTTTTATTTAAATAATGCATACTCGTTTCTGTAACGCATACATGTTATTTAAAAATTGAATTTCCACACCACTTCAAGGCTTGGTTTTAGGCTTGGAAAAGGCTTGGAAATCCGAGCCTTAGCCTTTGACTTGCAACTAAAAAACTAAGGCAGATTGAAGAAGAATGTCCAACTTTGACAACATAGCTGATGGACTTTTTTTTCTGAATGAATCTATAAAATTAAAACCTATTAGAGAACACAATGTCTACTTTCTAAATATATAAATTTATTAAGATTGGATTATGTTTGCTATTTTTTGATTAATTTCTAAGCAAACTAGTCCTTAAACTTGAAATATCAGGTTTTTTTGGTTTTTTAATAACTTTTTATTGATTAAGTTTCTTGTAAAAAAAATTATATGGCATCAAACTTCAGAAAATTCTCTACACAATGAAAAAAAAGAGTTAAAAAATGTTTTGTTTAGGTCCAATTATGTTGTTCGTACACATTGGTTTTAAAAAACAAGGCCAATAAAAAATTAATAAAAAAAAATATATTCAACCAAAAATTACAAAAAAAATCCACATCAAACTTCATGTTGTTAGCTCTCATTTCCCAAAAGGAATTAGCAAAATAATTTTATTTGGGCCAAAAAGTGTTGTCTATACACCTGCTTGGTATGGAAAAAAAATAGGGACTTTTAAAAAGTGGTTTTTATAGATCCCTATCAAAATTTAATTTCTATAATCTAGGTATTTTAATAATTTACATATTTGGAAACTTGATTCAAAATTCTAGATTTCATATTACTGACTTTTTTTAATATTCATTATGTAAGTGCCTCAAATTTTCAGTCCAAATGTGACAAATTCTAAAAAACAGCAAAAACATTTCCACTTTTTGAGCTTTTTGTGTACCCAACTTCTTGCATCAACCCTTTTATTATATAATATATTTATACTATTACTATATATTATAGTATATTATAAATAACAACATAAATTTAAATAATCTAATATATTCATTTATTATATAATATAATATAATAATATATATTAATATATTAGATATAATATATATTAATATATTAGATATAATATAATTATATTAATATATTAGATATAATATAATTATATTAATATATATTGTATATAATATGAATTTAATTAATATGTATTATATAATATATATTTACTTAAAAAGAAGAAGTAAAATTGATGTTGGCAAATCAATCTTAACCTAACCCTAAGCATAACGATAACCATGATGTAAATTGTAACCCTAACCATAATCTTAACCCTAAAATTGATCTTAAATCTAATTGTAACCTTAATCCTGATCCTAACTCTAACCCTAATTTTAAGCTAATCTTCATGTTATCTTCGATCCTAATTTTGATGCTAACCCTAACCCTAATCATAACTATTTCTCTTAACACTAACCCTAACCATATTCTTAGCTAAATCTCTAATCCTAAACCTAACTATATAATGACCCTAAACCTCATGATATTTCTAACTCAAAACCTAACCCTAAGCATGACCATAACAATTATGCAACCCCTAACCCTAACCTTATTCGTATGTGACACCCCTTTGATTTGTTATGTTTTCTTGACAGCTCAGATACTTTGTTAGACTATGTTTTATGTTATGGTTATTCTATCGCTAACAGTGGAGCGATGATAGACTATATTGATGTGATGACACATTTATGCATGGCGATTATGTTTGACATGTTTTATGTTGCTTAGATGCTTAGTTGTGATGACATTGCTATATATGCTTATTGTAGTTTAATTGATATATTATCTCGTCAGTTGATGTGACATTGTATTGGTGAAGAGAACGCTATTGCATCACTCGCTTGTGAGTGCCTTGTGATTTCTGTTATTCTCTCTTCACGGTGTGTATGCTTTGTTATCTGGATACATGTACGACATTTGCTTGTTTGCAGGTTGGTAGGTACAGGACATTAGCTTCACTTCGTTTCATAGGTCTGAGCGTGTCCACTACTCAACAGTAATATTGGGAGATAGTAACGGGCTACCTAGTCATACCTTTACCCTAGTACAGTGTGTCATCAGTTTGAATTTTGGTCTTAGCCTTATCATTGTTGTTTTGGGTATTTTATTATTGTGCAAGTTTAATTTGGTAGATTAAATGTGTATTTGATTTAAATATTTAATTAATTGAATTATTGTTGTGAAAGATTTAGAATAAATAAATTAATTAATTTAATTTAGTTATGTTGTTGAGTAATTTTTATTATTAAAAAATAAATGGTAATTAAATAAATAAGAGTATTTAA
The DNA here is from genome assembly GCA_007258455.2 of Sequoia sempervirens. Classification (NCBI taxonomy): domain Eukaryota; kingdom Viridiplantae; phylum Streptophyta; class Pinopsida; order Cupressales; family Cupressaceae; genus Sequoia; species Sequoia sempervirens. The sequence continues at coordinate 765,050,534 of VDFB02270651.1, forward strand.
ATTGGTTGCAATTAATAAATTGTTTTATTTTATTTAAATGCATGTGGATGGAAAATATCTGGGTTGTTGAGGGAAAAGATATTTTGATTGAAATAATTGTGAGTTAGAAATTTGTTATCTAATTGTTGATAAATTGATTCTCGGAGGGGACATTGGAGATAAAGAGGAAAAAAGAAAGTTGTTTTCACGAGAAGAGTTTTTGTTTTGGTTGAAAAATTTGTTGAGGAAATTGTGGATCTCTTAGAGGTTTTTTTTTAGAATCTTCCTGTAGAATTCTTGGCTGTGGTATTGTTGTGTTTTCTGGAAAGAGGCAATTGCATTGGAGGAAGCTTTGGCTACATTGGAAAATTTGAAGCTATAGAGAAGCTTGACAACATTTCTTGAGGCAACAGTTCTTCAGTTCTTCTGGAACAGGTTCCTTTATTGTTTTTGTGAATTTTGATTTGAAAAGTTGTTTTTATTACTGTAATTTAATTTGGAAATGTTTAGGAAAATATTTTCAATAAAAATATTTTTCGTGAAAGAGGAACCTCTATAGAAAACAATTAAAATCCTCTGTGCAAATTGTCCATTTGAATTAGATTGATTTGAGAAAATTAGAAAACCTTTGTAGGGAATCAAATTTTAATAGTAGATTTTTTAGATCTCTATAATTAGATTGAGATTCTCAAGTATAATTTGAAAATTGAAGTGTTTTGAAATTGTTCTTTGAAATTGTTCTTCTTTGTTTTGTAAAAGCTTGAGCTACATGAATTTTTTTCATGAGAATTTTTTAAAAAAAAAAAAAATTGTGATCATCGTATGACAAATTTTTCGTGCTCAGTAATTAATTGAAAACTGTTTGTAAATGTTGGGGGTTGGATGGGTGCTACCCACACAGCTACGCCCTAAGGATGCAATTTTTTGTACATTTAAATTTAAATTAAATTTAATATATATAAAATGTACATATTATGTATTTATATTATATATAATATATATTTTATATATTTTAGATTTGAAATATATATGTAATTTATATATATTAGTTTATAATATTTTAATATTATAACTAATATATGTAAATTATATATTTTGTATATATTTATTTAATGTGTGAGTAATACAATAATTATTTGAATAAGTATGATTAATTAAATTTAAATGATTTAATTGTTTTATTGTGAATTTGAGTTAATTTAATGAGTATTTATGAAAACTAGAAGATGAACAATTAGTTTTATTCATTGTTGAATTTTAAGTTGGAATTATATTTAAATGGTGCATTTTAAATATGCAAAATTGATTGTATTGGATTTAGGAAATTCGAATGATAACATTTCTTTAATTACTTAAAGTTGTATTTATTTAAGAACGTGTTTTCTGTAATTGTGTAATGGGGGGGAAATATTTGTTATTATGTGAATCTAAGTCTTCCAGAGTTGTAATTGTGAAAGGGTTGTGGTAACTTTAGTTTACCCTTTGAGATTTCTTGGGTAGTGCACATATTGGGTTTCAATATTGGACATCCGTAGAGATGTGTTACCTTTTGAGGTGTATTGGTTATTGTGGTCAGTTTTAGTGCACTATCTACCCCTGGTATGTAGTTGAGTTATGTGTTGTCGATAGGGGAGTGGCTTTCAGCGAGGGCCGAGACACAAGGTGGTCCTAGGACAACTTGTGTGGAAGTCAGTATAATCAAGTGGGAATTAATTAATCTATTATCTTACCACATTTAACAAGATAATTAGCCTTGCTCATTGGCTCAAGGGTTTGTATGAGACTTGAGATGAGTCGGGAAGGCCTGGAATGGCTAGATTGTTATCTTGTCTTCTCAAAAGATAACCAATTCCACACTGGTGTGCATGTGGGGCCAGATTCGTGAGAGGTTACGAAGATAACCCTAGAGGGGGGTCGAGACCTAGGAAGATCTCCTTTGGACAACCAATGCAACCTTTGTGATGACAGTCCTCCTATGACAATAATTAGTTTATTTTTATTGTGATTCTACTTAATTCAGTGATTCTGGAAGCAATGTGACCCTAGTTCTTATTTATCTGTACTGTGAGTATTTTTGTATATTGCATGTGTCTAGAGGTAGTAGGTTTGCTTTGGTTACCTGTTACTATCTCCTAGCATGGGGGTTGGGCCTACGGGTACCATATGGTTGAGTGGCGTGCTTCTTCACTATTGAGTTTCTCTTCCTATTCGTGATGGAGGGATCTTCTTGTTCGAGGAGCTTGTGTGGTTCTCTAGAGTTGTTCTTCTCTTTCTTCATTGTAACTATGTATATTTATGTATAATTGTAGTAGCTCAATTAGGTCAAGGTGAACCTTTGTGACGTAATGGTAATAATTTTTATGATCTATTCATTATTGGATTTAATGGTGTATTGGATATTGTGTGGTGTTGTATTTGTGGAAATATGTTTCAATACATTTCTATGTGTTAGATTTATCTTGCAATGGTTTAATGCTTGTTGTATGTTGTATCTTGAGTTTAATATTCTTATGTTATGGTTGGTTTAATTATATAAGTAATGGGGTTACATGTAGATGTGTTGTGTGGCCTAAAGGATGTATGTGGTTATAGTAGGATACTTTACTCATCTTGTTTTACCTCTTAAGAAAAAAAATTAGTTGTGCTTATGTAGTGTACATTGTCCTCTAGGTTGCAGAATAGGGCTTTACATCATAACCCTAATCTTGAGCAAATCTTGATACTATCCCTAACCATAATTTTGATGCTAACTCTAAGTCTCATCCTAATGCTAATCGTAACCCTAATATTAACTAAATCTCAACTCTAACCCTAATCCTAACTATATATCTATCCTTAACCTTAACCTTAACCCTAACCCTAACCCTAACCCTAACCCTAACCCTAACCCTAGCCCTAATCATATCTCTTTACCCTAACCCTAACCATAATCTTGATATCCTTAACCCAACAATTATGCTAACCCTAACTATATCTCTTAACCCTAAACTTTACCCTAAACCTAAATGTAACCATAACCCTAATGCTAATCGTAACTCCAATCTAAAACTATTCTTCATGCTAACCCTAACACTAATTTTGACACAAACCCTAACCATTGCCCTAATGTTATCTATATTTCTAACCCTAACTATATCTCTTAACCCAAACCATAAGCTTAACTATATTTCTAGCCCTAATCCTAAACTAAACCCCAAACCTAACTATCTCTTAACCCAACCTAACCATAATCCTAACCCTAAACTACATCGATAACATAACTATTACCCTAATCCTGATAACCTTAACCATAACTATATCTATTAACCCTAAACTTGACTGCAAACCTAAATGTAACCGCAAACCTAATGCTAACCCTAACCATCATTTTGATGTGAACCCTAAGCCTCATCATAATGATAACCCTAACCCTAATTTTGATGCAAACCCTATATCTCATCCTAATAATAGCCCTCACCCTAACCCTATCTATATATTAACTCTAACCCTAACCCTAATTATATCTCTAGACCTAACCCTAACCTTAACTAGATATCTCTTAACCTTAACCCTAACCCTAATCCTAACTAAATATTTTTTAATAATCTTAACTAAATATTAATGATATAATATTTTTTATTATAATATTATAAATAGACCTAAAATATATTGATGTATTTTAACTTAAAATTTAAATATTAAATTATATAGTATTTTTTAAAATAATATTACAAATATTATACTATCATATTATAATATATTAATTATTATAATATTTTAATATAAAATATATAAATTTAAAATTAATTTATTTAAGATATTAAAATATATTGATTTAAAAGATAGGGGTCTATGAAGAATATCTCTCGTGTGTGTATATATATATATATATTATTATTATAATTATTATATATATGCTAGTATTATATTTTAAATAACAATATAAATTTAAATTTTATTATATAATATAATAATATAATATATCAATAAATATTGTATATAATATAAATTTAAATAATATGTATTATATAATATATATTTACTTAAAAAGTAAAATATTGGGGCTTAAGAGATGGTTTACTAGCAAGATGTTTGCAGTGAAAATATTGGAAGGAAAACAAAATAAAACAAGAGCTGGCAGCGAAGTTCCTGCCAGAAAGTTTTAGAATAGTTTTGTTTGTATTTGTTGAGTTTACTGTGTTTTAGGAACAATTGGTCAAGATAAAGCAATTGTCACCTAAATTTAGGAATTTGATCATTGATAGAGTCAACTTTGTCTTCCATTAGAAAATGACTCTTATAACAAAAGAATTTTGCTCACTTCAAAATTTGGATGCTCTGGTTGTGCTTTTAGGCATGAAGAACGCACAATTTACATGTTGCCAACATTATGCAAATATTTATGAGTTCAAATATTTCCTTAACCGTTTAGCATATATGATAAAAAAAAAATCAAAGATCTTTAGAACTTTCATTGTACATAGAGTCATGTATAACCAACTTGCTTAAATGTTACAATTTTCTACACAAATGAAAATGAAAGCATATAGTCCCAAGTCCTCTTATAGGTTCGTAATGTCTCCAAAAAATGCCTTACGATAGAAAATGATCTTTTTATTCCATTCAGTATTTTAGATAACTCGTTTATAAGCCTAATAAAACATAATGTGAAGTGTATTGCAAAAGGCCTAAATCAAACATCAAAAATCTCAATTGAACCCATATGCCCATTTTAATGTTTATAGAGTAGTGGAAAAAAACATTGCAATAGTCATTGGACCAAGACCACAAGGTAGAGGATTAATTGTTGAAGCTATTCTTGAAGCCTCTTCATAGGAAACATGACTAACTAATTTTGGTACTCTTTTAGCACTAGGATCCTGCAAAAGTGGAAGCAATAGTTTTAATTTGCTATATATTAACCATCTTTTACTTACAAACTTTTTTTGAAAAAGGAGTTAAAAGGTGCCATACCTCTACTGCATTTAATCCAAGATCAATTAGTACTACACCAAGTTTTAGCTAATGACCATGAACCAAATCTGGCACACTTGCTACAACAACAAGAATATCTACTTCATGAGTAAAATCTACATAGAAAATTCTTTCTGTTTTGAGTAGCTATCCAGTCTACATTTTTTTTTTGGAAACATGGTTTAAAACTTTAAATTAATACTTAAATAAAGATAGTCTACTATGTTTCAAATTTTAGAGCTATTCAATAGAATATGGCCCATATTCTAACATGTCAAAAACTTTTTAAAGAAGAGATAATGTAGTCCACCCTTAATCAATGTGTATTTATTTATAGACTAAACATTTGTACTTATAAATTTATAGATATGTATTTTTCTAGATAAATTTTGTCCTTATACCAAGCATTCTGAAAATCAACTAAGCATTGTTCATTTATCAATATTTGTTGACCATTTTGAAGTTGAGATAACTTATAAGGATTTGGGTGTGTTATCCTTTTCAAACCAAAATCTTCTACCGTCTCATTGGACATAAGATTGTTTGTAACACAATTTAACTACTTGTGATTTTTTTTTCATCCCAAGTTTTTGCAAGCAAAACTCAACAAGTTTCCGATGAGCACAAATATGAATGGATGCCCTCTATCAATATTTATTGCTGCCTCTTTATAATTAATGTTGATTGTTGTTTTCTTTCAAGTATTAATCAAACCTCATATAATATACATGAATTACAAGAAAGAAACCACTAAAGGTTAGCATGGGAAAGCAAGGTGTTCCAGCTGGTCAATGGATTGTTGTTCAAGTTGGGGCCCAACCAAGTATTAAAGTGTGTGGTGAAGTAAGAGATTGGGAATGTACTTCAATAGGCACATGGGAATCTTATTGGAGGCCATTGGAACTTCAAGTTCATGCTGCAATGTATGCAATGTACTCTTAGCAAGTCTATGGCGGCCTTGATGCCAAAGAATAGGCAACAAAATATTGAATTGGCAAACCATTAAAACAAGACTTTATGCCCTTTTGGCCATCCCAACCACAAGAAATATTTGAAATATGAGGATTGAACTTCATTTTCCCATTAAATTTTAGCTAGACACATCAGTGTAAATACATTGTGTTCACCACTAAAGTATGTGACTAAGTGAGCTCAAGCAAGGGCCATGTAAAACAATCGAAAGGCCAAGTCGAGGCCACAAACAAAGTCCTCATTTTAGTTATAACATGTGGATTCTCTTGGTTTGGTTAAAGATTCTACAATCCTTGTTGTTCTTAAATCCAACCCACTTCCCATCCCTATTCCCCCTAGTGTCATGGATACCAAGATCAAACACTTGTCTATGAGAATACTATTACCATCACTCAGTTCAATCAAGCTTGGATGAGAGGAATTTTAATGAAAAATGGATGAATGTCAAGGATCTTATTAGAGGAACTTAAACTAGATGTTGAGGACTTCTCTATCTTGAAAGATCACAGTACTAACTTTATATTCAAACCTCATACTTTCTTTCCTGGGATTTCCTCTACTTCCCCCCAAATGATGGTTGTGTTGTCAATATGGCCTCTTGGGGTTATAATTGTCTAAAGAAGTATAAGGATGAGATTAAAGAAACTATCTGTAAACAACAAAAGTAGGTTAGGGTTTTGTCTTCTAAGAATGAGTAATGAGAAAGTTTCTCTATAGAATTCCTATTCTTTGTAATAATTTCCTAAGTTTGATGACTTCAAACTAGATGTTGATAGTCTGCAACAAATTTATGACCTTGTGTCTATGACATATGTAACTAGGGTCATCATGCAATAGAAAATCTGTACAACCTAAACCTACATTTGGTTAATTATCCTTTTATGTAAGATAAGGTTTGTGATGACAGTCCATGGTTAAGGGATGATGTTACAGAGAAGCCTATGATGGAACTTACCATGCAATGTGGCATTGGATTTATTCCAACTTGACAAATAGGCTTGGAACCTTGTGATTTTTATATGTTCTTGTAGTGTGATTAATCTTGCAAGGGGGTGCACCCATTATGACCAACATTTAAATATGGAATCCTTGGATAGTTTTATAGCAGGAGTTTTGTTTTAAATAGTAGGTTTATACTAACTATTGAAGGCATCTTCAATTTTTATATTTTGGTATACATTAATGATAGTCAATAGACAAGTAGTGTCCCAAATCAGGCTATTGGGTTTCACTGAAAAACTCATATTTATGTTCCTCCAATTTATTGGAAGGTTGATAAACTGATACTCTAATCTTATATTTAACCAAAATATTAAAGAAAGTTGAAACTAACTTTAAAGTTTCAATAAATGGCATATATGAAAGCCAAATCATGCAATGAAACTATAAATTAGTTTAAATTAGTTTATCTAAGGGGCAGATGAATGAGGGTAGAATCAAGCTAGCTCCATATTTTTAGACTCTCCTTATTTATTTTTCTTATATCAACAAAAACCAAACTTAAGAAAAAATGCCAAGAGGTAAAAACAAATAAAAGTAGAGATCCCTGTAATAATGACTAATGTTGTTATTTACAGTATTCAATCTATTGTGTCTATAATGAACTTACAGAATATGAAGTGAAATCAAACAACCAATTTGGATAATGTATACAATCATTAGTTATGAGAAATAGAGAAAATGGAACATTTAAGAAAATTCTAAGACCCAATTTCTCACATAGAGTCAATGCAGAGCAACGAAGTTCTTGGCAAAATGTGCAAGAATAGTCCTATTTTTATTTGTTGTGTTTTTATTTAAATCTTAGATATTGATGTGAAGTTCCTTCCAAAATGTGCAAGAATAGTCCTATTTTTATTTGTTGTGTTTTTATTTAAATCTTAGATATTGATGAGAAGTTCTTGCCAAATGCTAGCAAGATGGTTTTTAACCGTGACCCTAATGTAATTGTAATCATAATTTTAATTCTAATCCTAATTATAACTTTTATTGTAACCCTAATTATAGTTCTCATTCTAATTCTAACCCTAACCCTAATTCTATTGTAAACATAATTGAAACCCTAATTCTATCTCTAACCCTTCCTAATTGTAAGCCTAAGCCTAAGTCTAATCTTAGCCATAATTATAACCTTAATTCTAATCCTAATTTTAATTCTAAAACAAACTCTAATTTTAACCCTAACATAAAGATAAATTTTTGAAGTGTGATTAAGGGGAACATTATTTACATTTTCATTACCCTTATTCTAACATTAATTTGAAATCTAATTCTAACTCTATCCTAACCTATTTTTAATCCTAATTCTAACAATAATCCTAACCCTAACTCTAATCATATCTATAATTCTAACCATTAAACTAGTTAACCCTATTTCTAAACCTAATCATAATTATAATGATTTTAAAATTATAATTATTAATAATAATTAGGGCTCTAGAATTATAATTTAATTAATTTATATAACTAATGTTGTAATTAATTATTTGATTATAAAAATTCTCATGACTAATTATTTAATTAAACATTTAAAATAATTATTAAATAAGATATGGTTATAATATAATTGATTAAAACATCTATAGTTATTTTTATAATTATTTTAAATTTTAAAATAATAATTAATAAATTAGAATTATATTTATATATTCTAACCCTAAAGTTAAATAATTATATAATTCTAATTCTAATTCTAAATTACTAAAATATTTAATTGTATTTTAGTGAACTATAACCTTAATCATAATTTAATTAAAAAATTATATTGTTATAATTGTAAATTAATCTATATAATTATAATTATAATAAACTTAATTTCTAAACCTAATTCTTAATTATTAATATTTTCAAATTAGATTATTTTGATTACATTTATGTAATATTAATTATAACACTCACCTTAATAAACAATTTTTAGCATTATTATTGCACACCCTGCAATTATATGGAAATCAACTTAACTAAAATACTTAAGGTATATCATAAATTTTATCTCTATGAAAATTTGCTAATACATTATGCAAATTTATGTATTAAAGCAAACAAATATTTTAACTGGTGTATCATTTTCATTAGTTGAATGAAGTTCTCCTACAAAAATCAAACAAATATTTTAACTGGTGTATGATTTTCTTTGAAATAATTTGAGGTTCACTTTTCAAGAGATGAGGGAAAAAAATTCAAAAATTAAAAAATCAAAAATCAAACATTTTACTTGAAGAAAGAATAAATATAATGAAATTAACATTGTTGTGGAAAGTATCTTAAAAAAATTACTACAATCATTGAGCTTTTTTATATAATATTTTCTTTCTTATAAATTAAAAAAAATATTAAATTATATATGTTACATATTATACAGTATATATTATTATAATACCATGTTAAAATTAATATATTACATATGAATTTAATAAATTAATATAATATATAATCAAATATAATAGATTTAAAAGTAGCTATATTATATTATAAAATCATATTATTATCTTACAAACAGAAAATTTACAACTAATTTCCCATGACTCACCAATTCTCTTCAAAGCATAAAATTTACAATTTACCATATGTTATGCTTTAGGTATTCTCTGCATACACAAGCTCAATTCACTATCATTTAAAATTTGCACACTGATTTAATTTATGCTCCCCTCTTCCTTTCTCAAATTTTCCTTCTACACAACCCTAAGTCTTTTCAGTCTCTAAATATGCATTCTTATGCCATTAAATTGATGTTGTTATATTATAGCATCCTCTTTGTATCTGGCACAACTTTTCTACTCAAAACGTATGGTACACAGCCTCTTTCTACACTTATCTTTGCATTTTATTTCAAATAGGCAGCCCCTCTCTCAATCTTCTCCAACCTCCAGCAATATCAACAATTTATAATTGTATTCCTCTCTTTATCTCTATCTGCAGTTTTGAATTTTGAAATGTTTGAACATGGTTGCAGCAGCCCCTCTATCTTGCTTAAAAAATAAAATTAATTGCTTCCTTTATATGGCACCCCTCTCTATTTTTTCTACACACAAAAATCATACCCAACGCCTTTCTCTCCTTTTCATGGCGTGTTTTTTTTCCTCTCACTACTGTGTATTATTTTTTCTTTTTCTAATTTGTTTTGCAACCTTTGGACTCCTCTGCCCCCTACATTCCATGCTAGTAATAAATTTTCAAAATGTAGACTCGTGGAGAATGTAGACTACATCCACTTTTAGAAGCAGGGGCACTCTATTAATTCAGATACAATACAATATCAACAACTCAACTACTGTCATTTTTTACCAACTCCAAAGAGAGCATCTCGAAGTTTGTTACAATCAAGAATATGAGAAGAAAAAAGGAAGAAATGAAACATCAAAGAATAAAATAGTTACCAACTCCAAAGAGAGCATCTTGAATTTTGTTACAATCAAGAATATGAGAGACAAAAGAAAGAAATGAAACATCAAGGAATAAAACAGTTAGATAGATGAATCCATTGGGCTTCATAATTCCAACATCTTTTACCCATAGAACATAAATATGAATGTGTACTTGAATCACCTGCAAATTGTAGAAGCATTCACGATTAATTATGAAGCAATTATGTAGTTTGATTATATTCAAATGAGAAAACAGTTATGCAAGAATTGGTTTAAAAAATAGTTATTTCAAATCCAAAAGTTTTGAGCCTCAATTTTAAATCCAAAAAATTCGTACCTCAATTGCACATGCACACCCATAAGTATGAAATAAAATTTAAAATGCAAAGTACTTGTTTCTAGTTAGATAGAAAATTTAAAATTGAATGATTTATTTAGACATAGATATTATTTAAAATTTTATTTTATAAAGGAATTTGACATTTATTAACAAAGTAAATAGATTTAGTAAATTTATCTTTTAAATAAAATAAATCAAATTAATTTAGCATCTAATTTAGTATTAGCAAAAATTATATAGTTTAAATTTTAAAATAATCAAATTATTTGAAAAGTAATTATATTAAAACTATCTAGAAATTAATTATTTTCATTTTTTTTAAAGAAAATTAGTTTACTTCAATTTATCAAATTTCAAAAGAAATTAGTATTAATTGATTTTATATTACAAAAATAGATTTAAAGAAATATAGTTTAATTTATCAAAGGCAAATGAAAATTAATATTACCAAAAATTAATCTTAAAAAATATAGTTTGAATGTATAGATACATTATTTAACAAAAAAAAAATCTTCAAAAAATTTTGAGCCTCAATTTTAAATCCAGAAAATTCGTACCTCGATTGCACATGCACACCCATAAGTATAAAATAAAATTTAAAATCCAAAGTACTTGTTTCTAGTTATATAGAAAATTTAAAATTGAATGATTTATTTAGAGATAGATATTAGTTAAAATTTTATTTTATAAAGGAATTTGACATTTATTAACAAAGTAAATAGATTTAGTAAATTTATTTTTTAAATAAAATAGATCAAATTAATTTAGCATCTAATTTAGTATTAGCAAAAATTATATAGTTTAAATTTTAAAATAATCAAATTATTTTAAAAGTAATTATATTAAAACTATCTAGAAATTAATTATTTTCATTTTTTTTTAAAGAAAATTAGTTTACTTCAATTTATCAAATTTCAAAAGAAATTGGTATTAATTGATTTTATATTACAAAAATAGATTTAAAGAAATATATTTTAATTTATCAAAGGCAAATGAAAATTAATATTACCAAAAATTAATCTTAAAAAATATAGTTTGAATGTATAGATACATTATTTAACAAAAAAAAAACTTCAAAAAATTTTGAGCCTCAATTTTAAATCCAGAAAATTGTACCTCAATTGCACATGCACACCCATAAGTATGAAATAAAATTTAAAATGCAAGTACTTGTTTCTAGTTATATAGAAAATTTAAAATTGAATGATTTATTTAGACATAGATATTAGTTAAAAATTTATTTTATGAATTTGGCATTTATTAACAAAGTAAATAGTAAATTTATTTTTTAAATAAAATAGATCAAACTAATTTAGCATCTAATTTAGTATTAGCAAAAATTATATAGTTTAATTTTTAAAATAATCAAATTATTTTAAAAGTAATTATATTAAAACTATCTAGAAATTAATTATTTTCATTTTTTTAAAGAAAATTAGTTTAGTTTAATTTAAATTTCAAAAGAAATTAGTATTAATTGATTTTAAATCCAGAAAATTTGTACCTCAATTGCACATGCACACCTGTAAATATGAAATAAAAATTAAAATGCAAAGTACTTGTTTCTAGTTATATAGAAAATTTAAAATTGAATGATTTATTTAGACATAGATATTAGTTAAAATTTTATTTTATAAAGGAATTTGACATTTATTAACAAAGTAAATAGATTTAGTAAATTTATTTTTTAAATAAAATAGATCAAACTAATTTAGCATCTAATTTAGTATTAGCAAAAATTATATAGTTTAATTTTTAAAATAATCAAACTATTTTAAAAGTAATTATATTAAAACTATCTATAAATTAATTATTTTCATTTTTTTTAAAAGAAAATTAGTTTAGTTCAATTTATCAAATTTCAAAAGAAATTAGTATTAATTGATTTTATATTACAAAAATAGATTTTAAGAAATATATTTTAACTTATCAAAGGCAAATGAAAATTAATATTACCAAAAATTAATCTTAAAAAATATAGTTTGAATGTATAGATACATTATTTAACAAAAAAATAGCATAGTTGAATTTATTAATATTGAGAATTTAGCAAGGTTTGTATTGCAAAAACAAATTGAATAATTAAGAAATTAGTATAGGGGAATTTATTAGCATTTAGAATTGTTTAAATTTAGATTGCAAACATAAATAGAATAGTTAAGTTAAAAGTAAAAGTATAGGGCCCAAATTTATTAGCATTTAGAGTTAGTTAAATTTAGATTGCAAATGTAAATAGAATAGTTAAGTTAAAAGTAAAAGTATAGGGGAATTTATTAGTATTTAGAGTTAGTTAAATTTAGATTGCAAACATAAATAGAATAGTTAAGTTAAAAGTAATTATCATTTTCTCCTGCCCTTTCCATCTCCCACTATAATTGCAACTCTCATAATGGAGCCGGGAAAATCGCCCTTTATCACTCAAAATTTTTGAGCCAATAAAATTGAGGAAAAATAATTTTTAGAATTTAAAAAGTAAAAAATCGTGCATTTAACTTTTAAAAAATTAAAATATAATGTATTAAAATTAAACTATAATGTATAAGAAAAAAATAATAGATTTTGATTGACTGCAAGAAAAAAAACTAATCACTAGTTAAGTTCAAGGGGTCACCTATAGTTCCATGGCAGGAACTAAAAAATCACCTTGCACGAGGAAATTAAATTTATTTTGACCTGACATAAATACAAATGACTCCTCGAGGATTGCACGGGCCCTCTGTCGAATGCAGCATGCCATGGGCATGGCTTCTTACAATAAGATATACCAATGTATATACTAGGATAAACTAGCAATAAGATATACCAATGTATATACTAGGATAAACTAGCAATAGCACCTTGTGCAATGGGTACGCCGAAGAGGTGTGGAATGTGAATTAGGAAAACATTGATTTTTTTTTTTATTTGTGTAATAAATGAGATCATTTAGATCATTTTAAAAATGATTTTAATATTAGTATTATTATTTTTAAAATTTCTTTATTATAGAATAATATTATTATGTATTTTTAAAAAAATTTATGTATTAGCTATTATATTATTATATAAAAATTTATTATTTATGCCATTATTTTATGTATTTATTATTATATTATCTATTATTAACTATTGTATTAACTATTATATTGGTATATAATATAACATTATATATTAAAAACTAAATTATTTAAATTATATATTTAAAACTAATTATTTATTATATTTTATAAGGGAAAGGATGTCATAATGTTAAAACCTAAATGTGCTCATTTTCATTGTGGTAAACATACTATATTAACTAAGCTAATTTATACTTAACTATGTAGGGTAAAGGATGTAGAAATTTAAAACCTAAAATATACATTATTAATTATGTTGTAATTTTAAAACCTAAATTTGCTCATTATTAAGATGTTTACCCTAATTTCCATTTTATTTTAAAACCTAAATGTGCTCATTATTAGGATCTTGGCCGTAATTTTCATTTAAATAAACATACTCTAAAACCCTTGTTGAAACTTTGACTCTTGCATTTAATGAGGGCCCAAATATTCTTCAAGCCAAATTATGTAAGTTACAAAAAATAATGTTTCGGAGGATGAACATATAAGTATAATACAATATATAATTAATATACAATATATCTTATATAATACAAAGTAAATCATATATAATACAATTATATTTATTATATTATATAATATTTAATATAAAAAATATATGTTATTATTATAATATAATGTATTCTAGAATAAAAAGTAGAATATATATATACACATACACTTATATATACTTAATAATTATTACTACATATTATATTTATATTATCTTTATGTATATTACACTATATTATTTATATATTATTTGTTATATTTATATTTATATTATATCTTATATTATACATTATCTAAATAATATAGTATTTATTAATATATAAACTATTTATATATTATTCATTTTATTTATATTTATATTATACATTATATTGTATAAGTTATAAATAATAGTATATGATATATTATGTTATTTATTATTTATATTTATATAGTATATTATATAATATAATATTATAAAATATAATACTTATTATAATTATATTTGATTCAACTTATGAATTGATACTAAATATTATTTAAAATTTATTAAATATTTATATTTATATAACACGATATATTATATAATATTATGTATAATATAAATATAAATATAATAAACAATATATAAATATTAATATATAATATATAAGTTATAAATAATATTGTATAATATATTTTAGGTTATTGATTATTTATTATATTATACATTATATTATATAAGTTATAAATAATATTATATATTATATATTATATTATTTATTATTTATATTTTTAATAGTATAATAGGTAATATAATATTATAAAATCTAATACTTATTATATAATTATATTTGATTCAACTTATTAATTGATACTAAGTATTATTTAAATTTTATTAATTATTTATATAATATTATTTATAAATTATTAATATGATATATAATATAAATATAAGTATAATAAATAATATATAAATAGGGCGGGGGCCCTAGCTCGGTTGGCTAAGTAATTCCGTTGCGACTCTGCTAGTCACAAGTTCTAGTCTCCCCCGTCCCGTGGTACCGGTCTATATATATATATTATGTTAGTTAATATAATATATTATATAATGAAAATAAATGTATTTAATTTTTTAAAATTTAATTGAAAATGAAATTTTAGTCACAACAACCAAACGACTTGACCACCAAACCACGCCCTTATCGGCAAAACCCAATTTTTTGAAACCAAATAAATAAAATTATTTAAATTTTTGATATAAATTAAAATTTATCATTATATATATTTTTTTTGACAAAAATATAATATAAAATAACAATAATGAAAATAAATATAGTGTAAAATCACAAAGCCATTATTACTGTGTCATAACGTACTCTGCACAGTGTAGACATTGTCGCTGTCAACAATGCGGATAAAAGCACAGTTTTTGCTAGAAAACTATTACGAAATTGCCGTTTTGTTTTTCACGAAAGCGGAAAAACGATCGACAGGTATAAAGAGTTGAACCGTCTTGCATTCTTTTCCGTGCAGATCTGATCGTTGATAGACAAACAAATTCGCGAAAAATAGTTAAAAAAAATGCAAAAAAGATGGATGGCTGAGATTCATTTTACTGTCAACCAGACCCTATCTTCTGTTTTCCACCGTTGATAGGTAAAATGAGCTCTGAAAGTTCATATAAGACACGCCTTCCGCATAAATATGACAAGTACTATGAGGTACCAAGGTGACCAAATTATTGTATAAGTACTTAAAAGGTACACAATTCATTCGTTTTGGAGCCGACTGATTTGCATCTTGTATAAAATACTTTTTCTTCCCCATAAGTCTTTGTCCACACCATGGATAAGTAGTTCCGGATATTCAGTCTTCATAAGCAGAGCTTCATAAATGATTTATCAACCACAATAATATATATCTCTCTAATTAATTTTTTTTAACATTCCCACAGCCATTTGAATGTTTCAATACTGACATAGAAATTATAAAGTCATGTATAGCGAATAAGATAAATGATTTAATAATAGTTGCTTTTTTGGGCCTTTTGGTCGGCTCCTCGGCTTGTGCCCTGTTTTCAGCCAAGCACAATTGGTTTTGGGTGATAGAGCACATGGATGATGCTCCTGCTTAAACTATAAAAACTTTCTACTTCTACATATAAAACTGAACCAATAAAAGTTTTGAATTCTTCCATCCGAACACCTGTGCTTAGATGTAAAATACTAAAAATAACATTTTTCTATTTTTAGCAAATTTGATTGTTCTAGGTAGTTTCAAGTTTGATTGCTTTTTTGGTGCATCTAATTTCCTTTCAAATGAAGACTCTTATTTATTTTCTATTTAGTTGTTGAAGAATAAGATATAAATTAAATTGGTATTTTTACTGTTAAAAATAGTTAGATTTTTGTTTTTTTTTAGATTCATAAATGTATGGGTTACTTCACTTCATTTGTAAGTTGAACATTAGCAATGCAAGTGTCTAGATGGAGAAATTTGATGAGTTGAGCTAAGCAAGAGTTAGAGTTGAACTTATGGGAGTTAAAACATTCAGGAATAGCCTCTATCTTGTATATTTCAATGTTCAATCCATTCATTTAACAAAAAAATATTTTAAATTTAAAAGAGAAGGTTGCATGGCACTTAAAGAATGCATGTCATTTTTTCCTATTTTAAGAGCCTTAATTTGAAGTAATGCATGCTTATTTTACTCACTTTGAAATTTGGCACTCCATTCATGAATTATCATTAAATTTTAACTCTTAAATTAATTCTTGGAATTAGATAGAATGAGTGCTAAGTGGATAATTCATGCTCATGATGTATTAGTTCATGTGAAACACTACTAATGAAATATAGGTCAATGTGTTTAACTCAAAAATTACATATTTGAATCTTGATAAAATATTATAATTTGATACACTAAGAAAATACCCCCTACTTGTAATCATAGTGATTATGAAGATGAGGATGTTTGAGTGATTTAACAAAAAATAATGAGGCATTAGTAAAAAATCATCTCAAAGCTACAAGTAAATTATGGAAGTAAATAAAATAGTTAGGTTGGATGCAGAAGATTTGGATAGACAATCCCCATATAATAATGAATATTAAGGAGAAGAACACACAATTAGACTAATACAATTCATAAACGACATGAAAGAGAATGGGTTACTCATACTAGACATGATACAACATATAATATGTTATATGGAACCTTGAGTGCTAAAAAATAATGTGTGATGCAATAATGACACATTATCATCACTTGGTCAAAATGGTGTGTCATTGTACATGATAATTCAAGGAAAGATGAGACCATGAAATCATATCTAATCAATATCATTTGTCAAGCACCATAAGATGTATCATCACCATAATGTTGTACTATTATTACTTGCACCAATTGGAGCAAAAATCTTTAATATCAATGCCTCCACTATACATGCAACACTTCAAATTTCACTCATGGATTTCACTAAATTAGAAGGAATGAAACTCACAAATTTTCACTTGAAAAAGGTATTATATAAATTATATTTTTAATAATCAAATTAGCTTCATCTAATAAAATTTATTATAAAATTAAATAGACTTGTGACTTTGTCAAGCATTTTCAAAAAGTGCAAGAATGAACTTTGAAGGTAGAAAGATCATTTTTGTAGGATATTTGGGTCAATTGCCTCTTGTTAGTGATAAACCATCATATCATAGTAATAAACAAGAAACACTATTATAGAATGAATATAAAATAGTTGTTACAATAGATAACATATTTTTAGACATGAAGGAGAAAGTGGGGGCTAACAAAGGTTTCATAAGTTGCTAAAAAATCTTAGAGATGTACATCTAACAATTAAAGATTGGGAGTCACTAATGAGGAGAATTAGCATTGCATTAGATCTTGTTGTGAGAAAAAAGTTTGACAATAATATGCATCTATTCACAACAAAGGATAATATGCATAATCTTAAAAGATGGATATTGTATTCATTGAAAAACTGATAGCTAGGACATTGCAACCAAAGGAGGTAGTACCAATCCATCAAGAGATTAGAATAATGAACTTGATTTAGAGTTGTTAATTACCGATGATGCAAAGGTTATGTTAATCTCCAAACAACATTTAATATAAGTAGGCCTTGTAAATGGAGCTCTAGAATTTATTATAGATAAAATATACAAACATGGAAGAGCCCCACTAGAATTATCGACATATGTCAATGTAAAATTTTATAGTCACTTTGGATTGTTATTTCAATGTGCATATCCAATCGTAATTCCAATTATATCTATACAAAGGGGACTCAAAAAATATTGTCCTTATGATTAGCATGGGCCATAACAAATTACAAATCACAAAGATTAAATTTTTCCAAAGCAATAATTTATTTAGGACAAAGAGAAAGGATAGAATTAACTTTGTGGTAATCACACATGAAAATTCCTTACACAAACTAAGATTTTTTTCATCATTTTCTTATGAGCACTATGAAAATGAAAACAATAAAACATAAAAGGTGAAAGCTAAGGAGGAGATACTAAATTATCTTGAATTGTAAAGTGTATTGTATTTCATGTATATTTACACATACAATTCTTCTATTATTCAAATACCTATTATTCCTTTATTGTGATGTACATTACAATATAGTTGTTTAATATGGTGGATATTATATATTTTAGAAATGAAACATTTCATGAATAATCATATATATGATGTATTTGGATATAAAAATGAATTGATCATTGACAAATAAATATTTTTATATAATATAGATAAAAAATTGAAAGATAAAGTAATTTTGTAAAGTTATTGCTTTGTTATTTGTTAAAGAAAAATATTTGATTCATTAAAATAATGTTGGATGTAGAATTAATATTTTGCATGCCACATCCACAAATGTTATTAGCAAAGACTTCTTACAAACATATCTATTTTAAAATGTCAAAAAATATTTAACCTAAAACACTTGTTTATCTTAAATAATAAATTCAATATAGACACCTCAAAATTAATATCTTTAGACATATTCTAAATAAATATATTTAAAATATTCATGTTAATTAATAATCACCTCGACCACTCATTAATCTTTCCTAACTTTTTTAAAAGTGTCATTTTTAAAAAATTATTTGGATCTCAAAAGACACTCGTGAAGTTGAGTAGTCTTGAATATATCCTCATAAATCACATCTTGTTGAATGCAAGATCCCAACACTACAAAAATTGAAACTCGAAACATATTTGAAACAACCTTGATAGATACCCATGACCTCAATTTTGAGTTACAAAATAGTTAATCTAAAGACTATTAGAAACTTACAAACAAAACCCAAAAAAAGATTCCATGGATACATAGTCAAAGGATATTTAGCCTACGTAAGCATGTTATCACACATAGGATTATTGGCCTAGAAATGGTGAAGGAAAGTCGTCCTATATATAAAAAATTAAATTAAATTTATTGCTAAATCAAGTGGCGAAGATCATGAATGTTGACTATCTATAAAAGGTATAGTTGACTTTTGGACGTCTCGTCAGCACGTGGATTGCTTTAAGGCTAGCACGTGGAGATAATGAATAAAACGTGAGTAATTTCTGTATAAGTCAAGGTTATATATAATGGTGAAGCCCTAAGAAGCTCTCCATAATGGTGAAGGCAAGGTATATATGTATATAAATGTCAAAGATTTTTTTATATGAAAATAATTAGATTATATAATATTGATATTTTTGTTTTTATATATTAGAGATTTTTTTCCTGGTTATGTTGATCAAGTGGTTATAAATAGATGATTCATTCTATTAAAGTTGAGTAAGGACTAATCTAATTTATTGAGAAATTTGAATTTTGACAGATATTATGAACAAAATACATACCATCAACCTCATCAATTAAACTACAATTCTTTAATACTTAACAAGTAGTATAATATATATAATTTATTAACTTAAATACAATAACTATAGTAAAATATTATATATACCACCAAAGTTCAACTCTACATAATAATGAAATGTTAGGCATACTCAAGATGTTATATTCCTAAACCTTTAAATTGAATTGATTGTCACATATTCTTAGTGGTCTTAATCGTAAATAAACTATCTACTCTACAATAAATTCAAAAGTTAAAATTTTAAGAAGATAAGGTCGTGCATATATCTTTGAAAATATGAAGTATATAGAAAACCAATCCCCTAAGATAATGATAAAAAAATATTCCATTTCTATTTATTGGCAAATTTCTATTACAACCCTTTAAATTTATTAATGAAATTGATAATGATGTGTACCAACAAATTAAATTGTTAGAACAACATCCTTTAGAAAAAGTACCTTTCACTTTTTCTTAATAAGAAATTCCACTATTCCAAAATAACAAGCCAATTAATCTACCAATAACATTGATGTAAAGTATGGTTTTCACATTACTTCTAGATTAGTAATTTATTTTACTTTTTATTTTTCTTTTTTCACTAAAACTTTAGTTCATTGAGATTCATTAACCCTTTCCATTTTAGCCTTAACAATATTAGTTGGGTCATTGGGTGAAAAGTTTTTATTTATTGTTTGAATCTTAAGCTATTTTTAATTTAAAATGTAACACAAAAATATTTCAAAAGTTTTATTGATTTATGATTTTTAATTTTAATATTCTAAATTTTGCAAAACTTGATTACAATCTTTTGTTATATTTATTCAAGTTAGAAGTCATATTATCATTTTTAATACTTTTTCATTTCAACATTATAAACCGACCTCTTCTCAATAAATCTAATTAAAATAAAAGAAATTCTTAAAAACATAAAATTCCAGCATAAATTTAAATTTACTGTCACCTCATTTTACACAAAATCTACTACTATTAATTTAACATGTTTACAAACATTTTTTAATTTGTTCATTTACCATTTTAAAAAGAGATTTATTTTCATTGACCTTATATTGTTCTTTTACAACACTTAGCCCAATCTAAATTTTCAAACCACATACATCCATGTTGATGCCCATGATTTAATATGTATTCTCTCAAAGCTAAGAGTTGTAACTACTTTAAAAACTATATAAAATAATTACACATATGAAAGCCAATGCAATGAGGATGCACTTGGTTTCTCCTAGCTATGCAAATGACTCTCATTGATATCTCAATAAAGGTTTGCTTGGATATATGTTACTTGTGGCAATAAAAACTAAGATTTTCTTTCCATATAGTTATGGTTATAAGTGGGCATTAATATTTTAAGCAATTTAACAATAAATGGTCTTTGAGAATCTCTCCATTTTAGAAATCAGTAAATTATAAGATCTTATGGAAATTTGAGACAACCATCATTACTTGTTGCAAACACGAGGAATACTCAAGAATCTACTTATGGTTACTAAAAGAGTTTGAACATGAGTTTGAACATGTCACAACCAGTAAAAATACTCAGTCTGTTTTGGATCACCTCTCAAAATATGGGAAGCAAATGCAGTTTATGTTTGTTATATCAATTCAAATAGCATCTTTAAGGAAGAATATGAAACAATATGTAGATTACACATACACATAAGAATAATTTACGTGGGAAACCCTTTCAAGGAAAAAACCCACCAGCAAAAGGACAATCACAATTGTATTATTTGGGAAACATCCAACACAATTATTCTATTTCACAAAGTCTCAATCTACAGACCAACAACATACAACCTCATAACCAAGTCTTCCACCCCTTTACACAACAATGCACCAAGCAACATCAACCATCAATAGCCAATCCATCCTTACAAGCAATTAGATATAGTCATTCTCACAAAATACCAACTATCTAATAGTCTAATTGCCACATAAAATATCATGTCACACAACCAAAACTTGACTGTACCATGACATCAACATATTGCACATTATATCAAACATGACTTCTCCACATGGATAATCAACACATGTATTAAGCTCCTAGCACTCGCACATGATCAAACTTTGTTGACCAACTATAGATGAACCATGTACATGTCTTCTTACTCTAGAACCAAACACAATCTATGGTTTGCAATATTAGAGACAAACACTTGATTGCTTATTGTTGCTTGCTTTAACTCTATATCAAGGAGTGACCCTAAGATTTGGGAGCTTACCATGTTAGTACAAGTACATAAGATTTTGACTATGAATTTTTGTTAATTGATAAGATTATGAAGCTAATATTTCTAAATTAGACTGAAATTATTCATTCAATTAAAATAACTCTTGAAATATAATTAAAAATAAAATTTAATAATATCCAAAATGATTATTACATAACAATTATTAGAAAGTAACGAAGGCAATATATTTGCAGACAATCTTTAGAAACACAAGAATAGTTTTTGAAATTTTTGTTAAGAAACATTGTTTCCCTTTATACAAGGGCATAGTCCACTAAGCTCTTCAAACGAGGCCAGGTATAAAACATAAACAGTAAGATAGGGAAATTGTATATTTTACAACACACTGAATTTACAGCAAAGAAGTTTTCAGTTCTGTTAGGAATTTCAGTTGCACTAATTCCTTCAATAGGATGAATCTGCCACTTTGTTTAGGACAATTTTTGCAATACTTGCATTACCAATAACTACAAGGAAACTTGTAATTTATTTTATAAACTACATTTATTTGTTCAAACAAATGTCTGAATAAGAGGGCCTCAAACATGAATTTGATGTCATTTACCTTCTTTTCTTCTATCTGAAATTTTGAGAGGAAGTAAATGTTTGGCCAAAGCTCCAACTGGAAGGAACCACATTGTTCATGATGAGAGTTCTTCCTTTGCTGTCCATTACTTTGAAGGACAAACTTTGTCCATTCAGATAAGAATTACTCTGCCAATTGGCTCCCCAGTTTCTGCTCATTTGCTGCCATCCAGTGTTTGACCCTTTTATCCAAACTGCTGTAATATCTCCTCTTCCACCCACATTGCTTATCAGCACTAGCTCAAAGTAGTTTATCCCATTTATGCCGAAACGTATTCCCCCACTCTTGATGCAAGGAGTCCTGCAATTCAATGTAATATATTACATCTATAGGAATATGAGATCGTATGATTTGTATAATCTGCAAAGAAAAAAAAAATTGGCATACCTCCTGTAGAAAACTGGTACAATTCCAGCTTTGTATTTGGCAATCTGCAGGAAGGCAGGCTGTGACAAGTCAAAATGCTGAAGAGGCAAATTGCACCACCCTCCATTGTCATTTGGCAGGGCATTATTACGGGGGCAAAAATTAGTAGCAGTGATTTTAATGGATTTGCCTGCCAGACACCATTGAGGAACTTTTGTGGCATCACACTTTATTTCATAGCAAGCTCCACACAATGCCCCCATTGTTAAACAGAGCACTGGTTAGAGCTGCAGTATTTGTCCCATATCCAAAAGTGTACATATTGCCATACCCACAAGCACCTCCTGCAGCAACAATCCCAACCAAATTAAATTCAACCAACCTCACATACAATAAAATAAGACAGAGACTCTGCCATGAATGAATAGCACTTGAATTGAAACTGACCCATGGTTCCAGAGGCATCACTACCACCATAAAATGTAGCATGGGCTGCAGTCCAACCATGAACTAGTACTGCTCTTGCAACAAGAGATACCAATGTACATACTACCATCAAAATCTTCATCACTGCCATTTTTGTCAGTTGTCAAAGCCTTATAAAGCTCAACAAACTGAAAGAACTAATGATTTCTTCCACTCACACCCTCCTATATATATACAAATATTTCAGTTATTCAGGTCAAGTCAACCTTGACATCAAACGTGATAAAACTATGAGAAATAGTATGAGGCACTACGGTAACAAACTCAGTGCATAAATGCTTTGAGGTAAAAAATTCATTGGTTTTGGAGCCAGCAGCATATAAAATAGTTTTCTTCCCAGCCCTCCACCATCCAAAAGTCTGTGTCTACACCATGGATAAGTAGTTCAGGCTATTCAATTTCATTAAGACAAGCAGGATAACTCATGATAAGTACCATCAGATCCCATAGTAACAAACTCAGTTCAGAAGTTCTTAGAGGTAGAAAATTCATTGGTTTTGGAGCCAGTTGGCTGCAATTTTGTATAAAATACTGTTCCTCCCTCCAAAAGTCTCTGTCAGACTGTCTATACCATGAATAAGTTGTTCAAGCTATTCAGTCTCCACAAGCAAAGCTTCATAAATGACTTATCAACTGCAATGTTTTAATAGTGATTTATCTCTGCATTTGAATTTTTAACATTCTCAGCATATTTGATGGCAGACTTGATGCCATTAGAATGTTTCAATGCTTACAAGGACTTTTTTTTAGAGCATTATAGAAATTCTAAAATCATGTGGAGTGGATATGATATATGTTTTAGTATTAGTATTTTGTACGTTTCCTCTGCTTGTGCCCTGTTATCAGCCAAGCACAATTGGTTTCGGGTACTAGAGCACATGGATGATGCTCTTGTTCTCTGTTGAGAAATCTAAGTTACAATTAGTTTTGAGAAGACTATATATAAAAACTTTCTATTTATAGATATAAAACTGAACCAAATCTAATGTCAGCGCATATTGTGCTTTTTAAATTGAATGATTGCTTTGAATCCTTACAACAAGAGTTTTAAATTTCTCCCAGCCAAACAGCCATGGGTGGTGACTGAAATTTATTAGCAATATGAAAGTCACCAATCAGATTTGTCAACGTTTTATATTTGACCGTATTATAAGGGTTTCAAATTGCAAACTTAAGGTTCTATCCTCGCAGTTAAGAAAAACACGCTTCCATTATGAGGTACAGCCTGTTCTGTAATCTGATTATGAATTAGTATTGAGTTAATTGGAATGATTACAAGTGGTAAATTATGAGGTTTTAATAATGGAGATTTGTGTTTGAATTTTTAATATATATGTTATACATTTATATGTATAATTGTTTAGTATTAGAGTTAAGCAATCTACTATATTGAATTAAAAGAATATGAGGTATCAATTGGTCTTTGATCTGTTGGTGAAGTTGAATGGTTCTTAATGAGCCCACCAGGGATCAAGTCTTGGATCATGCTGAGGCATTTTTTCTATAGTTAGTAGGGCAAAACATGAGATTGGTAGGCAATTGGATCCTGACTATAAATTTCATTAGTTTATTGTTAGATCTGATTTCAACCCTTTATCCAAATCCCATTAAACCTGACCTACCCCTTATGCTTATTCCCTACCCCTACCCTTATTAGTGGCATCCATGCCTATATGCTCCCATGATAATATGTACATAAATTGGTTGAACTACCACATCCAAATCAAAAGAGACATCCCTATGTCATGGCATCTAAGCTGAAGGACTCCCAAATACTATGTGTATAAATTGGCTAAACTATTCTATCTAATTTGGAAGAAACATACATAGTTTGTGACATATAAAATTGAGGCTCCCTAATAATACTTATATAAACTAGGTAAACTATCACATCCAATTTTAAAATATTCAAGTCAGAATAGATGCATCTATGCTGCAATGAACATGGTGATAATGACTTCTAAGCTTGATGACTCCCTAATAATGTATATATATAAACTTGATGTAGAAGTATCTTGGGAGAAATGAGGATATTTTATATCAAATTCAAATTCAAATATATATTTTTTCCCTCTCGAAAAAGGTATCCTATATGTGTGGGATAGCTCACTTTTCTCACAAGTTTTATACTAGCAATGCAAGTGTCTAAATAGAGCAGTTTGAGGAGTTGAATTGAAGACAAGTTTTATACTTATAGAGGAGTTTGATAAGTTTTATCTAAACTTGATAATTATTAGGGAGTCATCAAGCTTAGAAGTCATTATCACCATCTTCATTGTAGCATAGAGGTATCTATTCCGACTTGAATATTTTAAAATTGGATGTAGAAGTATCTTGGGAGAAATGAGGATATTTTCTATCAAATTCAAATTCAAATATATATTTTTTCCCTCTCAAAAAAGGTATCCTATATGTGGGATAGTTCACTTTGCTCACAAGTTTTATACTAGCAATGCAAGTGTCTAAATAGAGTAGTTTGAGGAGTTGACTTGAAGACAAGTTTTATACTTATAAAGGAGTTTGAGAATTTTTATATAAACTTGATAATTATTAGGGAGTCATCAAGCTTAGAAGTCATTATCACCATGTTCATTGTAGCATAGAGGTATCTATTCCAACTTGAATATTTTAAAATTCGATGTAGAAGTATCTTGAGAGAAATGAGGATATTTTCTATCAAATTCAAATTCAAATATATATTTTTTCCCTCTCAAAAAAGGTATCCTATATGTGTGGGATAGTTCACTTTGCTCACAAGTTTTATACTAGCATTGCAAGTGTCTAAATAGAGCAGTTTGAGGAGTTTACTTGAAGACATGTTTTATACTTATATTATGGAAGAAGGAATACTTATAGTGGGTACATATTAATTGAATGTAAGATCATTTCCATCTTATAAAAATGTATCCATAAGCTGAAGTATACTAAAAAGGGAGAAATAATCATGTTTAGGAACAACCCTCAAACCATAGAGTTATCCCCTAAACCATCCCTTGTGAACTTAGGTCATAGGGGGATCCTTCGTTGAAAGATTGGATACATATATATTTCTAAATGATATCAAAATCCCATATAGTTCTCATAGGGTTCAACTATTAGGATGAGAACTTGCACTTTCCTAGAATAGATAGCCTAGACTACTACTAGACATACATCAACAAGATATAGATTTTTAAAATTCCTAGCATTGATAGATAGTTTCCCTAAAGAAGAAAAGGTATTTCTTAACCAAGAAAGATCATAAAGATGATACAAAACTCAATTATACATGGTTTTACTCAAACAAAAAAATTGCACAAGTTAAAATGTCACCTAACTAAGAATAAAGTTCCTAAACTACCTCTACATACAACAATCAACATTCTCAAACATATTTATATTTAGATGAACATTAAAATATCATCCATCTTAGTGGGCGGATGGGTGGGCTCCCTCCTCACCCCCCACACAGACAATGGATGTCTAAGTGGCCGTGTGGTGGGGTGTGAGATGGACGAGTGGCATTCGGGTCGGGCGTTGGTAGTCACACCAACCTACCAAATTTAGCGGTATGCGAATGGCAATGGAAGGATTAATCGGCCGCCTTTTTGCTTGGAAAAATTGAAGGGAGTCTAGGGGAATGATGGGCTCAATTATCACGACGTCGGCTGGGGGACACGTAGCGCACAACCTACCTTATTCTGTGCGCGGACGTGCCGAGTGGTAAGCACCATAAATTGCATTGATTACAGGTTTGCGGGGGAGGAATTTCCTTTCATGCGAAGGACAGATTTGCAAAGCCCTTAATCTGTATCCGTATACGATGACTGACGGTTCATTATTGAGGTTTCATGTTAAATTTAGGAAGCCCATTCCTAAATTTAGGTTCGGCTCCCTGGTTGTTGCTTTTATGTTTTTGTTGCAGGGTGCTCCGGGTGCATCTTCGGCAATGGCGAGGCTGTCGAAATTGAAGTTCACCATTATTATATCGGCGGAAGGTCTTGAATCCTTCAGGGTCGACACCCCTGTTTCTTTAGTGGCAACGAAAAGGCAAATTTCCTTTCGGGAGGTAACGGACCAGCGTCTCAAACGAATCTTGCTCGAAGATGATCCGACGACGGTTGCGGCAGTGAAAATGGTCCTTGGAAAGGAACATTTAGAGCGAAAAGAATTTGCAAGGGACAATGCCCAAATATCATCCAGGTTTCTTGCTTCGCTCTTGGATATTGCTACCCCGAAGTCAATGGCTAAGGATTTGTTGGTGCGACTGTTTCGGAAGGACTTGCTCGGGGGCATCGACACTACTCTGAAGGCGGCTCTCTTGGGTAAGGGCATACCACGCCCTGCGGACTTGGCCACTATGTGGGACTCAGATGACGCTATCAAGATTTACCCTTTTCTTTTGGATCTCAAAGGCTCCGAATTGTCCCGGCATCGCACACTTGTAGACGTGGCAGTGGAGTTTTTGAAGAAAAGAGTGAAGATAGTGCCAGTGGAGGGAACGGACTGGGTGGAAGGTTTTATTTGTTTTGCAGATGTTAATGGCTTCTGGTGATCAAGTGGGGTATGGTTGTCTATCTGGTTTCTTGCTAGTTTTTGCCTTGTTACTCGATGTATCTACAAAATGGAGTTAAGTTTTTGCAAGTTTGCTGAAAATTGTCTCTGTTTTCATCTTCTGATCGACGCTTCCAATATGGAACTGGGTAGTTATCCACCATGTCAGTTTTTGAATGTTTGAAGGTCATTAATGTAACATTCATGCATAGCAGACGCCTATATACTCTTATTATTATAAATAAAATCAACACCTTACGTATCAAAAAAAAAAAAATATCATCCATCTTCAACAACATACCTTAGATGATAGTGTATTATAAGGAAAAAATGTCCAAATTGAATCTATGCATAGAAAGTATGCATAGTAATATAGTCAATACAAATTAAATCATCATATCAATGCCTAGGGTAGAAGTAGTAAAAATATATTTACAATACAATAATTATGCAAAACTTTGATAAGGCTCCATGTGATGTGATACCATAATATGAATCAATGATGTCCATATCATAATCATATTATATTAGCACACTCTTATTGATTGGAATCACAACATGCATCATTAAGACCACATACCAATTATTTGAACTTTGAAAGACATACAACCATAATTATAAACTTTCTTTAATCATGATCAACTCCCAAGTCATCCACAAGATAGTGACAAAAATATATCCTCAAATAATCATATGAAGATGCACACTTTGTAATAATAATAACATTATTAACCTTTTGATTTTTTCTACCTTAAGGTTTAACCCAATATTCTCTTAATAGTGTAAATCACTAGCTAGACAATATGTATACTTGCAACTCATTACCAAATAGGATCTCAATGGTCAGTAATAAGTGGATTTGCATAGAAATATTTTTTTTGAAAATCAACTCTAGATAAACATATTTTAGTGCTCATATGATGTAGAAACATCACAAAATTACACCACATATTTCAAATTCCCACTTCATGAGATTAGAAAGAAACCATATATACAACATTAATATGGATGCAAGGTCTTTAAACTTAGAGAATAGTCCTCACCATTTAATACATACTTATGGTATGAAAATTTCTTAGTTTAAAAATTTTAAGGAGAGATATCATAAGGGGATCAAGATTCAAATTAATTAGAGATTCATAATGGGTTAAATCCATCACAAGATTACCTAAATTCCCCAAGCTACAAGATACACTATCAATTTCATTACAAAGTAGGAAACCGCATCAAATACAAGTAAATAAATCCAACAAATACAAGAACACAAGTTGTCATATTAGGTATATTAATAGAGGTGTTCTTTCCAAAACCCACCCCAAATATAAGTTCATTATATAATGAAGGTTCCACACAATAGAACCTACACAAAGAGTTAATTAAGTTGAAATTGCTCAAGAGAGTGTACGTACATATATTCTTATTTATTGAATTTTATGCATGATTTTTTGTGAAGTTTATGGTCATAAAAAATGACCCTTTCAATTGCATACAACCAAAAACCATTTTCAGTTATACTTTGATTGGTATCCCTATCCATTTCCAAAGCTCTAAAAATTGAGCATAGGTAGGTAGGGTGTTGTTTTATATTTAAATAAAAAAATTATAAATCCTTTTCACCAAATCCATTTCAACATACCAACTACAAAGACATTTCCTAAAGCCTTGCTAATATTTTAAGGATTTTTCCAAACATCTGAATGTACCTATGCTCCCTATTTTATGTTCAAGTTTACCTCTTATTCGTGATTCCCTTACAAGAGTAGTAGTATAAGCCTTTACATGATTCCAATAGGTCATATGGATCACAACAACTCTTGTTGGAAGTGGTTGAGGAAATTTCTTTCATAATGAGGACATCCCTCATAAATAACCACAAACAAGGCTATCCTAGAATCATACCCCCTCTACCTAAGTGCCTCCTTGTATGTGGGTGATTAAAAAATGACCCAAAAACCAACCTTTCATGTATAGGAAAATGGAAATACCTTTTTTGAAATGGGATTCCAGTTAAGTGACATCCATTAGTGCAACCTAGCCAACCTTGGCCAAAATTTGTGAAATTTATAAATTAAGGTTGCTTATGCCATTCTTTAAATTTGATCACATTCTTCTTGAACTCCACAATATTAATATGATCAAGATTAATCCTTTCACTAGTGTGTTGCCAAAAAGTGTATACTTTGCTTGATATGAGAATAATTGATGACAAATTGGACTTAATGAGGCCTTGATTTGGTGTTGTGAGGTATTTACACATCCACACTAGGTTTTGGACCCTTGCAAATTGAATAAAACACATTTTTTGACGTCTTGTAAAGGTGTTGTGAACTGCTGTAAAACACTTCTACACTTTTCTAGACTCTATTCATTACAATTCACCTAAACATCACTTTTTATCACTTATTAAGTCCTATTTGAACTATTGTAAGGTATTGTAACAAGATTTCACGCTTTTCTAGGACCATATTGTTATAATTCACCTAAATAACCTTACCAAGACCTATTTCAAAGTGCTGTAAAGTCTTGTAACAACTTTCACACTTTCCTAGGCTTGTCATTGATATTTACACCTTTCTTATGCTTTAAATGCCCCCCTTTATGCACTTATAGGTTGTAATTAAGTGTCTTCTTGAAGAACCCAATAAAAAACATTTAATACATCGTAATCTCTGAAATCCACTCAAAATTTCCCAAGTGGAATAAGTTGCCACCTTGGGCGACTTAGTCCCATTTGGCACAAAAATCAAAATAAATTTAAATTTCTTTCAAGTTTTTATTCTTTAAGACCTAAGGTCAGCCTGTGATGAGGTATTCTTCGGGAATTTAGTCATAAGAGTGTATAAATAAGTATTTTTATCCTCATTTTGACATCTCCTATCTTCTACAATCTCCTAAGTCACCTTAAGTCATAAATTATCACTCATCATGTTCTCAACTCAAGCAAGCTAGGGTTTTGTCATTGCAAGTCATCAAGATAATTCCCAAGGACATTCAAGGGTAGATTATTCATATTTTTTTGCAGAAACTCAAGATCACACATCATGGAAAGGTAATCAACTCCATTATTGCATGTTTCATTCCATTCTTTCATCATTCTGGTTTAATTACCTAAAAAGGGTTTGACCAAGGCAAACCCCGATGCCCTAGCATTCAACATTTCTTCTTCTTATCTTGTGTGTTTGCAGATTTAGAACTCTTGGAAGCTTGGAAATAATTAGAGATCAAGTTTTAAGGTTTCTCTAGTCTTCTCTTCATTCAACAAGTTAAAATATCACCTAAAAGTCATTTTCAGGTTCAGAAATTAGACTTTTAGAAGCAAACACCTGTGGGAAACCATAGTGCTGACCTAGGGCATCTATTTCCACTTCTGAAATTTCATAGATTCAGAAGTGGACTAAGTCACCACTTTGGGTGACTTAGTCCCACTGAACCTGAATTTTAGTGATTTTTGTAGGTATGGATACCCATTTGGCAGAAATGGGTTTCGACAAATTTTCCTGAAACTGGGACTAAGTCATCCAGATTGGCCTAAGTGTCACAATTGGCTTTTGCATCAGTTTTATCAGGATTTCATAGCTTCATGCCATCAATTTTTATTCTCCAAGTTCACTCATTCTATTTCATAACTTTCTATTTAGTTTTGTTTGCATTTCTAGCTCATTTATCATATGCTTGCATATCACAATGTGTTTTCCATCACCTCGTATTTCTTAGATTTTACATGAATAATCATCTTTATTTTACATTTTATTGCACTTAGGACATTACATTTAGACACATTTCAACCCTCATTACATTAATATTGAATGTAGACTTTAGCATTTTACCCCCATCTCTCTCCTTTTAGGTGAAAAACCCTAGAAGAGTTAGAGAGCATTGGTTTGCCAAAATAATCATTTACATTTTTGTGAACCCACCTTTTAGAATTCCTTCTTTTCTATTTTTGAGTCTTTCATATTCCTATATCTAGCTCATATTAGCCTTGCATTAAGATTTGCATTGCTTAATTTGCATCTAGGGTTTCAAATTTTTGCATTAGTGAAAGTGCATATAGGTTGCATTTTTGCATCTCCAATCATTGTATATCATTGAAAAACTATATTTACATGTTATTTCTACATCATACGATACATCAATCATTAAAATCCATTCAAAATTGCTAAAAATCCTAAAAAAATCCCTTACTAGGACTAAGTTGCCAGTCTAGGCGACTTAGTCCCTGTCCTGATTTTTCACTATCTGTTACAGCATCGGAAACCTCATTGTTGTGCTTCCTAAGCCTCCTAATATCATATACTATAAGTTTGGAAATTTTTGGGATCCTTTTCTTTATGTATTTCTCTCAAAAACATCAATTTAGAGTGGTCAATTTTAAAATCATCTCAATTGCAAGCATCAATAGATCTGAAAATGCTTTCATTTTTGCAATTTTGCATAACATTGATAAAAGTACTTTTCACTTTTGCATATACAATATTTCTATTCATAAATTTTTGCATTATTTTGGTTAAAGTACTTTTCATTCTTGCATATATATTGTTTACATTCTTAAGGTGATGCATACATTGGATAAGAGTGTTTTGTATCTTTGCATATAAATTGTTCATATTGCTGAAACATTGCATGAAATGATTACATGTGCTTTTCATTCTTATTCAAACAATCCTAGTACCTTACATATGTAGACATATTAATAAAACTTTCCTATCACCTCCCTATGAGAGTGTTTTAGTGAAAGAGACTACAACTTGGGCCATTCCTAACGATCATACTTGTTCTTCTCATAATA
Source organism: Sequoia sempervirens (assembly GCA_007258455.2). NCBI lineage: Eukaryota > Viridiplantae > Streptophyta > Pinopsida > Cupressales > Cupressaceae > Sequoia > Sequoia sempervirens. Next base: position 765,083,597 of record VDFB02270651.1, read on the forward strand.
TCTCTCCTCTTGGTGACAAAGATATTTTAGTAGAGGAATCAATTAATGAATGTTTTGAGAATCCTAGTTTTTTCTCTCCTTTTACCTCTCTTAGTGGACAAAATATTCACAACCAACATAACACAACCTTAGATGATCATGACATTACAATTTCTTTTTCTCCTAATATCTCTCATTGTTGTGAAGACAATACTTTTATGTGTTGTGAAGATCATGAGAATCTTAGTTGCCCCCCTTCACCTCACAAAATTCTTCTTACACAAGACAATACACCCATAGGTAATCATGACACTAAATTTTTTTCTTCTCCTAGTATCTCTCCTAGTTGTGAAGAAGATAATTTGTTGTTAGAAAACACAATCAATAAAGGTCATGAATATCTTTGTTGTCCCCCTTTACCTAGCAAAAGTCTTCTTGAGTGCACAAACATTCAACCATTGATCATTCCCTTACTTGTGATGAAGTCCTTTACTCTTAGACTCGCTGGTAACTCTGGTCAACATCTTAATAGATCTTTTAAAAGATTTCAATTTGATCATAGGAAAGTAGCCTCGCCCATTTCTCTGAATCTTCATCTCATACTTTTGGGGGTTCTAGCAGCCCTATGCAAAAAACTGTGATGCTAAATCAAATCCATTCATGGGTTCCCTCATTTTTATCTTTGTTATTTTTAGATCTTGTGATTGATAAAGAGCACTACTCTAAGTCTTCCTAGACAATAGAATTTTAGGAAAAGGTGTTTTGACGAGAAGAATGATTTAAGAATTGTGCTTTGATTTGAAAATTCTAAAATTTTGGTTATGGAATGGTCAAATCTCCATTGGAGGCAATGGTGAAAGATGGTTTTTTAAAATTCTAAAGGAATGAAAAATAATTGTTCATTTTAAAAATTCTAAATAAATTAATGTATTTAAAATGAAAAAATTAAAATCAAATAAAAAACTATTCTAAATTTATTATTACATATAAAAATATGTTTCTAAATTAATATATTTAAAACATAAAAAAATGCAATATTTTTTAAAAAATTGAAAATATTTCAAAAAGGAAAAATCATTAATATTCAATTTTATTGAAAATTAAATATTATAAAAAAAGATTTAATTGTACAAAAATAAGCAACTTAAATATATAGTCTAATATAAGGCCCTTCATAATAAGATCACATATGAAATCAATTTAAAACTAACAATCACACTTTGGTGTGCAATGGATATGTCAAAGATGTGTGGAAGGTAAATTAGGGAAAATTTTGGTCTATTTTTTTGCATACATTTTTGCAGTAAGCATCAGGTCAATTGGTAGTCCATTTAGAAAATGATGTTTGTGCAATAAAGGTCTCAAATTTTAATAGAAAAGTGATAAATTCAAATCAATTATGCATCCACTTAGAAGGATCTACACACAACTAAAACAAAATATCTAAATCAGGAAGATAATCAAGCTCCATTACTAATAGGGGGAAGAGCAAGAGAGATACAAAGGGGTAAGGAGATAGCTCAGATAGAGATATAGATGGAAATGGAGGAGAGGGATATGGAGAGGAGAGTGAGATAAAGAGAGAGAGAGAGGATAGAGTGATAGATAGAGATGGAAGACATAAATATATAGAGATGGAGAGACAGGGAGAGAATGAGGGGGGATGAAAATACAAAGATATAGGGAGTGATCTATAAGAGGTAGAGATGGAAAGATATAGGGGTAGATAGACATGTAGAGATAATAAGATAGAGATATAGGTATTGACGAAAGAAGAAATATGGCCCAGAGATATAGATACAGAGGTAGAGAGATAGATAAAGAGATAGAGGTAGAGATAGGGAGGGAGAAACAAGGAGTGTGTGTGTGTATGCATAAGAGGGAGAGAGAGAGAGAGGGATATAGTTATGTATAAATATATAGAGAGGGGAGAGAGGAAGGAGAAAAATAGAGATAGAAGAGAAAAGTATGAAGATCTAGAAATGAGTGGTAGGGAGAAAGAGGGAGAGAGGGAGATATAGAGATAGAAAGATGGAGAGATAGGGATATAAAGGAGAGATGGATGGATAGATACAACTCAGGAAAGATGGAGGGGGTGAGATATAGAGAGTCAAAGACAAAGACAAAGTAATAAATATATAGAGGGATAGGTGGAAGGAGAGACAAAGAGGGAAAGGGATAAATCAAGAAAATGCGGGGGACAATGAAAGAGGGGGAGTTGGAGAGAGAAAAATAAAGATATAGGAAGTGATAAATAGAGAGAGGTAGAGAGGGATTTAGAGAGATTAGTAGAGATGGAAGGAGATATTCAGTGAATAAGTGAGATATAATGGGAGATGGTAGTTCCATGATAAATCGTGCTAAAAATATCACAAAAGTGCATACAAAGTATCACTATTAAAGACACCTGCATTGCAATAGTATACAAAATATCAATATTAAATAAAGAACACTAATGAACTTAAGCATAATGAATGTAAGAATTTACCTTTCATTCTTGAAAATGCTATTCCAGTGTGCCTGAAGGGTCATCTCTTTGCTTAAGAGTATCCAATATTGCTTCATGATCATCATTACTAAGTGTCCATAGTTGTTTTTTCTTTGGTATGGCATGATGCTTCAACAACTTAACATTTTTTTCTATAACAAGGTGCAAATACATGAGAATGATTTTTTGTTTCTTGTAGTCTTCAAATGTAGTTATGCCATTCTTTCTAATCATGTATGTTCACAACCAAGTTCTTGCAACCACAATTGAACTTGTAGGATACAAAAAACCATCATCATCTTCCATCAGTTGTGTTAGCTTATGCTTTACCCACACACATCAGGCCAACCAATAGTCTGATCTCTCTTCATTCCCCTGTGGTGCAACAACTACAAAAACATGTTCCGGTTGTAGTAGATTTGAGAGCCGGTCATAATCAATTGAACTTTCCATTGTGTCATTTGTCATGGATATTTTTTGAGATAAAGGAGTTAGATACTGTGGAACCCATGTATCCACCCACTCACTTGACTCGCATTGATCCCACTCGCATTGAATACAACTCTCACAAAAACAAGCCGACTCTTGTGTCCAAATGGTCCATGTGCCTACATCTAAGCTTCAAAAAGAATCTTTGATTGTATGACAATCCAATCTTCCTCACACTATACCCTCCTCAACCAACCAAAAGAATCTGTGCACTGTTGAATCAAGTGTCCCTCCCTTTGACAATGTTGAACTACATGAATCAACAATAGAATGCGCATCATTGAATTTTTCTCCTGAAATCTTCAATTGCTCCTTACCTAGAGCTCTCTTTACGCATGCACTTACTCCATCATGCTCCCATTTCCCATGTCTAGATTCAAAAAAACTCCAAATATGAGGTAGACCCCTCTCTACATGCATTCTACTCAACCAATAAAACATATGAGCATTTTTTAATTGACCTATGCAATTATCTAACCAAATGAGATGTTGGCCTAGTGCTATATCATGCTCCTATAAGAACTCAAAAAAATTCTTGAAACAATGTTGGACATACTCAGACGAGTGAGATCTATCATCACTCATATAAAAATGATACTCTTTGATTATCTTTCAATCCTCCTCTGTACTATCAAGTGCATGTCTAAATGTTGTGGACAAAAATAACAATCTGAATGGAATTGTAATACTGAGATTGTACCTCATTTTGTGGTTGCAATGTATAGTTTTCTACAAAATCAACCACTTATATAATAGTGCCAATCAGAAAAAAGTCCTTAAACATCCTAAATTATTGATCCAACCACTGAGACTTATGACTATGCCTTGCATACTTGTAGAAAATATTGTCCTTAAATTCTGAAATAAAATTAGTAGTTATCAACTTGACACTGCATTCTTTTGTAGCCAACTCACATCTAGAACATTCACCTCCACTCTGCAAAGTATATTTGACTATCTCATATCTCTTTTTCTCAACAAGCTTCTTTCCAAATTTATGTTTAGAACTCTCATGAAAACATTGAACAAACTTTGACAAGCCACCATATCATGAGCACTTTGCATTTAAACAATCATTTCTGTAGAAAAAGAAACCATCATCTCTAGAACATAAAAAATGGATCTAGCAAATCCCTTGATGATTTTGGAAGATACATTGCACCACACTCTTGCAACATTTCATTACGATGCAAAGTAGAATGGATATAGCATAATAGCTTATGGTACATTGAAAACTCCACATGGTATTTGCAACAAGTATTATGAATCTTAAGGCGCACACAATAAAATGGCTTCAACCCTTCAAAATTCCTTTGCGAGATTTCCATATTTGGATGTGTTTCAATAAAAAATTTGAACTACATTGTTTGGCTTGATTCCAAGAAATTTTTAGGATGTGGTGTATGGTCTCGATTGCCAATTCTTAACTTTAAAACATCCTTTGCATTGGGTAATACTCTAGAGTTGTCATGCCAAAATTGTTGAATTACCTACTTTACATTGTTGGTTAGCTTCTTATAAACACATGGAAGCCTCTCGGAAAAATCCCATGTATCATTTTGAAGAGGATCATTTGGGTATGTGCAAGATCATGATGGGCCAAAAAGTGGCAATATGATTGGTATGTTGCTGATGACTTTTTTTTAACCCAAAATCATTTCTTTTTTGTATTAAAAATAAATAATTTTTTTTTTTTTTGGGGGGGGGGGCGTGTCGGTTGCTGTCGTACCACCCCTGCTCCCCTATTTTCGTGCACCTACGTGGGAGGGATATGTACAACCCTGGTGGGGGTTGCGGCCTCCTCATATGTGGAGGTTAGCAATCTCCCTAGTGTAGGGGTTACTGTATTAAAACTTTTAATTTTTTTAATTTATAAATTCAAATTTATTTCATTTAAATTTGTTGGTTTATTTATATAATTTGATATATATATGTGTGTGTGTGTGTGAATATGTAAAGGTTTATTATTAATTTATGATGGAGATTTAAATATATATAAATATATAAATATAATATATAGTAATATGTGTAATACCCCCATGTTGTTGATACTCTTATGTGTGGATTTTGTACTTGGTTTGTGTGGGTGATTAGCTCACCATTTTGGTCATGCGTGGATTCATAGTTTAATTGGTTTGCTGCACTTGATATTACATGTGATGCTAGATGATACATTTCATGTTGATTATGTTATGTGGTTATGTTGTGGTTTTCCTTAATAATATATGGTGATGTTGTGATTTTATGCTACTATGGTTTTTGATGTGTTTGCTAGTGTGTTTTGGTGAAAAGACGAAGTGGCATCACTTGCTTGCAAGTGCCCTATACCCCATGATTACCTTTCACGGTGTGTCTTTAATGGAGATTTGCATGCTACTTAACATTTGTTTCTATGCAGGATGCAAGTACTGGACACCAACTCCACCTACTTGACAAGTTTGACCATGTCCCATAAACTCAATGGGTTTGATGTTTAAAAGGGAGTGGTTAAGAAAGTGTTCCCATCCCAAGTTTGTTACCTTGTTGTGAGTCCAATGTTGTCTTTGTCTCAAAATCATCTTTTATTGTGTTTGTGTTAGTGTAGATTATTTCTTTTAGTATGTAAATGTTTATGATTTATTTAACTTTTAGTTATGTGTGATTAATTAATGTATTTAATTGATATAGTTATTTGTAGATAATTATGGTTGAGTTAATTGATTAATGTTCTTCATTAAAAGGATAGTTTAAATAAAATATTAGTTTCTTTGATGTAAATTAGAATTTTTAAGTTACTTAATGTAGAGGTATTGATTGGTGAAATTTTAAGTTAATTAAATAGCTTACAATGCTATATTATTAATAAGGAACAATAATAATAATAATAATAATAATAATAATAACAATAATAAAAATAAAATAATAAATAAAATAATTAAAAATTAGTTAATTATTTTTATTAGGGGATTTATGGGAAGAAGTGGGTAATTTAATGAAATTCTTGTTTGGAAAATATTTTCGGAGAGAATATTGGCATGGGGGTCACAGGAATTTCTTTACAAGAAGAATTTTGGCTGTAGAATGGTGTGTGGGTTTTGGCGGTTTTCTGGTTTAAAAAAAAAAATTGTGAAGGGCTATAGTAGATTTTGGACTTATATTTTGCTTTAGGCTGGAGGTGAGGGTTTTGGGAAGAATTTAAAAGTTGGAAGTTCCAGAGGCAAAGCTTTGCACAACTCTCGCTTCTTCATCCTTCAAAAAATAGGTTCTTTACCTTTTTTTGTTTAAATGCTTTCTTGTTTTCAAAAGATTGTTTGTTATTGTTTGTTATTCTTTGTTTAAATGTTGTGAATTAGTTGTAGCCCTCTGTAGAAAATTAACTAAAAGTTTCCCTGTAGAAAATTGTGTTCCCAGCTGTTGAAGTTTTGTCGTGCTTATATTATTGCCTTTGTAGAAATTTTACAGTAAAATTAGAGAACCTCATGAAACAAACTATTGTTAAGCAATAGGAAAGTTACAAAAGGAAAATAGTAGAAAACCTTTGTAGGTTGTAAATGAAATCCTCTATTTAAATTATGAAATTGAAAATCTTTGTCAAAATTGTGAAATTGAAACCTCTATGAAATTTGTTAAACATTTTTCCTATAGATAATTATTAAGTTTTTCCTAATTTAATTCTATCGATTTGGAAAATAAAATCTCAGGTAATTTAAAAAAAAAAAAAAACCTCCAGTAGAAATTATGCAGATAAAATTTATTTTCCTGTGAACTTAGATTTTCCTGAGAATATATAAAAAATATATATCCAAATTATTTTTAAGAAAATATTTAAAAATAAATAAATAAGTATATATATAAAAATAAATATTTTATTAAAGAGGGCGAGGGTCGGCTGTTGTCGTACCTCCCCACTCTTGTGGTGGGAACAACTACCATGGTTGCACACAATAGACATAGGCTATTGGGCGTAGCCCTAGTGGGGTTGTGGCCTCCCCACAGGGAGGACGCAGCGTCCCAGGCTATGAATGGCCCAAAATAAAAGTATTTTCATTTTATTTGTTTTTATTTTAATATTTAAAGTCTAAAATTTATTAAATTTAATTTAAATTAGATTTCTTAGATATATATATATATATATATATATATATATATATATATTAATATATATATAATTATATGGATTATTCTTATAATGTTAATTTAAAATTGTAAAAATAAATGATATATATATATACACTTGGTTAAAATTATGGAAAAAAATTATGTAAGTTAATTACAATGATTTTATGTTGTTACTAGACAAATTGAAGAAAGTATTTTATCAAATCTATTCAAATGTTTTTAATTAATGAAATAAATTGAGTAAAGTGATAGTTTAACTTCTAGAATGGATTTCATGCAATGTGATATCTTAATATGATTGTTAAGCATAGTGAATTTGTGTTCTTAAACAATATCTTGATGTTGAATAAATATTTAGTTCTTTGATTCTCTTTGAGTTTCTTGTTGATTTACTTGAGTTTGGTTATAAGCATGTGGGGAACCTTAAGTTAGTTGGCCCTTTAATAGGAATTAAGGTTATTGTTAAACTTCCAAAGGTATGGGAAAATGGTGGTTTATTATGTGACCTTTCTAATTGATACTTGACTCGATTTTAACTACAGTTGTGATTTTAAGTTTATACTTGGGTTGTATTGTCTTTATGAGAGTTGTTTTTTATGATTTTTGGCGAGATGGTTTTATCTCGTAGTTGTTCTATTTTGTGCTTTAGATTACTTGTGGGTAAAACCCCTTGGAATTTGATGTTATGCTTTGGGTTCTAGGGAGAGTGGCTCTATGTGGGCATCGGCGCACAAAGGGGTTGTCAGGATAACCCACGTTAGAGTTTAAGTAATAAGTGAACCTAATAAATTAATTAGAGGGTTGGTAGTTAAACATTAACAAGATATTTATGGATAACTCGTCCGCCTGTTAGGGCTTTCATAGACTAAAGGTGGGCCAAGAAGGCCATGGTTGGCATAATTATGGCCTCGTCTTCATGAGAGGTTAACGATTCCACATGAGTTACCCTATGGAGCGATTCCTTGAGATAGGTAGTCAGGATAACCATAGATGCAGGAGGCACATTGTGATAGGTTGTCTGGATAATCCATGTAAGGCCATGTGATGAAACTCTCCTCTACTATTCCCTTTGAGTTGTTTTATTGGGATCATCTAGAAGTGGTCTATTGTTATGATTTGGTGTTTTATTATTGTCATGTTTATGAAATGGTTTTTGATGTTATGGTTTCCTTTATGTATGAATTATCGTTCTATGCTTGGAGTTTAGTCTTGTTCAATCCTTTAGATGTACTTGGTCGAGACCCTTTCTTATCTACTCCTAGCACAGGGGTGGTTAGGTGGAATGTGCTACGCACCCCATTGGGTTCCCTATTTTGTAGATGTACCTTTTAGTGTAGAGTTTGTTTAGACAGCTTGATCCAGAGTTATATATTTTCTAGATTTATATTTGTACTTTTGTCATACTTTGTATATTGATATGTTACTCTCCCATTCAATGGATAAACCTATGATGTAATCTTGGGTAATTTCCCAATGAGATATACTTGTAGAATGATGTAAAGTATAAGCACATTTTGTAATACATGCTTTATCCATATATGTAAATAATCTTGATGTTGTGTTATGTTTGAGAAAATAAGTTTTTTATATTTCCAAGTTAAATTTGCTATGAAAACATGTTTGGTTTCTATTTGGTTCATTCTTGTCATATTTCTTATCTTTAATAAATGTTTAAATGATGACATGTGAATGGATGGGTTACATTAGTAGAATTGGTAAATTACTTTTATCAATTTTGTTATTGAATAATTACGTAATGTCACCTCGTGTACCCCAAGGAACTTAGGTGTTTAAATTGTAAATGTTAGCTATGTTAGTTGCATTAGTAAACATAGTGTTTATACTTTATGTTTTGAAAAAAAAAATTGTTGTGTTTCTAGTTGTTCTTTGGGGTTTACGCAACAAGGCATTACAACTTGGAATCAGAGCCAAGTTTACAAACACTGGGTACTCTAGGAAGTTTGAGTTCATTAGGCAACCTTGTGTTACCTCTTGATCTCACATAACCCCAATTGTTGTGCAAGATCATGCCTCGGTGTAGAGGTCATGGCCGAGGAAGAGGCTGAGGTGGTGGTTGTGGGGCCAACCGCCAAATTCCATCACCTCTGAGCTCTCACAGTTCATAGCATGAGGAACTATAGAGTTCCCAAAGCAATTCGATAAGTTGTGGTTAGAACCCAAAATAGCCTGGTTTAGATGGTCAATTGTAGCACTTACTAGAGGAGATATTGGGTCATTTAGGCCCTAGACAAGAGGAAGAATAGAGGTTGGATAGGGAACGGGAGAGATCCCCTAGACGTGGGGAAAACACAGCTGAACAAGATGCAGTAGTGGTGGGTCATATGAGAGACCTGTTGAGAGCACGACCTCCTACATTTGATGGTTCTGGTGGGGGTCTTGAGGTAGAGACTTGGCTAATCGATTTGGATAGATTCTTTGCTATACATCCCTATGGTAGTAATACTAGGGCTAGGTGCGCCATCATGCACCTCAGAGGCTTCACATCCACTTCGTGGTGGCTGGAAGAACAAAAATTATATATTAACATTAGCATGGTGACTTGGGAATTATTTATGGAGAGGTTCAGCGCTTGTTTCCTTTCTGATCACTAGAGGTAGTGTAGAGTAGATGAATTCCATGAGTTAAGATAGTTGGCAATGTTCGTGGAAAAATATGAGCATAATTTTTATGAGCTCAAATAGTATGTAGGGATCAGAAATGATGAGGCAATTCTTGTGCAACATTTTGTCAAGGGCTTAAATGTTTGAATCAGTGGTGGAGTTAGGGTCTTCAAGCTAAAGATAATGGAGGTAGTTGTTGAGAAGGCTCACCTTGTGGAAGAAAATATGGCTATGGCATTGGGAGGTCACACAGGAGTTCAGATTGGTAATGCTCCAGTATCAGGTTTTGGTTCTAGAGGTGGACAACCTCAAGCTGTAGGGTCTTCTAGGAGTTTTTGGGCACCCTCTAAGGGTAGTCTGCAGCAGCAACAACAGTCATAGTCCAAACAGAACAAATCAAAATCTCAGTAGGGAGACAGATCTCAGAGTAGAAGGAATCGAAGTTGGCAGTGAGTTAGACAGGATCGTTTTGTGCACCCTGCTCAGAGTACACAATCAACACCTTCTCAAGGTAGTTTCTAGTAGTCGAGTGCAACATCTAGTATTAGAGGGTTTTGACAAGGCACAAGTTTTTTTTCTTGTGGGCAATAGGGACATATTGCTAGACAATGCCCACAGAGGAGCACTACAGGTTTTAGCCAGAGACCAGTTGCTTCTGAGCTGACAATGGGCAATGCAGGGAGAACACATCGGGTATTTGTGGTAGTGGACAATCGCCAAGCTGAACATCAGGGCACTTTAGTTGAGACATCAGGTGCATTGTATGGTACTATCATTTCTATTCTCCTTGATTTTGGAGCATCAAATTCATTCATTTCTCCTTCAGTAGTGGAACATTGTAGAATGGTGGTAGCAAGGCAAGGCATTAAGTGGTAGGTTGAATTGGCCTTTGGGGCAAAGGTAGTGGTTGAGTCACTAGTTTAGGGATATAATTTTAAAATTGGGTCATTCATTACTATGGTGGATCTCTGAATCCTACCTCTTGGTTCATATGATGTGGTTCTAGGTATGGATTGGTTGAGTGCCCACCGTGCCATAATTGATTGTCGAAATAAGGTTGTACGTTGTGTAGAAAATGTAGGTAATGAGGTTGAGATCATTGGCATTCAGAGACCTATCTCACTATGTTTCATCTCAGCTATGCAATAAAAAAAGTGTTAGAGACATGGTTGTCAGCTATTTGTAGTGTTAATTAATGATTTGAACTCGGATGAGAGTCAAGGGATTTCATTGGATGATTACCCCCTTCTTAAGGAATATTCTGATGTTTTTCCAAGTGAAATTCCTCGGATGCCACCAAAGCGTGACATCAACTTTAGAATCGATCTTGTTCTTGGAGCTGAGCCTATTTCTCAGGCTGCATATTAGATGACAACACTAGAATTGCAAGAGCTTCATTTGCAGCTAGAGGATATTTTAGAGAAAGGATTCATCTATCCTAGTGTTTCCCCTTGGGCAGCACCAATTATATTTGTCAAAAAGAAGGATAGTTCGATCTGATTATGTATTGATTATAGGTAGCTCAACAAAGTGACGATCAAGAATTGGTATCCTTTACCGAGAATAGATGACTTATTCAATCAGATAAAAGGAGCTCAAGTTTCCACGAAGATCAATATTAAGTATGGCATCATCAATTGTGAATAGCTGAAGCTGATATTCATAAAACTGTATTTTGTACTCGATATGGGCATTATGAATTTACTATTATGTCATTTGGATTAACAAATACACCATCAGTTTCTATGGGCCTAATGAATGGATTCTTTCGAACCTACTTGGATAGGTTTTACCTTATGTTTCTCGATGACATCCTAGTGTACTCTAAATCAATGGAGGAGCATGAGGAACATATGAGGTAGGTATTACAATGTTTGAGGGACAACCAACTATTTTCCAATTTGGCTAAGTGTGAGTTTTACATTTAATAGAAGTGAAATACTTGAGGCACGTCATCTTAGGTGTAGGTATTATAGTGGATCCATCAAAGATCCAGGCTATTTTTGATTGGCCAGCACCCAAGAATGTTCTCGTGATTCACAGTTTTATGGGGTTAGTAGGCTATTATCACCTGTTCATATAGGGGTTTTCTAGGATTCCATATCCCATTACTTCCCTTCAAAGAAAAGGGAAGAAGTTCATTTTTTCTGAACAATGCTAGACAACATTTAACACCCTTAAGGACAAATTGACTAGTGCACCAATATTGGTGGTTCTTGATCCTACTCGGGATTTCATGGTGTGCACTGATGCATCCTTGGAGGGCTTAGGAGTCATCTTGATGCAAGAAGGATGTATAATTTCATATGAATCCCGTAAGCTCAAGGATCATGAGCTAAATTAGCCTATGCATGACTTGTATTTTTCCGCAGTGGTTCATGCCCTTGTGAGGTGGAGACACTTCTTATTGGGTCATAGGTTCAAGCTTCACAATGATCATCACAGTTTTCAATACATTTTTACTCAGCCAAACCTGAATGCCAGGCAGAGGAGATGGATGGAATTCCTCTGCAAATATGACTTTGAGGTCAAGTATGTTCAGGGCAAGGAAAATGTAGTAGTGGATGCCTTGAGTCGGAAAAGACATGAAATTTCTATAGTATCTCTTGAGGTAGATTTGAGGATTCAAGTCCTTGCAGCGCTTCCATCTAATAGTTGGTATCAAGAAGTGAAGTAAGAAATTGAATCAGGTAGATCTCTAGAAGGAAATTTTTTAGGGTAATCACTGGAGTCAGATGGTCTTCTGAGATATATGGGTTGCATGTATGTCCCTTCTATTGAGGGTCTTCAAACTTTAATTATGATTGAGGCACATCGAGCTCCCTATTCTGCTCACTCAGGAGTTAAGAAAATGTATGCAGATCTTCGTGCATTATACTTTTGGGCTGGCATGAAGAGGGATATTGTAGATTTGGTAGCTAGATGCTTGGAATGTCAAAGGGTCAAGGCATAACATCAACATCCTCCAGGTCTTTTATAGCCCCATCTCATTCTAGAATGGAAGTGGGGCATAATTTCTATAGACTTTATTGTGGGATTGCCTATGACTTCTGAACGCCATGATGCTATCATGGTCATAGTTGACAGATTGACCAAGGTGGCACACTTCTCCCCCATCATATCACCTTACATAGATTCTTCAGTTGCTAGAATCTTCATGAAAGATATTGTTCGTCTGCATGGTATTCCATGGATAATCATATCTGACAGAGATCCAATGTTCACATCTGCATTGTGGACATCATTGCAGTATGCATTAGGAACACAAATAAACTTTAGTTTTGCCTACCATCCTGAAATAGATTGAAAAACAAAGAGAGTTAATCAGCTTCTTGAGGACATGCTTCGTATGTATGTGATGGATCAACAATCACGTTGGGAGGATTGTTTGCATCTGGTGGAGTTTTCCTACAACAATGGATATCATAGCTCGATTGGTATGGCTCCCTTTCAGGCACTATATGGTCATCCCTGCAGGACCCCATTAAGTTGGGACTGTCTTGTGGATAGAGTTCTCCTTGGTCCCTGAAATGCTTCAAGACATGGAACAATAGGTAGCTCACATTAGAGAGCATCTTGTGACAGCTCAAGATAGACAAAAGAAATACATTGATGCACATAGAGTTGACTGTCAGTTCTTTGTTGGCAATTGAGTCTTTTTTGCCACTGCGAAAGAGCCCAATCCAAGAGTTCCAAGCTCCACCTCAATTTGTAGGGCCATTTGAAGTTTTAGAGAGGAGCCCTGTTGCTTATTGCCTGGCATTGCTACCTAGTCTATCGAAGATTCACAATGTTCTTCATGTTTCAGTACTTAGACCATATTATCTAGATGTTACTCATGTACTTGATTGGAATTCTCTATAAGTTGAGGACAAGAAACTAGCACTCAAGCTTGTGGTTGTGTTATAGCATCAGAGACTCACCCTTAGGGGAAAAGGTATTGAATAGGTGCAGGTTCAATGGGACCCAATTGGTGAGACTTCAGCAACATGGGAGGATGCATCCTGTATTAGAGAGGCTTATCCATATTTATTTAGTGGCTTCCAGGAGTAAGCCATGTTCTAGGGGGGGAGGATGTAATACAACCATGTTGTTGATACTCTTATGTGTGGATTTTGTACTTGGTTTGTGTGGGTGATCAGTTCACCATTTTGCTTGTGCATGGATTCATAGTTTAATTGGTTTGTTGCACTTGATATTAGATGTGATGCTAGATGATACATTTCATGGTGAGTATGTTATCTGGTTATGTTGTGATTTTATGCTACTATGGTTTTTGATGTGTTTGTTAGTGTGTTTTAGTGAAAGGATGGAGTGGCATCACTTGCTTCCAAGTGCCTTGCTACCCTACAATTACCTTTCACGATGTGTCTTTAATGGAGATTTACATGCTTCTTGACATTTTTTTCTATGCAAGATGCAGGTACTAGACATCGACTCCACTTGCTTGACAGGTTTGAGCATGTCCCATAAACTCAATGAGTTTGATGTTGAAAAGGGAGTGGTTAAGAAAGTGTTCCCATCCCAAGTTCGTTACCTTGTTGTGAGTCCAATGTTGTCTTTGTCTCAAACTCATCTTTTTTTGTGTTTGTGTTAGTGTTGATTATTTCTTTTAGTATGTAAATGTTTGTGATTTAATTAATTTTTAGTTATGTGTGATTAATTAATTTATTTAATTGATATAGTTATTTGTAGAGAATTATGGTTGAGTTAATTGATTAATGTTCTTGCTTAAAAGGATAGTTTAAATAAAATATTAGTTGCTTTCATGTAAATTAGAATTTTTAATTTACTTAAGGTAGTGGTATTGATTGGTGAAATTTTAAGTTAATTAAATAGCTTACAATTAGCTATATTATTATTAAGGAATTTTTTAGAAATAATAATAATAATAATAATAATAATAAAATAAAATAAAATAATAAATAAAAGAATTAAAAAATAGTTAATTATTTTTATTAGAGGATTTACTAGAAGAAGTGTGTAATTTAATGAAATTTTTGTTTGGAAAATATTATTGGAGAGAATATTGGCATGGGGGTAACAAGAATTTCTTCACAGAAAGAATTTTGGCTATAGAATGGTGTGTGGGGGTTTTCTAGTTTTAAATTTTTTTTTTTGAAGGGCTACAATAGATTCTGGACTTATATTTTGCTTCAGGCTAGAGGTGAGGTTTCTAGGAAGAATTTAAAAGTTGGAAGTTCTAGAGGTGAAGCTTTGCACAACTCTCGCTTCTTCAACCTTCAGAAAATAGGTTCTTTACTTTAAAAAAAAAAATGATTTCTTGTTTTGAAAAGATTGTCTATTATTGTTTGTTGTTCTTTGTTTAAATGTTGTGAATTAGTTGTAGCCCTCTGTAGAAAATTTATTAAAAGTTTCCCAATAGAAAATTGTGTTCCCAGCTGTTGAAGTTTTGTCGTGCTTATATTATTGCCTTTGTAGAAATTTTATAGTAAAATCAGAGAACCTCATGAAACAAAATTAATGTTAAGCAATAGGAAAGTTACAGAAGGAAAATAGTAGAAAACATTTGTAGGTTGTAAATGAAATCCTCTATTTAAATTGTGAAATTGAAAATCTTTGTCAAAATCGTGAAATTGAAACCTCTGTGAAATTTGTTAAATATTTTTCCTGTAGATAATTATTAAGTTTTTCCCAATTTAATTCTATCTATTTGGAAAATAAAATCTCAGGTAATTTTTTTTTTTTAAAACCCCCTGTAGAAATTATGCAGACAAAATTTATTTTCTTGTGAACTCAGTTTTTCCTAAGAATATATAAAAAATATATATATCCAAATTATTTTAAAGAATTTTTTTTTTACAACAAAATAAATATATATAAATAATAATAATAATAATAAATATTTTATTAAAGAAGGGGAGGGCCAGCTGGTACCGTACCTCCCCACTCTTGTGGTGGGCACAACCACCATGGCTACGTCCTAGGTTGCAAATGGCCCAAAATAAAAGTATTTTATTTTTAAACGTTTTCATTTTAATATTTAAACTTTAAAATTTATTAAATTTAATTCAAATTTAATTTGTTAGTTTATATTAATAAATATATAATATATATATATATATATATATATAATTATATGGATTTTTTTTATAATTTTAATTTTAAATTGTAAAATTAAATGTTATATATATATATATACACACACATACACACTTGGTTAAAATTATGGAAAAACATTATGTAAGTTAATTACAATGATTTTATGTTGTTACTAGAAAAATTGAAGAAAGTATTTTATCAAATCTATTTGAGTGTTTTTAATTAATAAAATAAATTAAGTAAATTGATAGTTCAACTTCTAGAATGGATTTCATGCAATGTGATATCTTAATCTAATTGTTAAGCATAGTGAATTTGTGTTTTTAAACAATAGCTTGATGTTGAATAAATATTTAGTTCTTTGATTCTCTTTGAGTTTCAAGATGTTGATTTACTTGAGTTCAATTATAAGCATGTGGGGACCCTTAAGTTAGTCAACCCTTTAATAGGAATTAAGGTTATTGTTAAACTTCAAGAGGTATGCGAAAATGGTGGTTTATTATGTGACCTTTCTAATTGATACTTGACTCAATTTTAACTATAGTTGTGATTTTAAGTTTATACTTGGGTTGTACTGCCTTTATGAGAGTTGTTTTATATGACTTTTGGCAAGATGGTTTTATCCCGCAGTTGTTCTATTTTGTGCTTTAGAGTACTTGTGGGTAAAAACCCTTGGAATTTGATGTTATGTTTTGGGTTCTAGGGAGAGTGGCTCTACGTGGGCACTGGCGCACAAAGGGGCTATCAGGATAACCCATGTTAGAGTTTGAGTAATAAGTGATAACCTAATAAATTAATTAGGGGGTGGGTAGTTAAACATTAACAAGATATTTATGAATACCTCATCCACCTGTTAGGGCTTTCATAGACTAAAGGTGGGCCGAGAAGGCCATGGTTGGAATAATCGTGGCATCTTCTTCACAAGAGGTTAATGATTCTGCATGAGTCACCCTATGGAGCGACACCTTGAGATAGGAAGTCAAGATAACCATAGATGGAGGAAACACCTTGTGATAGGTTGTCTGGATAATCCATGTAAGGCCATGCGATGACACTCTCCTCTAGCATTCCCTTTGAGTTGTTTTATTGGGATTCTCTCAAAGTGGTCTATTGTTATGATTTGGTGTTTTATTGTTGTCATGTTTATGAAATGGTTTTTGATGTTATGGTTTCCTTTATGTATGAATTATCTTTCTATGCTTGGATTTTAGTCTTGTTCATTCCTTTAGATGTACTTGGTTGGGGACCCTTTCTTATCTTCTCTTAGCACGGGGGTGGTTAGGTGGAATGTGCTATGCACCCCGTTCGGTTCCCTATTTTGTACGTGTACCTTTCAGTGTAGAATTTGTTGAGACAACTCGATCTAGAGTTATATATTTTCCAAATGTATATTTGTAATCCTATCATACTTTGTATATTGTTATGTTACTCTCCCATGTAATGGATAAACCTATGATGTAATCTTGGGTAATTTCCCAATGAGATATACTTGTAGAATGATGTAATGTATAAACACATTTTGTAATAGATGCTTTATCTATATATGTAAATAATCTTGATGTTGTGTTATGTTCGAGAAAATAAGTTCTTTATATTTCCAAGTTAAATTTTCTATGAAAACATGTTTGGTTTCTATTTGGTTCATTCTTGTCATATTGCTTATCTTTAATAAATGTTTAAATGATGACATGTGAATGGATGGGTTATGTTAGTAGAATTGGTAAATTACTTTTATCAATTTTGTTATTGAATAATTATGTAATGTCACCTCATGTACCCCAGGGGACTTATCTGTTTAACTTGTAAATGTTAGCTATGTTAGTTGCATTAGTAAACTTAATGTTTATACTTTATGTTTTGATTTTTTTTTGTTGTTGTTGTGTTTCTAGTTGTTCTTTGGGGTTTATGCAACGAGGCATTACAATGTGTATGTATATATGTATATATAAAGATATATTTATATAAGTATGTGTATATATACATATATACTTGTTGAAATTGTGGAAATTTTTTATGATGGTTTTTTGCAATGATCTCATGTTGTTATCGAACAAATTGAAAGAAAATATTTTATCAAACCAAATTTTTTTATTTTTTGCAAATTAAGTAAGTTGGGAAAATTGTTCTTTTGATTCCCATGGTTGAATTCGTGTTCTGAGTTAACTAATAATGTGATTGTGAATTAAGTAAATTTGCATTCTCTTACATAATCTTGTGATTGAATAGTTGTTTAATCCTTTGATTTTCTTTATGTCCTTTGTTGGTTTTCTAGAGTTGGGTTATGAACATGTGGGAAACCCTTGAGTTAGTTAACCCTTCAATAAAAGTTAAAGTTGTTGTTTGAGACTTCCAGAGGCATGGGGAAATGGTGGTTTTCTATATGGTATTTTAATTTGATACTTATCCCTATCTTGACTAATTGTGATTTTAAGTTACACTTGGGTTCTACCTATCTTTATGGATGTTTATTCATATGATTATTGGCAAGATAATTTTTTCCTCACGGATGTTTCCATTTTGTGATTCAGGTTTCTTGTTGGTATAGCCCCTTGGAATTTGATGTTATGTTCTGGGTTTCTAGGGAGAGTGGCTCTACGTTGGCACTGACGCACAAAGGGGCTATCAGGATAACCCATGTTAAAGTTAGAATAATAAGTGATAACCTAATTAATTAATTAGGGGGTGGGTAGTAAAACATTAATAAGATAATTGTGGATACCTCATCCACCTATTAGGGCTTTCATAGACTAAAGGTGGGCCGAGAAGGCCGTGGTTGGCAAGATCATTATCTCATCTTCATGAGAGGCTAACAGTTCCACATGAGCCACCCTAAGGGGCCAATGTCTAGAGAGGCTATCAAGATAACCACAGATGGGGGCCAAAGCCTAGAGAAAGGTAGTTAGGATAACCCATGTAGGACTGTGTGATGACACTCTTCCATAGCTTCCCTTGTGTTTTCTTTTGTGTGTATTTGGAGGCGGTTGTGTCTTATGTTAAGAAAATTGTTTCTTGATGTTTTCTTTGTAGCCTCCTTTTAGTTATTCAATGTTGCATATATGCCTCATGGCAACTTTATTGGTGTTGTTGAAAGGTGCCCTCAGATATTTATTGTTGATTAATTATGTGGTCTCATTTGATGAGCTTGGAATTTTATTGTTGTTGGCACCTCTTATGGTGATATAATGTTGATCTATGATTTTGGAAAATGGTTCTACTTGGACTTTCCTTTAACATTACCCTAATTGGTTATTTTTGCTAGCCTCTGGAAGTGGTCTCTTGGTGTTATGTTTCCTTACCTTTCATGTTTGGAGTTTAGTCTTGTGTTTTATGTTTGCATGTTCTTGGTTGGGGATCCTTCCTTATTTACTCCTAGCACAGGGGTGGTTAGGTGGAATGTGCTACACACCCTGTTGGGTCCCATGTCATGTAGTTGTACCATTCAATGCAAAGTTTTACATATACAACTTCATCCAGAGTTCACATGTTACCAAATGTATACTCGTACTTCAGTTATACTTTATGTATTAGTGTATTACCCCCACATGTGCTGGGAAGACTTATGATGTAATCCTATGTGTGTATTCAGTGAGATGTATTTGAAAACTGGTGTAATGTATAATCACACTATGTAACTCATTCTTGAACTATAGTTGTAAATACTATTAATGTGGTGTTGTGTCTGTGGAATTATGTTCAACATATTTCCATGTTTGATTTATTGTAAATGCATGTATGGTTCTCATATGGTTTGTTCTTTTGTTTTTCAACACAATTGTACTCCTTTTCATTATGTGAAGGGAAATGAGGAGGACCAGCTAGGATAGGATTAAGAAATGACATGGATATGAAGACCTATTTGTCTTGGTTGTAGATTGTTCCTAGTGTTATATGTATGCATGATGGTATTATTCTTAGGTGGGTAAAGGATAAGTTTTGGGTTTGTTTTGAGTTTTGGGTTTGTGTGAAGGTGGGTAAAGAATTAGAGGATTCTTGGGATGTCCCATGAGATATGTACGAGGTCCAGTAATCAAGGGTGATCTAATGGAAACTTGTGCATTCATAACCTTAGTGGTCTTGGTTTGATGTATTTAAAATAAAGGACAATATAGTATCATCTTTTCACCATAATCCAAGGAAATCACATCACCAATATTGTCACTTTGTTGCACCATGCTATCCTCCCTAGGAGGAGAGTTTTTAGCAAAACTACAAACCAAATGCTCTTCACATTCAAGGATTGGTTCTTCCAAAATGACTTCATTGCAAGTAGGGGAATGTTCAATGGTTGCATTTTCTTGCTTGTCAATGATGAAATTCTCTTGTTCAATAATTTTTTTCCTATGGGAAGAGACGAAATCAAGATTCCCATGACTCTCATCAATTAGATCTTCTAACATAAAAGTATCTTCATCACAACTAGGAGAGATACTAGGAGAATAACAAATGTGATTGTCAAGATTGTCCAAATTTTCACTCCTTTGTCCCATAATGTCTTCCAAAATGGGATAGGTAGGGGAAGGAACATAAAGAGGATTGTTATAGACCTTAAAGGTTTGATCATTCAATGCCAACATATCCTCCTCACATTCAATTTCATCCTCTAAAATATTATCACAAGAGGGGAATATTTTGGGAGATGAATGTAGACTAGATGAAGTTTCAATGGTCTCTTGTTGTGTTATGCTGTCATCATGATTACCTATGGTTGTGGGTGTTATCATAATAGTGGTTTACAATTCCTGAGAGGAACGAATTTTAGCTAAAATCACATATGTTTAGAAAATATAATGATTTAAGCCTTAAAAATTTCTATTTTAAGTATTCCAATTGAAGAGGGTTTGATCAAATCACCTTAGATCAAACCCCCTTGGATAGAACCTCACTAGTTTTAAACCATACCTATAAATGCATCTCCTTTACACCTATCAAAATGCTGATAAAAAACACTTTTGATTTAGATTTTGGGAGATCAAATGAATTCATTTAAAATTTATTTCAAATGATTATGGTATTCCTCAAAACATGCTATCCAATGAATATAATTTTAATATGTTTTTGTTTTTAAGGTTTATTAAACATAGGTTTTTCATCGAAAATGAATTTCTTTGTTCTTCACATGTGGAAAAATAGAAGATTATAAAAAAATTGAAAAATATGAGTGCACCAGATATTGAAGTCCTTGATCCAACAAAAAAAATAAATTAAATTTTGACATATACAAAAAAAGTTACGTTATACAGTCGTGCTATGTCTGAATTGTAATTCGTTTGACTTTGAAACTTGATTAAGGAAAAAATACTCAATAAAAAACTATCTAACCAAGTGGAAGCACTAGATATCAGAGTTACAAATCTAAATTTGAAAGAATTAGAATGTTATCCTTCATGGAAAAAAAGTTATGCATTATATAGTGTGTGTCACTTTTTAAAAATGTTGTTTTCTGAAAAAAATCTATTTTCATGGGAGATGGAAAAAGAAGTGCAATTTGATTCCAAAAATTTTGAAAATAATATTTTTAGAATCTACAGACAAAATTTGATGAGACTCTAGTTTGTACCATCTTCAAATTCCTCACAGTTTAGCCGCTATAGGTTCCCGAATGTGAAGATTTAGTTAAAAATAATAATTTCAGTGTCCAGTTTGGCCAAAAATTGTAAACCACTATTATGGGATCACCCTTGTTTCTTCGTGTTCATCAATTTATTGTCCACTAAGAGAGGTAAGAGGAGAGAAACAACTAGGAATATCAAAAATCTCAATGATTGGTTCTTCTAACACCAAAATATATTCTTCACAAATAGGAGAGATATTAGGAGAAGAACAAATATGATCATTAGGATTGTCCATGGTTGTATTCTCTTTCACTAAAACACTCTTATAGGGAGAGGATATGGAGTTTTTCTTAGCATACGTAGGTATGTAAGATACTAACATTATTTGACCTAGAATGAAAAATACTTCTAACCATCTCATGCAATGCTTCAAAAATGTAAACAATGTATATCCAAAGATGCAAAACACTTTTATCCAACGTATGCAAAACTTTAAGAATGTAAACAATGTGTATCCAAAAATGAAAAGCAATTTTATCAAACTTATGCAAATTTTTATTAATGTAAACATTATATATGTAAAAGTGAAAAGTGATTTTATCCATATGATGCAAAGTTTTAGAAATGTGAATATTTTTTGATCTAATTATTTTTTAATTGAAATGATTTTAAAATTGACTACCCTAAATTGATGTTTCTGACCTAAATGCATAAAACAGAAGTTAACTAAAACTTTCTAGACTTATAGTATATATTACTAGGAGGCTTAGGAAGCACAAAAATGAGGTTTTTAATTTTGTAAGAGGCAATTTAAATTTTGGATTGGGACTTATTCGCCCAAGGTGAAAATCAATCCTAGTGAGGGTTTTTTTCAAAATTAAAAAAAAAACTATATTGATTTTTATGCTTTTTGGTTTGAGTGATGTCTAGGGTAAGTGAAAATGTACACTTTATGTGATTTTCAATGATTTGACATACAAAAATGCAACTTATATGCACTTTCACTAATGCAAGATTTAGAAACCCTAGATGACAATTAACTAATGCAAAACCTAATAGAAAGCTAAGGGCGGCTGCAAAAAAATGGGGGGCTAGATTGTGGCCAAAATTTAAAAGAGCTTATAATAGGCTATAATGCACTTGTGGTTTGGATTGTGATATTATGTTCTCTCATTTACAAGAGGGTGTAAAATATAATGAATTCAAATCATTAGTGTTTTGTGTGATGACATTAATATTAAGCATGGATTTCTCTATTTCTTTCAAATGATAAAAATCAAGACCACTAGTGTACATCAATTCAGGCGGCACTATTGTTAAAGTTGGCTTAGAAGAATCTTTTGTAAGAGTGTTGATATTAAGTGAAGACTTGTTTTTGACTTTTGACAAAAAATAACCAAGACCACTATTATTTTCTTGCATGTGAGGCTCTATAGGGATGAAGATACCTTGTTCTCTAGCACCAGGTCCTTTTCCACTATAACCATGTTGTTTCATGAGTTCATAATCTTTTCGATAAATATTTTTCATTACTTTTGGATTTGGTGGTTGTTCGTAATTAGCTTTGTCAAAGGTTGTGTAATTTTTTATCTTTTGATCTAAAGTGGTTGAGTTGGATGCTTTCAAAGGGTCTTCTGAATTTTGTATTGACATTGCCACTTTTTCTTTTCCCTTATCTAAATCTTTGTTTTTTATCTTATATTCTCCCACGAATTTTGGTTTGAAATACAAGGAACCCCAATCATCTTCTAATAGCTTTGTGACTTCCTCAATGTGCTCTTCTTTGTCTTTTTGTTGCACGAGATCTTCCACTTGTGTTGTTGGCATTAATGTTTTCAAAGGATTCTCCTTGCTTTTCTCAATATTCAAAAAACTATTTGGTTCAGTATCAGCTTCAAGTGTGTACACTTTGTTGTTATAGATATACTTCATTTTACAATGAAGAGTAGAAGGCGCTCCATAATTTGCATGAATCCGCAATCTTCCTAAATGGAGATTGTATGAAATTTCATTAGGCATAACATAGATTAGTGTCTCTAATGTGGCCTTTCTAGTTGTAATAGGCAAAGTGATCACACTAAGTGGTCATTTTCCTACATTGTCAAATACCTTAATAGATAAATAATCAAGTTGAATGTTTGATCTCTCTATGCCAAGCCTTTCTGAAAGGATGAAACTTCAAAATTAAGGGTGGACCCATTGTCAACAAGGGTTCTCTTTATCCTCATTGTTTTATATTGAGCTATTATTATGAAAGATTCATTTTGTTTTTGCAAGTCCAAAGGAGGGAGCTTGCTTTGGTGGAAAAAAAATGTCAACATTTATTCCTTGAATCAGGGCTGCTATGTCATTTGGTTGCGCATTAGAGGGGTGGGAAGTTTTTTTAAAGAACATTGAATCATGTTATGGTAGTGAGGGGAAGCTTGAATAAAGTCCCATAATTATATCTTAGCAGGAGTATTCTATAGTTGTTCAATAAGATTGTACTCCTTTTCACTATGTGAAGGAAAATGAAGAGGACCAGGTAGGATAGGATTAGGAAATGAGAGGGCTGTTGAAGGTGTTTGTCTTGGCTGTAGATTCTTCTTAGTGTTATATGTATGCACGACAATATTATTCTTAGGTGGTTAAAGGATAAGTTTTAGGTTTGTTTTGAGTTTTGGGTTTGTGTGAAGGTCGGTAAAGAATTAGAGGATTCTTGGGATGTCCTACAAGATATGTAGGAGGTTCATTAATCAAGGGTGATCTAATGGAAAACTACGCATTCATAACCTCAATGGTATTGATTTGATGTATTTATAATAAAGGACAATATAGTATCATCTTTTCACCATAATCTAAGGAAATAACATCACCAGTATTATCACTTTGTTGCACCATGATATCCTCCCTAGGAGGAGAGTTTTTAGAACTATAAACCAAATGTTCTTGACATTCAAGGATTGGTTCTTCCAAAATGACTTCATCCCAAGTAGGGGAATGATCGATGCTTGTATTTTCTTGCTTGTCAATGATGAAATTCTCTTGTTCAATAATGTTTTTCCTAGAGGAAGAGAGGAAATCAAGATTCCCATGAGTTTCATACATTAGACCTTCTAACATGAAAGTATCTTCTTCACAACTAGGAGAGATACTAGGAGAAGAACAAATGTGATTGTCAATATTGTCCAAATTTTCACTCCTTTGTCCCATAATGTCTTCCAAAATGGGATAGGTAGGGGAAGGAACATAAAGAGGGTTGTTATAGACCTTAAAGGTTTGATCATTCAACACCAACATATCCTCCTCAAATTCAATTTCATCCTCTAAAATATTATCACAAGAGAGGAATATGTTGGGAGATGAATGTAGACTAGTTTAAGTTCCAATGGTCTCTTGTTTTGTTATGTTGTCATCATGATTACCTATGGTTGTGTCCTCTAGTTCATCAATTTATTGTCCACTAAGAGAGGTAAGAGGAGAGAAACAACTAGGAATATCAAAACTCTCAATGATTGGTTCTTCTAACACAAAAATATCTTCTTCACAAATAGGAGAGATATTAGGAGAAGAACAAATATGATAGTTATGATTGTCTATGCTTGTATTCTTTGTCACTAAAACACTCTCATTGGGAGAGGATATGAAGTTTTTCTTAGCATACCTAGATATGTAAGATACTAACATTATTTGACCTAGAATGAAAAGTACTTCTAACCATCTAATGCAATGCTTCAACAATGTGAACAATATGTATCCAAAGATGAAAAACACTTTTATGCAATGTATGAAAAACCTTAAGAATGTAAACAATGTGTATCCAAAAATGAAAAGCAATTTTATCAAACTTATGCAAATCTTTATGAATGTAAACATTATATACACAAAAGTGAAAAGTGAATTTATCCATATGACACAGTTTTAGAAATGTGAATATTTTTAGATCTAATGATTTTGTAATTGAAATGATTTTAAAATTGACTACACTAAATTGATGTTTTTGACCTAAATGCATAAAAAAAAG
Source organism: Sequoia sempervirens (assembly GCA_007258455.2). Lineage (NCBI taxonomy): Eukaryota > Viridiplantae > Streptophyta > Pinopsida > Cupressales > Cupressaceae > Sequoia > Sequoia sempervirens. Next base: position 765,108,890 of record VDFB02270651.1, read on the forward strand.
TTACTGAAACTTTCCAGACTTATAGTATATGTTACCAGGAGGCTTAGGAAGCAAAAAATGAGGTTTTTAATGCAGTAAAAGGAAATTTAAATTTTGGATTGGGACTGATTTTCCCAAGTTGTAAATGAATCCTAGTGAGGGTTTTTTTCAAAATTTTCAAAAATATTCTATTATTTTTATGCTGTCTAGTTTGAGTGATGTCTAGGCTAAGTGCAAATGTAGACTTTATCTAATTTTCAATGATTTGAAATACAAAAATAAAACTTATATGCACTTTCACTAATGCAAGATTTAGAAACCCTAGATGCCAATTAACTAATGCAAAGGTAAGGGCGGGTGAAAAAAGATGGGGGGCCAAATTGTGGCCAAAATTTTAAAAAGCTTCTAATAGGGTCTAATGTGCTCATAGTTTGGATTGCGATATTTTGTTCTCTCCTTTACAACAGGGTGTAAAATCTAATGAATTGAAATCATTAGTGTTTTGTGTGATGACATTAATATTAAGTGAGGATTTCTCTATTTCTTTCAAATGAGAACAATCAAGACCACTAGTGTATATAATTTCAGGTTGCACTATTGTTAAATTTAGCTTAGAAGAATCTTTTGTAAGAGTGTTGATATTAAGTGAAGACTTGTTTTTGACTTTTGAGGAAAAATAACCAAGACCACTATTATTTTCTTGCATGTGAGGCTCTATAGGGATGTGGATACCTTGTTCTATAGCATCACATCCTTTTCCACTATAACCAAGTTGTTTCATGAGTTCATAACCTTTTCCATAAAGTTTTTTCATTACTTTTGGATTTGGTGGTTGTTCATAATTAGCTTTGAGAAAGGTTGTTGTGTAGTTTGTTGTCTTTTGATCTAGAGTGGTTGAGGTGGATGCTTTAGAAGGGTCTTTTGAATTTTGCATTGACATTACTACATTTTCCTTTCTCTTATCTAAATCTTTGTTTTTGATCTTGTATTCTCCCATGAATTTTGGTTTGAAATCCAAGGAACACCAATCATCTTCTAATAGCTTTGTGACTTCCTCAATGTGTTTTTCTTTGTAGTTTTGTTGCACGAGTTCCACTTGTGTTGTTGGTGTTAATGTTTTCAAAGGATCCTCCTTGCTTTTCTCAATATTCAAACAACTATTTGGTTCAAGATCAGCTTCAAGTGTGTACACTTTGTTGTTATAGATATACTTCATTTTACAATGAAGAGTAGAAGGCACTCAATTCATTGCATGAATCCACGATCTTCCTTAGAAGGATATTGTATGAAATTTCATTAGGCATAACATAAATTAGTGTCTCTAATGTGGCCTTCCTAGTTGTAGTAGGAAAAGTGATCACACTGAGTGGTTTTTTTCCTACATTATCAAATACCTTTATAGATAAAGAATTAGGTTGAGTGTTTGATCTCTCTACACCAAGCCTATCCAAAAGGTTTACGCTACAAAAATTAAGGGTGGAGCCATTGTCAAAAATGGTTCTCTTTATCCTTATTCTCTTATATTAAGCTATTATTATGGATACTTCATTTTGTTTTTGCACATCCAAAGGAGGGAGCTTGCTTTGGTGGAAAACAATGTCACCATTTATTGCTTGAATCAAGGCTGCTATGTCATTTGGTTGCACATTAGAGGGTGTACAAACTTGTTGTAAAGCACTTTGAACCATTTTATGATGGTGAGAGGAAGCTTGAATAACGTCCCATAATGATATCTTAGCAGGAGTATTCTTTAGTTGTTAAAAAAGATTGTACTCCTTTTCATTATGTGAAGGAAATGGGGAGGACGAGGCAGGATAGGATTAGGAAATGAGAGGGATGTTGAAGGTGTTTGTCTTGGTTGTAGATTATTCCTAGTGTTATATGTATGCATGACTATATTATTCTTAGATGGGTAAAGAATAAGTTTCGAGTTTGTTTTGATTTTTGGGTTTGTGTGAAGGTGGGTAAAGAATTAGAGGATTGTTGGGATGTCCCACGAGATATGTAGGAGGTCCATTAATCAAGCATGATCTAATGGACTCTTTCACATTCATAACCTCAATGGTATTGGTTTGATGTATTTCTAATAAAGGACAATATAGTATCATCTTTTCACCATAATCCAAGGAAATCATATCACTAATATTGTCACTTTGTTGCACCATGATATCCTCCCTAGGAGGAGAGTTTTTAGGAGAACTATAGACCGAATGTTCTTGACATTCAAGGATTGGTTCTTCCAAAATGACTTCATCACAAGTAGGGGAATTATCAATGGTTGTATTTTCTTGTTTGTCAATGATGAAATTCTCTTGTTTAATAATGATTTTCCTAGCAGAAGAGATGGAATCAAGATTCCCATGACTTTCATCAATTAGATCTTCTAACATCAAAGTATCTTCTTCACAACTAGGAGAGATACTGGGAGAAGAACAAATGTGATTGTCAAGATTGTCCAAATTTTCACTCCTTTGTCCCATAATGTCTTCCAAAATGGGATAGGTAGGGGAAGGAACATAAAGAGGGTTGTTATAGACCTTAAAGGTTTGATCATTCAACACCAACATATCCTCCTCACATTCAATTTCATTCTCTAAAATATTATCACAAGAGGGGAATATGTTGGGAGATGAAAGTATACTAGTTGAAGTTTCAATGGTCTCTTGTTGTGTTATGTTGAAATCATGATTACCTATGGTTGTGTCCTCTTGTTCATCAATTTATTGTCCGCTAAGAGAGGTAAAAGGAGAGAAGCAACTAGTAATATCAAAACTCTCAATGATTGGTTCTTCTAACACCAAAATATCTTCTTCACAAATAGGAGCTCGATATTAGGAGAAGAACAAATATGATCGTTAGGATTATCCATGGTTGTATTCTCTTTCACTAAAACAATCTCATAGGGAGAGGATATGAAGTTTTTCTTAGCATACACAGATATGTAAGATACTAACATTATTTGACCTAGAATGAAAAGTACTTCTAACCATCTCTTGCAATGCTTCAACAATGTGAACAATGTATATCCAAAGATGCAAAACACTTTTATCCAATGTATGGAAAACTTTAAGAATGTAAACAATGTGCATCCAAAAACAAAAACCACTTTTATCAAACTTATGCAAATCTTTATGAATGTAAACATTGTATACACAAAAGTGAAAAGTGGTTTTATCCATATGATGCAAAGTTTTAGAAATGTGAATATTTTTAGATCTAATGATTTTTTAATTGAAATTATTTTAAAATCAACTACCCTAAATTGATGTTTTTGACCTAAATTCATAAAACAAAAGTTACTAAAACTTTCCAGACTTATAGTATATGTTACCAGGAGGCTTAGGAAGCACAAAAATGAGGTTTTTAATGCTATAAAAGGAAATTTAAATTTTGGATTGGGACTGATTCGCCCAAGGTGCAAATGAATCCTAGTGAGGGTTTTTTTCAAAATTTTCAAAAAATTTCTATTAATTTTTATGCTTTTTGGTTTGAGTGATGTCTAGGCTAAGTGAAAATGTAGAATTTATGTGATTTTCAATTATCTTACATACAAAAATGGAACTTATATGCACTTTCACTAATGCAATCTGATTTAGAAACCCTAGATGCCAATTAACTAATGCAAAACCTAATGCAAAGCTAAGGGTGGGTGCAAAAAGATAGGGGGCCAAATTGTGGCCAAAATTTAAAAAAGCTTCTAATAGGCTATAGTGTGCTCACAATTTGGCTTGGTGTGACTAAACCTAAGGCTTGGCCGCATCGAGCCTATTCTGCACTCATGGTTTAACACACTTGTGGTATAGTGTGAGCATGTTATATGATTAAAACAAAAAAAAAAGTAAATGAAATTTATTTTCATGTTAACTATTTTTTCTACTTTTCGCATCTAAAAACTCTTCTCTTGCATGTTCACATTATGGGAGGAGACAATCTTGCATTTTTTCATCAATTTGTTGATTTTTCATTTCCAGGATGCTGCCACATCAACGGAAAGGTTGAATAGGTAAGGATTGTTTTTTTTTTTTAACTGTGAAATTGTTAGCGGTAAAAGCAAGAAGTTGGGTTCACAAAGAGAGGAATTTTCAGCCAAAAAAAATTTCATAGAAGACAAATACACGTTATTAAAAGAACGTGTATGCATTATGCTTTGAGTACCTGAGCTTGAAAAAATGTGTATGCACTTAAAAACACATACGTGTTATAATGTGTACGCGTTTTATAGCACGTACAAGTCATTTATTTAAAAAAATAAATACCTTTTAGAAAACCATATGCATTTTTAAAAAATTACATGTTTTGTAACGCAAAACACATATGCCTTTGAAAACGCATACACGTTTTATAAAATAAAACACGTACACATTTAAAAACATGTACACATTTCTAAAGAGTATTTCTTTTTAAATAATCAAGAAAAGAAAGAGCGCATATGTGTTTTGTCATGTGTGTATTTTTAAAAACGTGCATGCATTTATAAGATTTTGAATTCCCAACCCATTTGTTGCCTCGGTTTTAAGCTCGAGAAAGGCTTGGAAACCCGACTCTTAGCCTCTGACCTACAACTAATAAACTAAGGTAGATTGAAGAAGAATTTCCAACTTTGGCAATACGGTTGATGGACTTTCTTTCTGAATCAATCGATAAAATTAAAACCCATTAGAGAACATGATGTATAATTTCCAAATATATAATTTTTATTAAGATTGGTTTATATTTGTTATTTTTTAATTAATTTCTAAGGAAACTAGTCCTTAAACTTAAAATATCAGGATTTTTTTATTTTTTGATAACCTTTTTTTGGTTAAGTTTCTTGTAAAAAAAAATTATATGGTATCAATCTTCAGAGAATTCTTTACACAATGAAAAAAAAATATTAAAAAGATATTTAGTTTAGGTCCATTTATGTTTTCCATACACATTGATTTTTAAAAACAACAATTAAGGCCAATAAAAATTCAATAAAAAAATGTATTAAAAAAAATTACAAAAAAATTTCCTCATCAATCTTCATATTGTTAGCTTTCTTCTGCAAAAGGAATTATCAAAATAATTTTATTTGGGTTAGAAAGTGGTGTTCCTACACGTGCATGGTATGGTAAAAAATAAGGACTTTTAAAAGGTGATTTTTATACATCCCTATCAAAACTTAATTTCTATCATCTAGTATCATGACATAATAACATGACCACAATAACCCTGGACATAATAACCTCATCATAATAACCCTAGGAAAAAATAACCCAGGGTCATAATAACCCATGAATAGAATAACCCGTGGTCAAAATAACCTATGGAAAAAATAACCCATGTAAGTTATAAATTGTGTTTTCCTTTCTCTATATTCTTATGTGGATATTTTATCCATGGGTTATTCTGACCACGGGTTATTTTGGCTTGGTTTATTATGACCGTGTTATTGTGACCAAATTAGTCTATCTAGGGTTATTTTGGCCAAGTTACTATGTCTTGTAACCTTATCATCTAGGTATTTGAATAAATTACATAGTTGGAAACTCGATTCAAAATGCTAAATTTCATATTACTAACTTTTTTTAAGATTCATTGTGTAAGTGCCTTAAATTTTTAGTCTAAGTATGAAAAAATCTAAAAAACAAAAAAAATACTTCCACTTTTTGAGCTTTTTGTGGATCCAACTTCTTGCACCAACCCTTAGTTTCTTTTTTTATATTCATTTGTTGAATTTTTAGGAAATGATAATGATCCTAGAAACCTCTTGAAAACCATCCTAAAAATCCTCAACAACTAGAGCAACAAGAACAACAACAAAATCCTCAAGTTCAACAACCACAACAAAAATCTCCTCCACCAATCCCTGAACATCCTCCTGGCACTCAACAAAATTTAATGGAGGTAATTGAAAACAATAAAAAAATTGAGGAGTTAATCACAAGATTGAACGATCCAACAATTTCAACCATGGAAAGAACACTTGCAAATTCACTTAAAGAAATTTTTAAACATGCAAATGCAATAAAAAAAAATTAAGTGGTTGGCAAGATAGGGGGTAGGTGGCTAGGAATTTTTACCAAGATAAATTATTATATAAAGATGTAAAAGATGAAAAAAAATACAATATTAGATTTGTGCCCATTATTCATCAACCCACACACAAATCAAAATCTTGACCTCAATGCAAAGAGGTTTCCTATCCATCGGTGCCACTACCAAGGGATTATGAACTTTTTTGGGATAGGTGGCACATGGTTTTTTATTACCCACCATGCAAAAATTACAAAGTCCCACAAGATTTCTTGAGGAAACTATACTGTGAGTTCATCCTCAACAAAATCCTAAATTATTTTCAGATAAGGGAATTCTAGGGGAGAGGTGGGGGGTCAGCTCAAGATATATCTGGTGTAAGACAAGACCCTAGGTGGCAAGCGAGATGATCTCTCACTAGGCTAGATTATGAGCACATCGTTATCCCTTCCATTGCGAAGGAGAGTGTTGAGGTAGACACTTTTTAGGCTATCACCTCTTTGACCTAGAGTGTCATCCAGTATGTCATTCCTATAATACAGGGCCATCCTAGGGAGTCTTTGAGTGGTAGGCTTCCATCCCATTCATGTCAGGCTTGCTAGGTGACTTGTTCATATGACCCCAACAACACTCAGGAGCCTACTACGTAGCATATGTTTGTAGCTATGAAGATGGTGAGGGTGGTTGGCATTTTGAATGAGGCTTATGGCATTGATACTCAGGTAAATTTTAGCATGTTCATTGAATTTACTTTATTAAATTTCAATTTTGAAGTGCAAGATTAACTAATTTAGTTTTATGATTTTAATAAAATTTTAGGGTCACAGTGTTGATACTAGATACACTAGCCCTATACCTACTTATTACTCCACTGCATCTAATGTAAAGGTATGTAAATAGTGAACAATTATAAATTTATTATGTGTTAATAACATTGCTATACAAATGGTATTCTAATATTTGATTTTGGATGTTGAATAGGATAATATTGGAGGTTTTGTGGGAACACCTCCCAATGTCAGTTGAGTTATACAAACCTACACACAGGTAATACAATAAAGAGTTTAACTAATGAATTGAACTTAATAGATTTGTGTGGTTTATATTCATATGATCATTGATTACATTGCATTGCACATCTTTCAAACTCAAAGCATTACTTCACATTCCATAACTAATAATTAGATGTTGATAGATGAAAAAATTTCAACTACAATATAGTTTTTTAGAAATTCAACATAAGCGATGATGCAATTACTTCACATATCATAAGTAATTATTAGGAGCAACTTCCAATTGCATTTTCTTTTCATGGCATTCCATGAGACTACTTTTTATTGAGGCATCTTTTCAAATAGTTCACTACCTTTGCTATGCTATGGATGCTCAGAAGAAATATATGAAAGAATAATAGTAAGAAATAGCATAGACAAGGCAATGAGTTGTTTGAAAAAATTCCTCAAAGAAATGCAGTCTCATGGTTGTGTCCATCACCATGAGACCCAATTTTTTTGAGGCAACTTTCAAAGAGCTCATTTCCTTTTCTATGCAACCACATTTTCCAAACATTTCTACCAAACCATTTATCAAATAGTTCACTTCCTTGATGCTATGGCTAAAAGCCTTAAAAAGGGTGCTTTCCAACAAACTATGGATTCTTGGAAAAAAATCTATTAATGAATAATAGTAAGCATAGACAAGGTAGTGAGTAGTTTGAAAAAATTCCTCAAAGAAATGTGGTCTCATGGTGATGGAATTCCATTCTATCACCATGAGACCACATTTCTTAGAGGTATTTTTTCAAACTACTCAACGCCTTTTATATGCTACTACATTTTCCATACATGTCTACCAAAGCATTTTATCAAATAGTTCATTTCCTTGTTGCTATGGCTAAAAGCCTAAAAAGGGTGCTTTCCAATAAACTATGGATGCTTGGAAAAAATCTATCAAAGCATAATAGTAAGCAATAGCATAGACAAGGCACTGAGTAGTTTGAAAAAATGCTTGGAAGAAATGTGGTCTCATGGTGATGGAATGCAATTCCATCTCCATGAGACCACATTTCCTTGAGGCATTTTTTCAAATAGCCCACTTCCTTTTCTATGCTAACACATTTTCCATACATGTCTACCAAACTATTTAATCATATGGTTCATTTCCTTCATGCTATGGCTAAAATCCTAAATTAGGTACTTTCCAACAAACTATTGATGCTTGGAAACAATCTATCAAAGAATAATAGTAACTAGTAACATAGAAAAGGTAGTGAGTAGTTTGAAAATTTTCCTAGAAGAAATGTGGTCTCATGGTGATGGAATTGCATGCCATATTTTCCATACATGTCTACCAAAGCATTTTATCAAATGGTTCATTTCCTTCATGCTATGGCTAAAAGCCTAAAAAAGGTGCTTTCCAACAAACTATGGATGCTTGGAATAAATCTATCAAAGCATAATAATAAGCAATATCATAGACAAGGAAGTGAGTAGTTTGAAAAAATGCCTCAAAGAAATGTGGTATTATGGTGATGGAATGCCATTCCATCACCATGAAACCACATTTCTTTGAGGTATTTTTTTAAACAACTCACTGCCTCTTCTATGCTACCACATTTTGCATACATATCTACCAAAGCATTTTATCAAACTACTCACTTACATGTTGCTATGGAAAAAATCCTAAAATAGGTGCTTTCCAACAAACTATGGATGCTTGGAGAAAATATATCAAAGCATAATAGTAAGAAATATCATAGTCAAGGTAGTGAGTAGTTTGAAAACAATTCTTGAAGAAATGTGGTCTCATGGTGATCGAATGACATTCCATCACCATGAGACCACATTTCTTTGAGGTGTTCTTTCAAACAACTCACTACATAAAGAATAGAAACTAACCCTTTAGCCAAAATTCTCCTCCAAATTATTTTCAAGGTCCTCATCCTCATCCTCAATTTACCAATCTATGGAACCTTCCACCTTTTATTCCACTTTTTCATGTCCCCACCCCTCCCTCTTCATGTCATGATTGCATTCCATCTCATAACCAAGAGCACACTATACCATCCACCCCATCCCAACATAATACCATAAAGAAGGCAATGAAATGTTTGAAAAAATTCCTGAAATAAATGTGGTCTCATGGTGATGGAATGCCATGACACATTTGTTTGTAATGGAATTCCATCACCATGAGACCCCATTTCTTTGAAGTATTTTTTCAAACAATTTGCAACCTTCTCTATGCTACCACAATTATTATACATGTCTACCAAAGCATTTTATGAAATGGTTCACTGACTTGCTAGTATGGGTAAAAGCCTAAAAATAGGTGATTTCAAACAAGATATGGATAGGGTAAATAGTAAGCATGATAGTCAGAAATATGTAGTTTAATAAGTGCTCAAAATTGTGTTCATTATCTCATACATTATAAGCCATGACGTGCATCACTATTGTAGTTTTCATGAATAAATAATTAGTTGTTTTAATTTTGGAACAAAGGATAGACTAGAGGTAGGATAGACTGTGGTACAACAATGCATAGACCAAGACATATGTCGGTAACATCATTTCCGGAACAAAGGATAAGCTAGAGGTAGGAATACTAAACTGGTCAATGACAATTAATGAAAAATATCAACAATCTCCCCCTTTGTCATTGATGGAAAACAAAATTATAGAATGCCAAAAACTTCAAAATTCCAAGAATCCAAAAGATAAACTCCAAAACTCCCCCTAAGATGACTATCTTTGTTTTTCAAAACCTTTTCTTTTTCCTTCTTTTTATCCCCCTTTTCACATCAATGAAAAAGGGGTGTAGAGAGAAACACATTAGGATGCACCACTAAAGAAAGACTGCTTAATTTTTTGAAGATGGGTGGCGCACTTACCCTTTATCATTCCATTATTAATTTGAATCAGTTAGAAGTTGTGCATGAACTTGAATAGATGCAAGTAGAGATTATCCATCTTCAATGGAGAAATGATTAGAGAGAGTATCCTATTGTGCCTTTAGGAGGGCACGATTCATCAATGAAATTTTGTTTGCACACACCTCCTAGAGATTACCTAAGGGCAGAATTATGCTGTCCAATTTTTGTTGCAGTTCAAGTACCTTTTGTGTAGTTGCTCAATTGAGGATCTTCCATAACCAAACAAATCTTTAGACTACTTGAAAGAATGGTGTTCCTGTTGAATTCTTGACTCAATTGAGTCAAGCTCTTTTATGATAGAGGTTGTGGCATCTGAACACTGTAGGTTGTACAAATACAAAGAGTTTCCTTCCTTGAGAAGGTCTTGACCTTGCTTGATTAGTTGTTGAAGATTGGAGAATGCATTTGCAAACTGATCTTTTAATTCTTGCAAGAGCTTATTCCTTTTAGCTTCCTTTTCCCAATGGATTTTTTCATCTATACTGGTAGAGAAGTCCTTCACAACTTTGAGGAGTGTTCTGCATTTATCTATATTGCTTTTGAATTGATCTATATTACATTATGGAATAATACTTTGGAGAGCAGCAATAGTCTATTCAATCAAATTATCTTTTTCTTCTAATTCCTTAAGCATGTTAATTTTGGTTGAGCCCTGAATGGATCTAGTAACTTGAAGTTTCTAAAAAGTATTAATCTTCTCAATGTCAAGAATTACCTTGGAAGAGGTTATAGGCCAAAACATAAGTGGTGAAGCAAATAAACTTTTCAAAGCATCACTAGAACAGGTATCGATAGAGATGTCAGCAATATCTTCTCTTTTCTCAGTTATCCCTGCTACCAGTTCTTCATCTTTTTCTTGCTATGTGTTTTCTTCCTACTTTCTAACATCAATTTCCTCTACAGATACCTCTTCTCCTTTTCTTCCAACTTCCTCTCCTACCTTTTCAATTTTCTCTTCTCTTTCAACTTATTTTTCTTGTTCTTCATTTGCATTTACTAGAGAAGAATCTTTATTCGAAGAGTGAGTGTGTTCAATTTTTAGAGGATTCATATCAAGATTGTAAACTTCTCCATCTATATATTCTGGTACAATATTTGCAATGTTTTCAGTATCCAATTTCTCATGAGAGCATGTGGGGGCAACAGATGATGGAGTAGGCTCGTCACCAGATATCATCCCAAGATTTTTTGCCATGTCTGTAAGATTCACAATTATTTTTGCTTTCAATTTATCTACAGCTTCTTTTTTCTCCATAAGGGTATTTTCCCTTTTCTTTGTTCTCAACCTTGATTGACTGAGTTCCTTAAAACTTGCTAAGTTTTCCTCTTTTACAAGTTTAGAGACAATGAAACTGGCTTCATTAGTGATGTCCTTGTCTATTTTCATAGCATTTGCTCAAATTGTATTAGACCAACCCAAAGACTATTAGGAATATCCTCTTTGAAATTATCTATATTTCCATCTAATCTTGAACAATACAAAAAAAATTCTTGTATTATGTTTTATTTTCCTTTGGAAGTAGCATACTTTTACAAATCACCAACCTCTTTATTGTTGCCATCCACAAGTAGTTCAAATAAAGTATCTACATCAAGAGGGTCATGAGTTACCTTTATGGATTTCTTCTCTTGGACCTTAATTTGGTACTTGTGTGGGTCTGATTCTATTTCAGATTCTATAGAAGCAAGATTATCCTCGATGCCATTTGCTTCTTTTTCTTTCTTGGTTGAAGTAGGTAGAGGAAGACCTTTCTTCCTCTTACCAGATTGAGTCTCCAATCCTTCTGGGAGTTCAACTAATTTTGTAGAGGTACTAGATGAGCTACTAGTTGCACTCTGAGTAATTCTTCTAAGAGATGCAAGTTCTTCCTTTTTCATACCACCTTTTTCCTTAATTTCCTTTAGAATATTATGTACTTTCTTTTTACTTTCCTTTGAGATCTGCTCTTCCCATATTTCTTTTGACTTTTCTTTTGTTGTGCCAAACCTCTTCTGAGGGGCATCTATTAGACTTTCTAATAGAACTTTTACAAGGCATTCGACATACTCTTCTGATACTTCATACCCTAATTCGAGTATCCACTGAGTTCTCAATACAACTTCCATTACACATTTGTCAAAAATGACTATGAATGTGATATCATCCTTATATTTGGTGACTATATACTTAGGGATTCTATCCTAGTTGTGCATCTTATACAATAATAAAAAGAAAATTGAAGTAAATTCCATTTCTTCTACAATAGGATCAGCATACCTCCTCATCTAATCAACAATTTTGTGAGCAACTAGTTTCTCAAATTACCAAACTATTAGACCAAGACTAGGAATTTCATGCATGAAGTAGAATAGTAAACAGAGTGCAAGGGTTCCATACCAGAATGCAACTTTCTTCTTACTTTTTTTGCACTGATTCAGATTCTCAAGGAATTGCTCTCTCATGAGCTCACATAAGTTGACCATAGTCCACTCCATTAACCACCCTATCATATGTAGTGTAGATAGTAGTAGTAAAGATGGAGTTATCTCTGTTGGTGTAGTAGATTTTGTTTCCAATGACCTAGGTAGCATACCTCACAACTTTATTTGTAACTGCATGAATAGCCAGAGACCTACCATAAAAAACAACCTGAGTTAGGTTAAATCAACTTCCTTATTTTTTATTGTCTTTGGTGTCAGAAGGATGTAGGTGTCATTCAACCTTGTAATAACCTTCAATACTTCTTTGTTGATTATATGAGCTTTATCTAACCATAGAAAGCTATCATGGAACCTTCTCATAGCCATTTGTACCCATTTATCATCAAAATAGAAATGTAGAAAATAGTTCCAGACATACAGTTTCTTTCCCACCAAAGCCTTCTATTCAAGTTTGACATTGAAGTCATCACCAGTGATTTCATTTATCCATAAGTCTAGTAACTTGGTTTGATTGAACTCTTTGAGCTTCAAGTGAATGTAAGCCTTAACATCTTACATAGGAATGACTCTGTGTGGGATTTTTGATAAACAACCCAGCATATCATTTTCAATTGCTATATCTAGATATTTCTAGAATTCAGGATGATGTTGAGAAGACACATTGACTAGAGTGGGATTAGCCATAACTATAAGTGTAGAGAAATAGCAAAAACTTCAAGAAAAATACCTCTTGTAGGTTCACAAACCCTAGGACTCCTTGATCACAATTCCTATCTACCAAATACTCCTTGATTAAGTAGATCAGATATGGTTTCAATCTTTTTTCTCTTGAAGGAGGAAGAGGCAGTCTCTAAAATTTCCTCCTCTGGGGAATAGCCAAAGAGTGGCTAATTACCGAAACATATGTTTGCATCGGAGCTAGATCCATTATCTTCTTTCTTTCTCCAAATCTTCTTAATTTCGGTGTTAACTTCTTCCTTATTGATTTTCTTCATTGGTTTGGTTGGCTTGACTACATCAGTTTTGCAAAATCTTGTAGTGTGTCCAATTTCATTGTACTTATAACACCTGTTGGTTTTTTTCTTTTGTCCTGATCAACATTGTTCATCCATATGTCCATATGCATAATACATATAGTAGAACCATTGAAATAAGTGTTTCTTTTTGGTTTCCAACATTGACTTTCTTTGTGACCATAACCATTGCAATTGTAGCATCTATCAGAGTAAGATCAAGCTTTCTGAGTCATATTAGTCCTATAATTTAATGCTTTATGACCCAATTTATTACACTTAAAACAACAACCATATAAAGATAATGTTTTTCTAGTTTCTTGTTGCTTTACTGGAGACTTTTCTTTGTCCTTTTTTCTAGATTCAATTTTAGCTTCTTTTTATCGGATCAATTTCTTTCTTTTATTCAAGTTTATTGTGTGAGCATTCACCAATTTCATAACCTAAGCCTTCCTTGTTTTTCGGTGATCTTTGGGCTGCTAATATTTCATCAATATTTTCTGAACTTTCTTTGTATTTGAGCTCTTGCTTCTTTGATTCTTCTAAATTTGATTTGAGAGATGCAACTTCTTACATTCATCAGATTTTCCTTTGATTACATGATTCAGATGTTCTTCGGTATTTTCATCTTCTTCACTCTTAGCTTTTAGATCAAGAATAGTAGAATTTTTTGACTTGAGTTCATTACTGACTTCCTTATGCCTTAGCTTAAATTTTTGGGTCAGATCTTTCAATTTACTAATGCAGTCATTTTCCATTTGAATATTTTCTGAGAGATCCTTATTTTCATCTTGAATAGTTTCAAGCTTTGCAAGGATGGACATGAGTTCTTTCTGATCCACATGTTTAACCTTTTGGATCTCCTTTGATTTGTTAGAGTCTTCTAAAGGATCTAGCTTTGATACCAATTATTGAACATCTAGAATACTAAGAGGGGAGGGGTGAATCAGTATTCCTCTAAAAATGTTAAAACCTTTAAATAGTTGTCCACATAACATAATAGAAATTACTCAACAAAGCCAAAATAACACAACACCACATAACACTGAGATTTTTACGTGGAAACCAACAAGGGAAAAACTACAGAGAGGGTTAACTTTCAAGTATTAAGTAACTAGTTACAAAACATAAAGGTGGCCCACTATCGAGGTGGCTCACTGCTAGTTGGCTCACTGCCCAAAATACAAAATCTAGCTATTACAGCTGAGAGATAGCTTATAGCTGGAGTATGTATTACAAAATTGAACTACTATAATTTCATCTACTTATGTATGAATACAATTCTCGTTGAAGCTCAAAGTTCTATACAAACACTACACTATATCACTATCAGTTCACAATATACATCAATAGATCACTATCACATATCATATCATTGCATAGTATTATTTATGTCACTTCATATATAAACTGGATCTTTATATTGACTTAGTCATCTTGTGTTGGAGATAGAGTTAGGTGAACATGCTACACAAGATTTTGGAGATGTTGGCGTAAATGCAAAAAGATTCCCACACTATACCAAATAAGGTCAGACCAAGAACTATGGTACAACAATGCATACACCAAGACATATGCCTATAACACCACTGTTAGAACAAAGGATAAGCTAGAGGTAACAATACTGGACCAATAAATGAAATCAATGATAAATATCAATAGATTGATGTTTCATCTGCTATAGAATCCTTGATGGCTCTCATGGAGGTATGAGGCAGATTACCAAATTTCTTGATTTACATTCATCATTATAGCTATTAGTTGGCTAAAAATCAAGCCATTATTGATTGATAGTTTAATTTCTCTTTGGATGGTTTCTATAGGGATTCAACATACCTCAACATGGGAATGTGAATGTTTCCCTCGAGGAGAGTGATCATCTAGTTGTGGTAAGTCCTTATTTTGTTAAATATATCATTTTTTATAATGTAATTTCTATATATTAATGTCTTTACTTGTTATTGTAATAGATACATCTTGAACAACAACTAAACCCTAGGAGGAGCACCAGGAGCACTCCTCGACCTAAGAATAAATGAGTGACATAATTATTGCCATATGATTGACAAGAAAAGGGAAATAATTTCTAGGCCCCAAATGGGGTCAAATTTATATCCTCAAAAAGTAGTCTTTTGATTTTCTCCCAATGGTTCTCCCTTCTCATGCTAACACCATTTCCTTCCTACACATTACCAACATAATCATACCTATCAATTTTGTATCACATAAATCTATTAGCTATATTCTAAGCTTTAGCTATATAATAATCGATTTAAAATTTTAATTTGTATTCCATGGTATACGAGTGCATTCCACCTTCATGGTAGTGACAATAAAACATAATGTCAAAATAATATGCAAGAATATTGCCAAAAGACCACCTTATTTATTATCCATAATATATTCAATCACTAATTCAAGAAAAATATATAATAAATTTTTGTTGTATTAGGTTCATATGAGGAGAGGTCTAATAGATATCCACTTTTTAGAAAGTGGATATCCGTTAATAATGAATATCCATTTTTATTTGGTGTTCACCATAGCAATTATACCGTTTACCAAGCCAAGTAAAAAGTCAAATGTAATTTCCACAATTTTTCATTTGTCGTGTTGCATTTTTTAACATTGCCATTGTTTGGCCCACATGATCTTCCATAGACCTTCCTATCTCCTCTTAGTATATCCTTCAAAATATTTTCTTCTATAAAGGATAATTTTTTAGTAGGGATTTTTAATGCTAACCTTGCTATTCATAAAGTTCATGTTTATGAGTATGATTTTCATGTTGTGAGTAGTGTTGAAGGCTCCCATTTGATATTTCTATTCTGATTGTGAAAGTTAAGCACTCAAGGGAGAATAATTTTTGGAATGCTCCACCCAAGGAATAGGTTAATGTAAACTTTGATGGAGTGGCTAAAGTAAATTTGGAACCTACTAGTTGTGGGGGAGTGATGAGAGATTCTAATGGTAGGTTTATTTCTATTGTCCAGTACTCCCTTTGGGAATCAAGAAAAACCACTTCGCATGAGCATCTATAGCCTAATATGTTTTAAAATTAGTTCATTCCAAAGGTTTCAAAAAGGTTTGGTTAAAGGGTGATTCTTTGAATATTAATAATTTCCTTAATAATAATCAACCTCCATGCTAGTCGATTAAGCATATCATTAGAGACTCTATTTCTATTATCAACATCTTAGAATTTTTCCATATCTCTCATATCTATCAAGAGGGAAACATGTTAGTTGATTGCTTTACTAACTTGTGGGTCTTATCCTTTCCTAGAGAATGGGGTTCTTATGATCAACTCCCCTTTGATGCCAAGAATATTCTAAATCATGAAAGTTAGTTGGTATATGGTGGAGTGTAACTTAATGATTAGAGGGTGGAGTTTCCATATTATTGTCAATCTCATTATTACCAAGGACATTGAAAAATTTGAGTTGGATTGACCTTTCAAGGTCATTATTACTAATAGTTTTTCAAATTGATGTCCACACAAATTCTAGCTATGTTTTGGTTCTTTTTTCCTTGTCTCTAGTGGTGGAGTTGGGTTGTTCTCTTGTTTACTTTGATTTTTTGGTGTGACTTGTATTACTCTATTCAATCTATTTTTAGGCATTCAACAAGGTTAAGGGGTGATAGGAGTAGAGTGGAGTGGGTCTCTTAAGATGAAACCAAGAGTAATGTGTGAGTATGGAAAATTCTCATGGATGGAAGAGTGAATCCCTATATTGAGAAACTCCATGACTTTGATATGAAAATTTTATAAGTTTTCATTGTAGGGTGGAAGGAACATATCCTTATTGTGAATGACATTGAATTCGACATTTCTAAAGACTTCATTAGTAAGATTTATGGTCTCTCTACTAAAGGTAGGAGAATATTTTAGGATAGAAAAGCCTTTGATGCAGCCTTAAAACTCTTCTTCAAAGAGTATGAACGAGATAAATTGGTTAAGGTCTCCTATGGAGAATATGACAGGAGTTATATTAAGCCCATTTGGGTAGATACTATTGATTCCTTAATGTAGTACTTTATCTTGGATGAAAGGTTCTCTACACTTTTTCGTTTCATTTCATTTTGTTGAACCATTTTAGACATAAGCATAAAATTTACTTTCCTTATTAACTTTTCACTTCATTGGAAAGTGGTATTAAGCAATTACTTGAAAAGCCCTAGATGTCTCACTTTATATGAAGGCCTTATTATGTTGATTATGGATTATGTTAAAAAAAAAAATTCCCTATTGAACCAAAGAAGGTCTGAAAATCCTATCTTGCTAGGTGTGCTCAAAAGCTCTCTGATTATGAGATGGGTGAGGACACGAGGTGGATGATGAGTGGGAGGTTGAGGGCGATAAAGGGGAATCTATGGAGATATATTGTGATCTCCCATCTGATATTATTCCTAAATCCAAGAAAACCTCCAAGAAAAACCCATAACTCTCCTCATATGGGGGTTCTTAGACTAGAAATGATGATGAGGAGGTTAGTTTTCCCTTCCCCGCTACTAAGAGGAAGAGTTTAAAATATTCTAAGGGCTCCCATGAGGATAATGAGGAGGTTTTTTGTGCCCTCATCTATAGTTAAAGAAAAAGTTCCAAACTTATAAAAGGTAGTAGTAAGGTAATGATGATTTTGAGCTATTTGGTCACTCTTTAGCTACTAAGAGAAAGAAGTTTGTTGTCTTTGACAGAGTTATTCAAGGAAATTTAGAGGGTAAGAATCTTGGTGTGGTTGTGTGGTTGAACAAGCCCTTGTTTGAAGGAGGGAAGTAGGTCATGAAACCTAAAATCAAATTGATGGAGATGTATGGTGCAGATCACAAGATAGAGAAAGGTAAAGCTTTTCTAGAGGATGATATTGAATAGGAAAAATAGGTTACTCCCATGCTTGATATTTATGAAGATCTTAGTGTCTTAAACTACAATAGAGAGGATATATATGATATTTTGGGATTAGGTAAGGAAGGTACTACCAATTACTTAAAAAAATTCAAATGGTTTTTTATGAAGATTAACCAAATCAATATCAATTAAATTTAAATTGTATTAACTAAAAATAGATAAAAGCAAGAAATTTAATATGTTAGTGAAACTATAATATATGTACAATAAATATATATAGGCTTACAATATAATTATAGAGGTATGTACAATGTTACATTTTGATAATACCAAAATAAATGCACAAGAAATTCATATAGGCATAAAACAAATTCATAATATAATTAGTCCTCTCCATTAGGATGAAAGAGTTGATGACCCTTTGACCATTAAGTATATGGAGATTCAAGTGATAACTATTTCTTTAGAACCCATTGAATTAGCATCCTCTCTAAATTAATTTTGAGCTTCACCTAATAAAATAAAATAATATACACATTAATACAAAAAAAAAATTATACAATGACATATGGAAATAATCACATACCGCCAACTTATAATGGTCTCAATTAATTGTTTCCTATTTTCATTTGTCTAAGGGGTAGGTGCATGATTTGGAGTTGTGATTTCCCTTGTGACAAGAATCAATAAGTAAATAAGACTATAGATGAATATAATTCAAATTTACATTAATAGATGTGGGATAAAACAATAAAAAAAGAAATCCATTGATTTATCTCATACCTCTATCAAAGAAATCAATGAAAAAACCACCACAATAATTCCCATTGCAATTATCCCATGAATATCAAGAGGATTTTGAATCGATGTAATCAACTAAAAATAGAAAAATGTTATTTTACCAAAATCTACCTAACATTATTTACAAGCATAATGATTAAAAATAGTTAAGCTTACTTTAGTGAAAATTGTATGAACACTCCCATTAATAGAACCTTATGTCGAAGGACCACTATCCACCTGTTTGCCATCTAATATGAATTTTAAGATTGACATTCATATAAGGAAAATATATTTACATGCACTATATTTATTATTTATATACTAATTATATTCCTATGGACTTCACATGGCCATGTAATCAAGAGTTCAAGGGATGATAGATGTAGGATGAGCACTCTAACCCTAAAAAAAATTACTATAATCAATTTAAATTTGTTTTCAATTATCATATATGAATTAAATTTAATATTATATTTAAAAAGTAAATATAGTAAATTATCAATGCTAAATGTCCTACCTACTAGGTCATCTATGAATACCATATAATCCAATATGGATGTGTCTTTCTCTTTTCCCTATGTATTTTAAGCATCCTTGGACCCATAATCATAAATGTGTACCCATAGTTTTGATAGATATGAGGTGATCATCAACACCTACAAGCCTCACCCTCATCAACCTATTCTAAAGGCCTATTGTGTTATAACAAGGTATAAGTAAGGGAGTTGATGAACCCTAGAGTCTGCACTTCAACACACTCCTTTACAATGAAAGGGATTGTGACATTCTTAACGTTTGGCCTAACAAGGGGCCTCTATTCTTGGTATTGGGCATGACATGCCCCATATCTAGATCATTTTAAAAGCTCCTACCTCTATCCTAGAAGTCATGCATGTGAAATTAGTTCAAGATCTCATTAAGGATAAAATAAAAATAGAGTTTACTCAAAAAATAATATGGGACTTCATTGTTGTTGCATGAAGGATGGTCAAAAGAATTCCACCACTTCTCCCATTTTTTTCTTTTGTTCCTTGGTGTTGGAATTGATGGATAAAGAACCTCTAACAATTTCCATATAAGGGTTTTTTTTGTGGATTAATGAACAACACACACAAATCATATTTTAATATAAATTGTTTTCTTTTGGGTATGTGCATGATCATGCTTGGCCAAAGAGTGGCAATGGGAAAAAAATACGTTTTTCATTTACCCAAAAACGTGAAAATGCCGAGTTGAATTTTTTGTGGCTTGGGTGTCAGTACATTGCTCCAAAGTAATGCCTAAACCAATATTTCCATATCGGATATCCGATTTGAGGCACATAAATATATATTTATTTCGGGTTGTTAAAATTATTTTGCATTTGTACAGAGGCCACATGTGCATAGTGAGAAGGATTTTCACATATTAGATATCCAATTTAGCCAATATCCGATTTGAAAGGTGAGTTTTTGGATTTTTTTTTGCTTTAATTGAATTTTGAATTAGATTTGTATAATTTCACTTGGTTTTTTATGGATTTTTTTTCAAAACAGGGTTTTTCATTTAATTTTATGAAAAACTTGAGTTTAGAATGGATTTTGATTAAAAATGAATGCTTTTTATAGATTTTGATTAAAAAATAGTGTTGTTTATGTATTTTTATTAAAAATTAGAGAATCTTATAGAATTTTGTTTAAAAGTAGGGTTTTTGTTGGATTTTTTTTAAAACTAGGATATTTTTATAATATTTTCATTTATATTGTCTAATTTCAATTAGATCAATTAGTTTTTAACTTTAATCAGGAATTATGGTTGCTAAGAATGAAAATACACAAATTCCAAATGATCCACCAGCTAAGAATGAAAATGCACAAATGCCAAACGCTCCACCACCTCTGCAACCATCAATTGAAGACTTAATTGGTGAAAATTTGCAGCAATTGAGGGGAATATATGATGTTTATATGAGAATCCCTTGATTATCTAAGATGTCAAACACATTGAAGGAAATAATTAAAAATATAGAAACCCTCTCCACCCAACATAATGCATTTCATTTGTGGCGAGAGGACATGAGGAAATATTACGCATGTGGATTGTCTTATGATGATGTGAAAGATATCAGAATAACCAAACCCCAAATAGCCTCTTTATTCGTTAACCCCCACAATGGTTTTCTAGTTAATGTTAATAAACCAAAACTTTCTATAAAATGGTGCCTACATAGGGACATTGTAGATAACTTTTGGGATTGTTGGTGTATGGTTTTTGATAAATCACTAAACAACAATTGTGATATACCATTTTACTTTATTTAAAAATTATATGTTGAGTTTGTGTTAGGGCATCATGTCAATTACTTTGACATTAAACCCTTCTAGGGCACCGGTGGAAGTATGCCTTAGGATATACTAGGGAAAGTTAGAGTAGTCCTAAGCCCATATGTTCTCCCTCCTCCCCTTCCTCTGCCAGCTCCAGTATATCATCCAGATATTATGTAGGATGTAGCCACACAAACTATCTAGGCTATTCACTCTTTGAGTGGTCTTTTGGTTTCACATGCTTCTACAGTAGCTCATCCACATTCTGGTGATGTTGGCAATGGCTCCAGTGTTGCTGCATCATCCTCGTTAGGTCCACATTATTGTGTGCCACATACTTGCTCTATGTGCCACCAGATATGCTTGGGTCCTCTTGTATAGCCCGCCGAGCATCCCTTGGACACTTTTGATTATGATCTCCATGATGTGGACATAATAGATCAGACATAGGGGAGTGGAGCACACCATACAAAGTCTTCTCTTGCTAGAGAGGGGGATGTTGGAATAGTGACACAGGTAAGATTTAAGTTGTAAATTCATAACTTGCATTTTTTTTTAAATGAATAGTAATAAGAGATAGTATAAAGTACTAATAATTATTTACATGGTCTATTTAACAATTGATGTATGAAGAGGAGCTCACATAGGTTATTGATTGAACCCTGAGGGCCATTTTTAATATCTTATATTGGTTATACATACATCGACATAGATTGGTAGTTTCATATGTACTTGTCATTTTTATGTCCAAGTAGTTATGAGCTATACGTCATTGTTGACAATTACCATAATGCCTAAAGGAGTAGGTATTGGAACACCTCAAGGAGTAGGTGTTGAAACACCTCAAGGAGGAGGTGTTGAAACACCTAAAGGAGATAAAGAAAAAGATTAGCCTAAAGAGGTATGTGTTTATTTTCTTTTATGTCTGGTATTTATGTATTCCTATTACCGACAATTGTACGCCAACTTGGATCAATTTTATGTTTTTGTTGAAATATATAGATTGACATTACAAAAGTTACTTTGGTTAGTTCTTTGAGAGGGACATATTCTAGGACTCCTGACCCTTTGAAGAGATAGATATTTCAAGTAATCAAGATTTCAATTTTAGAGTTCAATTATAATTATATATATATATATATATATATATATATATATATATATATATATATATATATATATATATATATATATATATATATATATATATATATATATATATATATATATATATATATATATATATATATTGATTTTGATGTTAATTATTTGATTTTAAATCATATAGTATAACTAATCTCAATTGTGGTTTGGATTTTTCTTATGTAGCTACCTTCAGAGTAGACGAGTGCTTCAAAGAGGCTTCATTTTGATGATCCACCAGTTGTTTAGGATGAGATAGACATTTTGGCATGTAAATTTTGAATAGACATTGAGATGACATATGCCACATTTTGTAAAACTTTGTTTGAGTTGGCATTGATGTTATTTTTGTATATGGAGATACACTCAAGATTATTGGATAATTTGATATATAGAAGTTGACAATAAAAATTTAATTTCTTCCTCGTGTGCATGATTAAACTCTTTGAAAATTTAATCAAGTGAGAAATGGTTAAATATCAATGTACAATAGCATAAAAAAGAATGGTTGTATTATGTAGTTTATATTCGTATCGCTGATTGGATTACATTGCACATCTTTCAAACTCAAAGCATTACTTAGCATTGCATAACTAACAACTAGATCTTTGATAGATGAAAAAAATCAATTACAATATAGTTTTTACAAAGTCAACCTAAGCAGTTATGCAATTACTTCACATTACATAACTAATAACTAGGAGTAGCTGTCAATTGTATTTTCTTGTTATAGAATTTTATGAGACCACATTTATTTGAGGAATTTTTTCAAATATTTCACTACCTTGTCTATGCTACCACATTTTTCATACATATGTACCAAAGCTTTTTATAAAACAATTCACTAGCTTGTTCTTATGGATAAAAGCCTAAAACAAGTGCTTTCAAACAAGTTATGGATTGATGTAGAGTGGGGTTGAAAAAATATGTGAAAACTACCCTTGAATCCTTTGGAAAAAAATTTAGAACCGATAACATACCCCTATCCTAGGCTAGTGAATTAGCCCTCTTTCACAAAGTGAGTACCCTTTAAACACTTGATCTTCACAAGAACACCCCAAAAAATCTTGAGTTGTGTCATAAATGATATAGACCTAGGGTGGAGATCAACGTGAAATGACAAATAAAAGATGATCAACCCAAAATCCAAAGAAAATTCAAAAGAATTTTACAATTCCACTTGTCAGGTACATCTTTCTACTAGTAGTGCCAAATAGCTTCAAGGGAATTTTCATCCAACTTTCCAAAAATAATTGTCATTTAAATTATGGATTTAGACACCCATTAAGGACTTACACAATATACTTCAAGATAAAATATAACTCCTTCAGACCAGTTTAGACTTCCAATACACACCATTGAAAAATCAAGGAAAAGAGGTCAATTTAACAAAGGAAGTACCCTTCAAACTTATCCAGTCACCTTGAAACCATGGGGAAGAAGATTAAATGGCCCAAAACCACAAAATACACCACTATTTTGCACCTATATGGTTATAACACTCCCAACTCAAAAAGACCTCCTTTTCTAATGCAAAAACAAGGGTTTTGTCAAAATCTTCATTCCCGGGCTTGAATAAACAAATAAATGGTCCAAAAACCTTTCATAGGCTCTTCCTTGAAATTTTCAATGCTTAAAAACTCA
This sequence comes from Sequoia sempervirens, assembly GCA_007258455.2. Taxonomy (NCBI): domain Eukaryota; kingdom Viridiplantae; phylum Streptophyta; class Pinopsida; order Cupressales; family Cupressaceae; genus Sequoia; species Sequoia sempervirens. The sequence continues at coordinate 765,132,959 of VDFB02270651.1, forward strand.
ATTTCATCAACATTTCATTGAAAATAACTTCAAAACAATCACTTTTCCAGGGAAAATTTACATTTCTAGCCCTAGGGCATCATACAATCACCACAAGAATGCTTTATTCTAATATAAAATGCATTGAGAAATCTAGATTAATAAATTTTTCACCAATCCACTGAGTTACAGGAGAAAATAGTGGCTGGATTGGTCAAAAACTCATTATTTTGCTTTCAAACCCTTCACAAAAGGAAAAACAAGGTATACACTGTATTTTTTTGAATTTCTCTTACACAATAGAAGATTAGAAGTCCAAACCAAGTTTAGATCAAAGAAAAATCATAAAAATTCAACGTCTATATATTTGAAAGTATGATTGGGTCTGTACAATTCGTACAACAACAAACAATTTTGAAAAATAATGAAAAAACTCAGAAAATGCACCCAAAAAAAAATGGTATTCTTATTGTGTGAGTTTCATTTAGCAATTCGTACGACCAAACATATTGTTCCAACACATCCATATGGGTAATTTTACACTAGGAATGGTCCTATTTTGCACCCAAATACACCGAATCATTTTGAGCTACATTGGACCGACAATTTCCCTTAAGAGTCCAAAGTGCTAAAAGACAACAATCTTTGAAGGGCTATTTCTCATAAACCATGACATTGATAGACTCTTTGTTTAAGGCTATGGGATCGTGTTTGGCTGATCTACAATAACCTCTGTCATTTTTTGCTATCTCATAGGTTTTTTTCCGTGGTGGCAAGTTGTCAATTGAGGGAAAAGTCGTCAAATGCAAGCAGTGTAAAGTTGCAAAGTGGTACAAATTTCATTCAACAACTTGTACGACCAAACGAACTGTTCCAACACATCTAGATGGGTACATTTACACTAGGTATGGTCCTCTTTTTAACCCAAATACATTGAATGAATCTGAGCTACATTGGACCGACAATTTCCCTTAAGAGTCCAAAGTGCTAAAAGGAAACCATATTTGAAGGGCTATTTCTCAGAAGTCATGACGTTTACATACTCTTTGTTTAAGGCTATGGGATCATGTTTGGCCCATGTATAATAACCTCTCTATTTTTTTGCTATCTCAGAGGCTTTTTCCCGTGGTGGCAAGTTTTTAGTTGAGGTAAAAGTTGTTAGATGCAAGCAATGTAAAGTTGCAATGTGATGCACAACTTTCATTCAACAACTCATACGACCAAAAAAAATATTCCAACACATCTAGATGGGTACTTTTATGCTAGGGATGGTCATATTTTGCACCCAAATACACTGAATCACTCTGAGCTACATTAGACTGACAATTTCCATTAAGAGTCCAAAGTTCTAAAAGGAAGCAATCTTTGGAGGGCTATTTATTGGAAACCCTAACATTTAAAAGCTCTCTATTTGAGGCTATGGTATCATGTTTATCCCATCTACAATAACCTCTCTTAGTTTTGGATATCTCAAAGGCATTTTTCTGTGGTGGCAAGTTTTCAATTCAGGGAAAAGTTGTCAGATGCAAGTAGTGTAAAGTTGCAAAGTGGTGCAACTTTCATTTACCAACTCGTACGACCAAATGAATTATTCCAATACTTCTGAATGGGTGTGTTTACACTAGGGATGGTCCTCTTTTGCATTGAAATATGCTCAATCACTTTGAGCTACATTGGACTAGCGATTTCCCTTAAGAGTCTAAAGTGCTAAAAGATAGCAATCTTTGAAGGGTTATTTCTCAAAAATCATAACATTTATAGACTCTATGTTTGAGGCTATGGGATCATGTTTGGCCCATCTAAAATAACTATCTCATATTTTTCTCTCTCAGAGGCATTTTCTCGTCATGGCAAGTTTTTCAGTTGAGGGAAAAGTTGCCCAATGCAAGTAGTGTAAAGTTGCAAAGTGGTGCAACTTTCATTCAGCAACTTGTACGACCAAATAGACTATTCCAACACATCTAGATAGGTATGTTTATGCTAGGTATGGTCCTCATTTGTACCCAAATATGCCGAATCACTCTGAGCTACATTGGACAATGATTTCCCTTAAGATTCTAAAGTGCTAAAAGATAGCAATCTTTGAAGGGCTATTTCTCGGAAACCATGATGTTTACAGACTCTCTATTTCAGGCTATGGGATCATGTTTGACCCATCTACAATAACCGAGCTCTCAATTTTTTCTATCTCGGCTACGTTTTCCCATGATGACAAGTTTTCACTTGAGGGAAAAGTTGTGAGATGCAAGTAGTGTAAAGTTGCAAAGTGGTGTAACTTTCATTCAACAACTCGTACGACCAAATGGACTGTTCCAACACATATAGATGGGTATGTTTACGCTAGGGATGGTCCTATTTTTCACCCAAATATGTTGAATCACTCTGAGCCACATTGGACCAGTGATTTCTCTTAAGAGTCCAAAGTGCTAAAAGGAAGCAATCTTTGAAGGGCTATTTCTCAGAAATTTTGAAGTTTATAGACTCTTCGTTTGAGGCTATGGGATAATGTTTGGCCCATATACAATAAAATTTCTTGGTTTTTGCTATCTATGAGGTGTTTTCCTATGGAGGCATTTTTTAGTTGAGGGAAAAGTTGTCAGATGCAAGTAGTGTAAAGTTACAAAGTGGTGCAACTTTCATTTAGCAACTCATACAACCAAATGGAATGTTCCAACACATCCAGATGGGTACGTTTACACTAGGGATGGTTCTCTTTTGTACCCAAATATAATGAATCACTCTGAGCTACATTGGATCGACGATTTCCCTTAAAAGTCCAAAGTGCTAAAAGGCCATACTATCTATTGTACGGTTTGTAGCTGGATGGTATGGCCATGGTAGATTTTATTAGGACTGTATAAGGTGACTATGTGGGTTTAGATAGCTAGAAAGGTTTGTACTTGAGTTGGTGAGTTGCCATGCATGGCAAAAATGAGTGAAATAAGGTGAAAATTTTATGTTACAACTTGCTAATGTCACTGAAATGTGGGGTCAGCAAGATGTAAGGTTGGATCAAGCTTGTGCAAGTCCTAATAGACATTTTTGATGATTTTATAGGGTGTGGAAAGGTTGGAAACATTGATTTCCTTAAAAACCTCATTAAAGTTGCTAAAAATGAAGTTGCACCCAAGTTGGATTTTAGGAGCAAAAGTGGCAAGCCACTGTAATTTATTATATATAAATAGGAGATATTACAAAACCTATTTCAAATGAGCATACCGACAAGAAATAACTAGGAAGAAAACCTTTGGTTGTAGCTCGATTAAGTACAAAAAGTTATTATAGAATTGTCCCAATAACAGTAACAAAGCATACACTTGTATCACTAATCCAACCTATGAGTTTCCAAAATACAGACCCCTTTACATTTAAACATACCCTTTATATAATGCCAGACATTTGACCCATATTTCAAAAAACATCACTGGAAATAGATTATGCCCATACATAGTTATGACCTTTTTACATTGTTTCACATTTGAAAATTCAAATTTTACAAAATTTGCCTATTGGAGGCATTCAGGGCACAATCTTCCACAATAGTAGTATGTTCACATTCTGGACTAACAAGCACTTGTACAAACCATCAACGTAGCTTAGAATAACCAATCTATATTATTCTAAATGACACAAAATATGATGAGATGATAACACAAACTATAAAAGACACTTAGAATAACCAATTTATATTGTTGTAATCTATTGCATACCTCTCCAAAGGGATCAGAATTGGCTATTGTTGCAGCAAGTCCATGATCAATCATGCCAAGAATATTACAAAAATGGGAAAATGAGAAATCTAAATTGTCACAATAGAAAAGATGCTTAGACTAACAAATCTATCTTAATCTAAACAACCTCAATGATGATGAATTGGTGATGCAAACTAGAAAAGATGCTTAGAATAACCAATCTATATTATTCTAAATGACACAAAATATGATGAGATGGTAATGCAAACTATAAAATATGCTGAGAATAACCCATCTATATTGTTATAATCTATTTCATACCTCTTTGAAAGGATAAGAGCTAGCTATTATTGTAGCAGGATGTTGATCAATCGTGCTAGGAATATCACAAAAATGGGAAAATGACAAATCTATATTGTCACAATAGAAAAGATGCTTAGACTAACAAATCTATATTAATGTAAACAACCTAAATGATGATGAATTGGTGATGCAAACTATTAAATATGCTTAGAATAACCAATCTATATTATTCTAAATGACACAAAATAGGATGAGATGGTAATGCAAACTATAAAAGATGCTTAGAATAACAAATCGATATTGTTGTAATTTTTTGCATACCTTTGCAAAAGGATCAGAGTTAGCTATTGTTGCAGCAGGTCCATGATCAATCGTGCTAGGAATATCACAATAAAGGGAAAATGAGAAATATATATTGTCATAATAGAAAAGATGCTTAGACTAACTAATCTATATTAATCTAAACCTAAATGATGATGAATTGGTGATGAAAACTATAAAATATGCTTAGAATAACCAATCTATATTATTCAAAGTGACACAAAATATGATGAGATGAAAACTATAAAAGTCGCTTAGAATAACCAATCTATATTATTGTAATCTGTCACAAACCTCTCTGAAAGGATCAAAGTTGGATATTGTTGTAGCAGTTCCATGATCAATCGTGCTAAAAATATCACAAAATTGCATACAAAATATCACTATTAAAGACACCTTCATTGTAATAGTATACAAAATATCAATATTAAATAAAGAACACTAACGAACTTAAGCATAATGAACGTAAGATTTTACCTTTCATTCTTGAAAATGTTATTCAAGTGTCCCTAAAGGGTCATCTCTTTGCTTAAGATTATCCAATATTGCTTCATGATCATCATTACTAAGTGTCCATAGTTGTTTTTTCTTTGGTATGGCATGATGGTTCAACAACTTAACATTTGTTTCTATAACAAGGTGCAAATACATGAGAATGGTTTTGTGTTTCTTGTAGTCTTCAAATGCAGTTATGCCATTCTTTCTAATCATGTATGTTCACAACCAAGTTCCTACAACCACAACTGAGCCAGTAGGATACACGAAACCATCATCATCTTCCATCGGTTGTGTTATCTTATGCTTTACCCACACACATTGAGCCAACCAATAGTCTAATCTCTCTTCATTCCCCTGTGGTGCAACAACTACAAAAACATGTCCCGGTTGTAGTAGATTTGAAAGCCGGTCATAATCAATTGAAATTTCCATTATGTCATTTGTCATGGATATTTTTTGAGATAAAGGAGTTAGATACTATGGAACCCATGTATCCACCTACTCACTTGACTCAGATTGATCCCACTCACACTGAATACAACTCTTGTGTCCAAATGGTCTATGTGCCTACATATAAGCTTCAAAAAGAATCTTTGATAATTGCATGACAATCCAATCTTCCTCCCACATACCCTCCTCAATCAACCAAAATAATTTGTGCACTGTTGAATCAAGTGTCCCTCCCTTTGACAATGTTGAACTACACGAATCAACAATAGAATGTGCATCATTGAATTTTGTTCCTGAAATCTTCAATTTCTCCTTAACTAGAGCTCTCTTTACGTATGAACTTACTCCATCATGCTCCCCTTTCCCATGTCTATATTAAAAAAAAATCCAAATATGAGGTAGACCCCTCTCTACATGCATTCTACTCAACCAATAAAACATACTAGCATTTTTGAATTGACCTATGCAATTATCTAACCAAATGAGATGTCGACCAAAAGTTGTATCATGCTCCTATAAGAACTCAAAAAAATTCTCAAAGGAATGTTGGACATACTTAGACGAGTGAGATCTATCACCACTCATATAAAAATAATACTCTATGATTATCTTTCGATCCTCCTCTATACTATCAGGTGCATGTCTAAACATTATGTGGACAAAAATAACAATCTGAATGGAATTGTAATACTAAGATTGTACCTTGTTTTGTGGCTCCAATGTATTGTTTTCTACAAAATCAACCACTTATATAATAGTGCCAATCATAAAAGAGTCCTTAAACATCCTAAATTATTGATCCAACCACTGAGACTTATGACTATGCCTTGCATACTTGTAGAAAAGATTGTCCTTAAAATCTGAAATAAAATCAGCAACACTGCATTCTTTTGTAACCAACTCACATCTAGAACATTCACCTCCACTCTGCAAAGTATATTTGACTATCTCATATCTCATTTTCTCAACAAGCTTCTTTCCAAATTCATGTTCACAACTCTCATGAAAACATTGAACAAACTTTGACAAGCCACCATATTGTGAGCACTTCGCATTTAAGCAATCATTTCTATAGAAAAAGCAACCATCATCTCTAGAACATAAAAATAGATCTAGCAAGTCCCTTGATGATTTTGGAAGATGCATTGCACCACACTCTTGCAACATTTCATTACTATGCAAAGTAGAATGGATATAGCATAATAGCTCATGGTACATTGAAAAATGCACATGGTATTTGCAACAACAAGTATTATGAATCTTAAGGGGCACACAATAAAATGGCTTCAACCCTTCAAAATTCTGTTGCGAGATTCTCATATTTGGATGTGTCTCAATAAAAAATTTGAACTACATTGTTTGGCTTGATTCCAAAAAAATTTTAGGATGTGGTGTACGGTCTCGATTGCCAATTCTTAACTTTAAAACATCCTTTGCATTGGGTGATACTCTAGAGTTTTCATGCCAAAATTGTTGAATTAACTGCTTTACATTGTCGATTAGCTTCTTATCAACATGTGGAAGCCTCCCGTAAAAATCCCATGTATCATTTTGAAGAGGATCATTCGGGTATGTGCAAGATCATGATGGGCCAAAAAGTGGCAATATGATGGGTATGTGGCTAATGAATTTTTTTTATCCAAAGTTGATGAAATGAAAAGGGTTTCTAAAGGAGATTCTCATCTTTCCACCAATATAAATTATGCTTTATACTTTTAATTTAATAAATAATTATTATTCATTTTCTATTTGAATTACGACTAAAATCCTAATTAATAGGCTAATTGAAAAACATCTATAGCTTTCAAATGGTATCATATTTTTTAAATCTGAAACATGCATCACATTCTATGTTTCACTTACTATAGGATTAGAAAAAGTAAAATTGAATTTCATGAAGTTTTGACCAAGTTAAGGTGGTCAGACGTACGAGTTTTGATATTTTTTAAAGTTGTAATAAAAAAATGATAATTAATTATTTACTTGGAAAAAAATTACAAAAAAATATGCATCACATTGGTACATGAGTCCTCTACTTATATCTAAAATATTATAAAAAAATATTATCATTTTACTATGGTTAGGGTGGTCAGACAAACACCTACTTAATTTTTCCCTCAAATTTAAGTACTACTGCATTGAAATTTCAAAGTTTTACCAAATAGATTTTATTTTTAAATAAACCTAGTAGTTTAGAAACTACATTCAATTTTCTACAGATTCTATTCTTGCATATTTTTTAAATAATATAGATAACTTATTCAATTTTTTACGTCAATTTTCCTAACTCTGATTTTTCTAATTTTTTTGCCACTTAAGGGCCTATTTTTTCCATGATGATTCTTCACATACCCATCTATTCTTTCTCTTCTTGCGAGTGCTCTATCCAATTTTTTACAATTTATGTCAAAATAAATAAAAGTTTGTCTCATAAAGCGAGCCTTTTTCAATTGATGGCTTACTAGAGCGGTTGTAATGACTCTCCGAGCAGCTCTCTTATCCTTTTCCTTGTTATTTTTTCCAATAGACTTGAGAGCATTGACAATAAGGGCATGTGTAGGATCATGGTATGCCAAACAGGCCCTTAAGTGGCAAAAAAATTCAGAAAAATCAGTGTTAGGCAACTTGACGTAAATATTTGAATAAGTTATCTATATTATTTCAAAAATATGTAAGAATAGAATTTGTAGAAAATTGAATGTAGTTTCTAAAATACTAGGTTTATTTTAAAATAAATAAAATCTATTTCATGAAAATTTGAAATTTCAATGCAGTATTTAAATTTCAGTGGAAAAATAAGAAGTAGGTGTCCGTTCACCACCCTAACCATAATAAAATGATAATATTTTTTGTAATATTTTATATATAAGTAGAGGACTCATGTCCTGATGTGATGGCTATTTTTGTAATTTTTTCCAAGTAAATAATTAATTATTAATTTTTATTACAACTTTATAAAACTCACTCTCACCACCTTAACTTGGTCAAAATTCATGAAATTTATTTTTCTTTTTTTAACTCTATATTATGTAAAGTATAATGTGACGATGTTTTGGATTCAAAAAATATGATACCGCTTGAAAGTTATAGATGTTTTTCAATCCACTCTATCGATCGACTTTAGTCATAATTCTAATAGAAAATGAATAATAATTATTTATTAAATTCAAATTAAATCATAATTTATATTTTTGGAAATCTGAGAATCTCCCTAAAACCCTTTTCGCTTCATTAATTTTGGGTGAAAAAAAAGTCGTCAGCCACATACCCTACAAATATTGCCACTTTTTGGCATACCATGATCCTGCACATACCCATAATAGAATTTTTTTTGGTCTTCTTGTTCACACAAATCTTCAATTTGGCTAGCAAAGGTCTCATTTTTGCATCTTTAGCAACTATACAAAAATTTGGCATCACTCGGTCAATGTCTTTTGGCTGAAATATTGGTTGAAAAGTTTTCTAGCCCACAACCAAACAGTTCATGTTGAACTCTTGCCTTCAAAATTATTTATAATGTTCTCCTCAATTTCAAATAACCATTTAGGGGTTCTTGAAGGTCTTGAATTTGGAATATGTCTTTATTCCACACAAGGTTTTCCATTTCCCATGTAATCTGGTGAAACCTAATTTACAATTGCTTCAATATTATGTTCAAAATCTTCATTTCCAACATTTTCACCTTGAACATTTTCAGTATCAATTTGAATAATTTCATTCCCAATTTCAATATCATGTTCAACATCTTCAAATCCAACATTTTTACCTTGAACATTTTCATTATCAATTTCAATATCTTCAAATCCAACATTTTCACCTTGAGCATTTTCATTATCAATTTCAATATTTTCATTCCCAATTTCAATGTCATGTTCAACATATTCAAATCCAACATTTTCATTATCAATTTCAATATTTTCATTCCCAATTTGAATATCATGTTCAACATCTTCAATTCCAACATTTTCACCTTGAATATTTTCACTTTGAACATATTCAATTCCCTCTTCACTTGAAAGACCATAGGGGTTAGGTTCACCAATATTTAACATACCTTGTCTTCTCTTCCTATGAACTTCTCTATCTCTTTGTCTATATGCTTCAATTTGTTCTTTTGTAATCTTTCTCTTATATTTTTGCTTCCAACAACTGCTGCTCCCCATTATACCTCATAAAAGATGCTTAAAAATCATTGCTTGTGACAAATTTGAGTAGAAGATGATCCAAAAAGTTGATCTTTGTCTCTTCTTGTTTGAAACCATGCGTTTTCACCTGCAATGCTTGCAAATAGAATGTAGGCTTTGTTGGAATGCACAAAATGGCCCACATGGGGTTTTTCTATGGCCCACAAATCCAATATCCATTATAATATGATATCTGATACAATCTAATATCTTATTTGAAAAACATTTTAAAATGTTTTATAACGGTATGATTTTAGTTCTACAAATTGGATATCTGATTTGTCTACACATAGACCTAAGGGTTAATGGTAGATGGTAGAGGGTTTAAGGGTTAAGGGTCTAGGGTAGAGGGTTTACAGGTTAAGGGTTTGTGATATAGGATAGAGGGTTTAAGGGTTAAGAGTTTAGGGTAGAGGGTTATAATATTTTAAGGTTTTAGGGTTAAGGGTATAGGTAGATGAGAGAGTTGGAGAGAGTGGGAGAGTGGGAGAGGGTGGGAGAAGGTGGGATAAAGTGGGAGAGAGTTGGATAGAGTGGGACAGATGGAGGGAGAGAGTGGGGGAGGGGAGGGAGAGGGTGGGAGAGGGAGGGAGCGAGTGGGAGAGAGTGGGAGAGAGGGTGGGAGAGGATGGGAGAGAGGGTGCAAGAGAGAGAGGGGGTGAGTGGGAGGAGGCTAGAGGGAGAGAATGAGGGGGAGAGCTGAGAGGGAAAGGGGTGGGAGAGTGTGGGAGAGAGGGTGGGCGAGTGGGAGAGAGGGTGTACGAAAGTGAGAGGGTGGAGAGAGGATCAGAGAGAGTGGGAGAGTGGGAGAGGGTGGGAGAGAGGAGGGGTGAGAGCAGAAGAGAGGAGGAAAAGAGGAGAGGGTGGAGAAGGTGGACAGAGGGAGAGAGCTGAGGAGGAGTGGAAGAGAGGAGGAGAGCTGAGAGAGGAGAGATGGTGGAGGACGGGAGAGGGTGAGAGAGGAGAGAGGAAAGCAGGAGAGGGAGAGAGGAGGGAGAGCATGGGGAGAGAAACGGACAGGGTGAGAGAGGGAGAGGGTGGCCAGAGTGGAAGAGAGGAGACGGCAGGAGAGAGGCCTGAGAGGGAGAGGAGTGAGAGAGAGGAGGAGAGAGGAGAGAGGAGAGAGGAGAGAGAGAGCTGAGAGGGACAGCGAGAGAGGAGGAGGGAGAGGAGAGAGGAGTGGAGACAGAGAGGGAGATAACCGGGAGAGAAGAGAGTGAGAGAGGGCTGAGTGGACAGAGCTGGAGGTGAGTGAGTGGAGGTGGACAGTGAGACGGACAGTGGAGAGTGGAGGTGGACAGGAAGAGGAGGAGTGAGCTGAGAGGAGTGGAGAGAAATGAGTGAGTGAGTGGAGACAGGCAGGAGTGGAGTGGAGGTGGACCCCCATCCATTAAACACGGACCGACCGACCAGGACCACACCGACCGACCGAAGAATAGCCCCATCGACCGGACCCAGCCACCTATGGAATATTCCCAGCACAGCCGACCACGGAAAAGTGGAAGACTTCACTTGCAGGAAACGGAGTGAACGGAGGTCTCTTGAATAGGTCAAAAGTGTGTTTGTTTGGAAGAAATGAGAACCCTTGATTAAATCTCATCTTTCCTTCTCACCCGTTGTTGAGAGTCCATGATTCATGCATCCAATTTCCTCCAATATCCTTGACCATTGATTAGATTTTTCAATCTCAACCCTCCATTTCTCATTTTCTTTACTATAAATAAAGCACTTTTTGGAAATAAATGGATCCATCTTTCAATATGAAAACTTATGTTGTTGGAATCACTCACACTCACACTCATTTTTAGCATTTGCTTAATATCATTTTAGCTTAAATTCTTGCATTAATTAGCTTAGCTTCCATTAATGGCTTCCATTGTAACATAGATGCATACATTTAGCTTAATTGTTAATTAGGGTTTGAATCTTTTAGCTTAAAATACATTTAGATTATTTTTGCATACACTCAGATCAATCATCTTATATTTTATCATGTTAATCTAGCTTTCAGTCATGCTTTCATTCATCTTTTTCATCAGTTTCCATCGATTTCAATCAATAAAATTGATTGGAAAGGCTCATATTATCCAAAGGATTAGAAAAGGGTTGCCATTCCACATCAATGTGACACCACTCCCCCAATGTGATAAGATTTGAGGTCTTAGAATAGGTTTCTTTCAATCTTTCATGTTTATTTCATGTTTAGCTTAATGGTTTCTTAGTTTTGATGCTTTCAAATACCATTGCATTGGGATCATGGCTTAGTGGATCAAATATGCCTCAAATCTATATGGATCTGGTGTATTTTTTCTATACTATGATCATGGTCACATTTTGGTGCAAGAAGGAGGGCTTTACTAACTTTGTTTGATATTTTTTCTTAAAAACTCCATGAGTTGTAGGTTTTTGGGCTAGAGAGATGCTTTTGGAGGCTACAACGACACTATTTTTCACCAAACCAATGCTATTTGTAAACATCCAAATTTGACCACTTCCGCATGTCAAACTAGTCTACTTCATTTGGCTATTTCGTCAATATTAATTAAATAAGTTGTTTAATTAATATTTCACCTTCTGCCTACGATTCCTAAAGTATTTTATTTAACACTTAAATACTCTACCTCACACCTTCTCCTTTCTAAATTAAATAAACATATCAATTTATTTAATTTAGTCATTTGACCTTTTTTTGAATTAAATCAATTTTAAATTCTTCCTTTTTCGCTCTCCTTGTCACATTCTCCATAATCCTCTTCTAAATCTAGATTAATTTAATTAATTCATGATTGGGATGTGCACACCCTTAATTAGGTATTAATGTCACATCCTCCAACTTTTTCCACTTACTTCTAATCTCTTATTAATTTCCTTAATCATGTATTTGCACAACCTTAATCTAATCCCTTTACTACATTTAACATATCTTTTTGGTAAACCTTCAAATTTTCCACATTTGGCATTGACCCTCTTCCCCATCTAAATTTTAATTCACATTTATTCATCCAAGACTTCTCTCTTCCCCATATGAATTTTTAATTCACATTTATCCTTCCAAGACTCTCTTTATTCCCATGCAACTTCTAGAACCTTCGACTTGTCACATCACTCACATCTGTCAAAGTCTTCTAGAACCTTTGACTTGTCACATCACTCACATGTGTCAAAATCCTACCTTCTTGAGAACCTTGTCTTATCCACAAGATTCTTCCAATCATGTGAATTTTTAATTCACATTTATTTCTCCAACTACTTTCCTCTTCCACATGGAGATTTCTGAGGAATACTAAAATTCCTTAAGTGTAACTTTCATTCTCACTTGGGGACAAGAAGTTCATTTTTGAGGAAAACTTCTCATTTCCCAAAGTACTTTCAAAGTACTTGTCCTTCTTCCACATCTTTTGTCCTTCCTTCACATCATTTGTACCATTTTCATCTCCTCGTGTCCTTTGACACTTCACCCTCCACATGTCAAGATGCGAGGGCTTGTGACTCCTCAACTCACCATAGCCCTCCATCTTGGCCATGGTGGCTCAATCCTAGCCATTGAATTCTCTAGAGAATTCAACTTCCTCTATAAATACCCCCCTTTCTCATTCATTAAGGGACCTTATGCATTTTGTATCAAACTTATGTTCTTGTGTTATTCAAACAATAATCAATAATTTCCTTGCATTCAATCCATTTTGCATACTTACCTCCATTCCATCATCATGGCATACTTAGTCTAGATCTCATCCCACCTTGCATCCATTTCTCATAAACATTTCCATCCAGGGAGCACATATTTCCAGCTACATCAAGGGCCAACCAAGGAGATCAGCACGAAAGGTATAATCACTTACATTGTTATCTTTCTTTTGTGCTTTACTTAGGCTAATCATTGAGGTGGTCTGGTGTTTCTTTATTTTGCATTTCTAGTTAGGTTTTGCATATTTAGATAGGAAAAAAACTTGCACACATTTTTGCACGCCTGATGGGACCCACAGACAGGTCTTTTTTAGTTTTATGTTTGCTATTTTTTTTACTGTTTGCAAGTTAAGGACACAGAGAGGCATACCTGCCCCTACAAATGAGTGAACCTGCCCAAGGAGGGGTGTACCTACCCTTGATAGCTTTTTTTTTTCACTTTTTTAGCTTTTGTACTAACTATTTTCTACATAGTGTCGTACCTACCCTCCTAGAGGGGCGTATCTACCCTTAACAGCTTTCTATTTTTCACTTTTTTAGTTTTTGTACTAATTATTTTCTATAGAGGGGTGTACCTTCCCTCCCAGAGGGGCACACCTGCCCTTGACAACTTTCTTTTTTTCACTTTTTTAGCTTTTGTTCTAACTATTTTATGTAGAGGAGCGTACCTGCCCTCCCAAAGGGGTGTACCTGCCCTTGATAGGTTTCTATTTTTCACTTTTTTATCTTTTTTTCTAACTATTTTCTGTAGAGGGGCATACCTGCCCTCATAGAGCAGCACACCTACCCTTGACAACTTTATGTTTTTCACTTTTTTAGCTTTTGTTCTAACTATTTTCTATAGAAGGGTGTACCTACCCTCGTAGAGGGTCGTACCTGCCCTTGATAGCTTTTTGTTTTTCACTTTTTTAGCTTTTGTTCTAACTATTTTCTACATAGGGGCGTACCTACCCTTGATAACTTTCTTTTTTTTAGTTTTTAGCTTCTATTTTGACTATTTTCTGCAAAGAGGCATACCTGCCCTCCCAGAGCGGTGTACCTGCCCTGGATAGAGACTATTTCAAGGTAAAAATAGGGGGTAAACTTCATTTTCAATTTATTTTTTTGATTTTTTTATTAATATTGATCCTAACCTATTTTGTGAGTGTTTTTGTTGGAAAACCCCTATTGAAGATCAAGATAAAAAACTCTTAACACATTTGTTACAGGGTGGACATTCTCAATTAGTTGTTTGCTTTGTCATTTTATTTGATACTTAGGCACATAGTTTAATTAGGGTAAATTCAATTTATTGTGTGTCATGTCTTTTACAATCTATTTGTCACCTAGGGAGACACTATCCCATTTGCACTTTCCCCTTGCACTTCGTGTGAGCCAAGGGAGTAGCCAAAAATTATTAGTGTTTTCTTCTTTAGCGGGACCTGCTTGGGGATTTCATCACCCCAAGGGACTATCCCAACCATGCATACTAGAGGGGTATACAAAGGGGGGAGATCCAAATTTGTACCCCAATCTAGTCATGTCGTGTCTGGCAAAGCGTCAAAGCTAGCATGATACCTAGATAGATGTGAAGAGTTGGTTCGAGCCCTTTAATATCTCGCTGGGGTTCCTGACTTACGCTTGTGACAGGTTGGTGTTCACAGCTTGTGCCTCATGTACTGAGAGTATATCAAGGACACCCTAGGTACCTTTTTTATCCTAGATTAAGGACTATGTTGGCCATACCTTTAACACTAATCATAGGATTGTGTTGTTTGAATTGTCTTCCTACGTAAAATAGTGAATTTTTGTCAAGTCAGCCTTATTGCTTGTTTTTGGTTCTTTCCATAGTTTTTTTTGCTTAAGTCAAGTCCAAGTTCCCTACAGAGGGGCGTACCTTCCCTCTAAAGGGGCGTACCTGCCCTCTACACCAACTTGTTAGCCCTTTTTTTTGCCTGAATTATCAATCTTTTTTCCAAACAGGCGAACCTGCCCTCTAAAGGGGTGAACCTATCCTCTAGAGGGGTGTACCTTCCCTCTAAAGGGGTGTACCTACCCTCTAAATGACCATTTTCACCTCCCATTCAGTCATTCTGAGCACCCATTTTCCCGTTCTAAGCACCCATTTGCCTATTCTAATCATCTATTTTCATGTTCCAAGCATTCATTCCCCATTTTCAGTGTCTGTTTCATTATTCAGGGAACTCATTTCATCGTTCAGGAAACCAGTTTCATTGTTTGGGGAATCCATTTCATCACTCGAGGAATCTGTTTCATCGTTCGGGGAACCTGTTTCCTCATTCGGGGAACCCGTTTCATTGTTTAGGGAACCTGTGTCATCGTTCAGGGAACCTGTTTCATTGATCAATCCATTAGGGACCTAAATCTTTTTCATTTGTTGTGATCTAAGCACCTTCATCCCCTTTTTTTACTCGTAATTCATCCTTTAGTCCATTTGCATGTTCCAAAGGTCATTTAGTCATCACCCACATCATATAGGCACTCAGAGCATCTCTAGGTTGCATCATTCATCATCATTCTCTTGATCCAAATCCCCTAAACCTTGTCTTAAAGGTTATTATCTGAATTGACCTAGGCGTCTGAATCCAATCGTTATCCTACACATCAATCATTGTCTTTGGCCCAATCAATCCACTTCTATCTTGAGATGGATTTAGTGTCGTAAGTCATCATCCTCAGCCCAATCAATCCATTTCCATCTTGAGGTGAATTTGGTGTTGTGATCCTCTATCTGTCCTTCAATCCAATCGACCAACGCCTTAAGTCACCTAGGGTGATTTTTGAACTGGGTTTAGAATCCCTTACATCATCCATCACCTAATCTTGTCAATCATTTCATCAAACGGTCCTAATCTATCATCTCAATCATATCCAATCATTCAATCTCAATCCTACCCAATCATCCAATCTCAATCCAATTCAATCATATCCAATCATCTAATCAATCCTTATCCAATCATCTGATCTCATTATCCTATCAATCAATACTTTATCTAATCCAATCAACCTTCCAATCATCACTGCATTAAGGTCTACCTAGTATTTTTTCATTTTCATGCCCGTATAGACTAGATCACAAATCAAGAAACAAATGGCACAACAACAACGTCAAATTTCCCAGTTGAACATTCCTCAAGACCCTAACAATAAGGAAAACATCTCCAAACATCCCAACAATAGTATGAACACCTCTCAGGATCCTAACAATGGTGTGAACATCCCCCAAGACTCTCATAATGGTGCTTCATCATAATATGATACCAACAGTCAAAATACTTCACTACTTGGTGATGAAAATATGATCAATCGGCCTAAATTTATTGTTGATGAATACCTAATCAATCCCACTAATGTATAGATGACATATTGTCTCCTCAACAAGTGTGGGGATAATATCCTCACCACTCTACTCATGAAGGGAGTCAAACCGCCATCTGATTTTGGCATATCACAATACACAAACAACCAACCCCCTCCTATCCATCAAGACCCATAGAATGTTCCCAAAAATTCCTATGTTCCTAAGGGTGCACCCATAGATAATTGGTATCATCTTAAGTTTGGAAACACTGTGATACATCAAGTTGCCAATTATCCTCCTCTTCCTTCTGCACCACCTATAGCACCATCTAATCCTTATGATGCCTATGCCTATGGCATGCCACAAAACATCCCATCTTGTCCACCACTCCCACCTCAGTATCCTATTCAACCACTTGTCAACACAGGGGAAAATCATTTTCTCACATCAACACCACTATCAAGACGGACACCCATAGGCAATCTTCTACCACCCCCTCAAGGTAATACTCCAGTAGTTCAACAATCTCATGTTAGTCCTCATCAATCCATTGCCTCACAAACGTCATCACAGCATGCAACTATACCCTCACAAACACCACCACAACATATTGTTGTCATTTTGGTCCCCATGCAACAGCATCATCAACAACCCCCTCAATACAACGTTTCAATTCCGTAATAGAACATACCACAGCAAAATGTTCCAAACCCATAGTAGCACATTGTCACTCATATACAACCTCCTCATCAGGCCACGCAAACTACATCACACCCTCATCAACCACCTCATGGTGCTTTTTCCATGGTCCCACAACAACATCACATCCCATCTCGCCCTCCTTATCAACAATCATATACACATGTTCCCACACAAATGCAACATAATCGTCTCACGCAATATCTCTACCATCCATCCAGCAAATACACTACTTATGCTAATCTAAACATCCATGTGACTGCTCAGAATCAACCATGAATGCAACCACCTCCTTACGTGAATCCCCTACAATTGCACACCTATCCAAACTAGCAGCACTCTAATCCACCACAAACCAATGTCGCATATAATTACCAAACCAATCCTTATTATGCTCGGTAGTAGCCCTTACACCAACAAGGTGTCTCATCCATTTCCTACGTGCAACAACGGCCACCTCATCAATAGGGTGCTCAATCTACCCATTATTATCATAAACAACTACCTTATCAACAAGGGGCATCCACATCATTATATTACAAAGCTCCACATAATACCCCACCCACTTCATATTATCAGCAACTACGACCTCAACAACTACCTCTTATTACCAAAATTCATCATCATCCTATCAACCCTATGCTAATCAGTATCAACCTCCATGCTCATATGATCCCAATGCTTTCATCCCATCTTCATCCCATCAGCAATATCCACTCCATCTATTTAATCCAACTCCACTTGCCAATAAAGAGTTAGAAGAACTCAAAGCTACATTGAAAGATCTACAAGCGGGTACATCCAAAATATCCTTCAAGTTTGAGGATATTTTCCCATATCCATTTGATTCTTCCATTTCACTTATCCCCTTCCCAAAGCATTTCTAAATACCCAAGTTCGACAAGTATACGAGAACTAAATATCCAAAATCCAATCTGTAGAAGTTTTATGCACAATGTCAGGATGTCCAACATAATGAAAATTATCTCCTACGCTTGTTCCCTAGAAGCTTAGGAGGGCTAGCCTTAGATTGGTTCATGGGTCTCAAGAAGGGGACAATCTCTTCCTTCTTTGATCTTTCTGAACAGTTTTTCATATAGTTCTCCTTTAATTTGGAGAAATACATTGACACTCTAGACCTCTTGAAGGAGAAGCAATGTGATGGAGAAACCTTCACTAAATACCTGCAAAGGTGGCAAGTTGTAGCAAGCCGTATGAAATCCCCTCCCAATGAGAAAGAAATGGTCACCCTTTTTGTAGATAATTCCCATCCCAAACTAGCACATTCTCTTAATCTTCATTATGTCACTACCTTCACAGAGGTTATCAAAAAGGGCCCCATCATTGAGAGAGCGCTTGTTGCTAAAGGGAAAATTAAATTGTAAAACTCGGATAGGGACAAGTCATCTGGTGACAAATCCCATTACTATAATAAGAACAAAAATGTAGTCAATGATGGCATCACTAATACTAAACATGTTCAAGTGGCCAATACCTCCCAAAGGAAACAACCATCCGTGCCTAATGCCATATTTGTTCCACAAGGGGGCACCTCGACCCCCTCAACAATCCAATCAAGGGAATAGTAAACATCAATACACTCAATTAGGAGAACCCTTGAGCATCATCTTCCACAAGTTATTGCAGGTCAATTACCCAATTACATATACTATGACCAAACCACCTGATGAATCCAAGCCTAAACCAGCTTGGTTTAAAGAGAACAAATACTGTGAGTTTCACAGGATTAAAGGGCATACCTTAAATAAGTGTCAAAGTCTGAAAACATACATCCAAGATCTTATAGATCTAGGAGATATTCATGCGGATTCCAACCAGGCCTCATCATTCAATGCTCATTTACAAATATATCAAAATGCTTTCCCCAAGCATAACCAAGGTCCTAGCACATCCAACACAAACCTTGGACCTAGCAACAATAATAACCAGGATAACATCACTAATAATATCACCTACAAGAATGTATCGCTTAACTATGAGACCCTCATCATGCATATTGGGCAAGTAGAACCGCACGTGTCTATGATACATGTCAAAGGCAAGGAGCATCAATGTGTTGTTACCACTCACCACACTCACATTATTGTCCCTAGAGTTGCAGCATCAGCCCCATCACCTCCTGTGAGCTCTCAATATAACATCCTTGACCATCTAGGAAAGACCGCAACACAAATATCTATCCTACATTTGCTAAAGTCTTATCCTATATATCAAGAAATCTTGACAAAAGCTTTATAGGATACCCATGTCCCTAATAATATCGACCCCACACTATTCCAAGCTCTAGTGGGACATCTTTCATCAACTTACCAACTAGGTTTTAGTCAAAATGACATGCCTACCATCAATTCCAATCGCAATCAACCCCTCCATATAGAGGTTCTCATCGCCTGACATAAAGTAAAAAGGGTCTTGATAGATAATGGCTCTACTCTCAATCTCTATACATTAAAGTTTATAAAGCAGGTAGGATATACCCATGCTAATTTAAGTAATCATATTATCACTATAAAGGCTTATGATAATGTAGAAAGGGATTCTAAAGGGGTTATCGAGCTTCCAATTCAAGTTGGTCCAGTTATGCAATACACCACTTATCATGTCCTTGATCTAGACCTCCCTTACAATCTTCTTCTCAACCGACCATGGATCCATGCCATGCAAGTTGTCCCATCTACCTATCATCAATGCTTGAAATTCCCATTTAATGGAATGGAAGTTATGATACAAGCTGATCCTCAACCCTTTGAATCTTGTCATTCACTCGAAGCTTCATGCCCCCACTCCCATTACTGTCCAGGAGTAGAAATGGGGCCACCACCAGCATCCTCATCTAATCCATCATCTAATTCATCACCCATCACCTCATCCACTCCATCTTCTACATCTGATTCCACTATCACCAAGGTCTAGATCATTGACAAGGGATGTGGTGAGTATGAGATGCATGCTTCTTTGAAGGTGGCAACCATGCCACCCTCACCACACATATGGTCAACCCTCCAAATCTACACAAAAGAAAGAACAAAAGATAGTCACCTTGAGCTCCAAAAATGTGGGAACTAGCACTTATGTATCTCCCATGTTACCACAATATATGCCTGAAGATGATATAAGTCAATGGATATATCGTGAAGAACCTGGACCTACTCCTCCTTTAAAGGAATGTTTTCAAGAAATGTATCCTTGGCCCTTTAAGTACATTGAGAAACACAATTATCAAGGGGGAGGTCTTGGTCTAGAAGAGCTAGGAAGAAAGTAATCGATTGACACTTTTGTACGTCCGAATAATTCAAGCTTAGGCTATGATAAAAAGAAAAAGGGTCCCGCAACATCGACTAGTACTTCTAATAATGTCAGTGTAGGCAATGGTATTTTGGAAGCTATACCCGAAGAAGAATTTATCATACATGCGTACAATGATGTAGATCACGTAGACCTTTCCTCCATGTTTGAATGCCTATCTGTTTGCACCATCATCCTTTCCCTTCACCATCTTGAACTCATAGATTGGGACCTCTGTGAAAGCACACCTACCAACTCACTTACCTCAATGGATACCTATTTACACCTCATGGGATTGGGGGAAGATGAACACCCTAGTCGCAAAAATAAGAAAAAGAAAAATCCAAAAGGGTCACCTAGTGAAAACCTACTTGAGGCACTTCTTCATTCAGAAAAATTCGAAACAAATGATGTATCTAAAGGTGAAAACCTCTGTGAGGCACTAGAAGATAGGGACATTCATCTTCCTCTTATGGGAACATAGTTGTCTAAATGATCATCCATTCTGGTAGAGGAAACACAAGAAATCAATTTGGGAACCGAAGAGAATCCCAAAATCACCTATGTAGCCAACGCATTATCAGAAGAAGAGTATTCTACTATCTCCAAGCTTCTTATGGAAAGCAAGATCAATTTTGCATGGGCATATTTGAACATGCCTGGGTTAGACCCTACCTTAGTGGTACACCATCTAGATGTACATCTTGATGCAAAACCAGTTAAACAGAAGCTTCGCAAAATGCACCCGCAAGTCGCCCTGTTGGTCAAGAAAGAATTAGAAAATTTGTTGGAATCCAAATTTATAAGACCCATTGATTGCTCTGAGTGGATCTCCAACATCGTGCCAGTAGCCAAAGATAATGGGGATGTCATAATATGTACAAACTTTCGTGATCTTAACAAGGCTTGTCCTAAAGATGATTTTCCTCTATCGAACATAGATATGCTGGTTGATTTAACTACGAGACACAAGATGCTATACCTCATGGATGGCTTTTCTAGATACAATCAAATCAAGATTGCACCTAAGGACCAACATAAGACGGTCTTCACCACACCTTGGGGTATGTTCTATTATAATGTTATTCCCTTCGGTCTTAAGGACATGGGGGAAACTTACCAATGAGCAATGACTGTCATCTTTCATGATCTTATCCACATCATCATGGAAGACTATGTTGATGATTTGTTAGGAAAATCAAGAACTAGAGCAGAACACCCTACTGTCCTAAGGGAAATATTTGAATGGCTAGAGCACTACAAGTTGCACCTTAATCCAAAAAAGTGTTTGTTTGGGGTTACATCAGGAAAGTTGTTGGGCTTCATTATCCCTAGGAGAGGTATAGAAGTAGATCTAGCCAAGTCAAAGAAATTATGAATATGCCTCCACCTCGCAATCTAAAATAGTTAAGGAGTCTCCAGGGTAAGCTACAATCCATCAAAAGATTCATAGCATAGTTAGCTGACAAGTTTTAACCATAAACCCACCTAAAAAAGAATATTTCCTTCAAGTGGGATCTTATGTGTCAGCAAGGTTTTGACAAGATTAAGGAGTATTTGCCTCATCCTCTTGTCCTTATGCCCACAATTCTAGGGAATCCACTCTTATTGTACAACTCAGCTACCTCAATAGCACTAGGGGCACTACTAGCACAACATGATGAGTCATCCAGAGAATGAGCAATCTACTATATCAGTCGAACCTTAGTTGACTATGAAGTCAACCATTCTTCAATGGAGAAGGCCTGCCTCACTATAGTTTTATGTTCATAGAAGCTTAGACATTACATGCTTAGTCACCCAGTCAAGTTAATATCAAAAGTTGACTCGCTTAAGTATTTACTATCCAGAGCAACTTTGACTAGTCGAATGGCTAAATGGGTCATGTTGTTGAGTGAATTTGACATAGAATATGTGGATCACAAAGCTATTAAGGGTCAGGTAATAGAAAATCAATTAGAAAAAGCTCCTCTGGTTGATGCACATCCTTTGGTAATAGAATTTCCTAATGAGGAGGTCTTTCCAGTAGCAGAAGCCACCACATGGACACTATATTTTGATGGATCGTACACACATAATAGATCGGGGGCAGGCATCCTGTTTGTCACCCCCCAAGGTGATTATATCCCAAAGTCATTCAAACTAGCCTTTCCATGCACAAATAATATAGCAAAGTATGAGGCTCTTCTCACCGGCCTTAGAATCACAATCAAATGGAATATCACCTACTTAAGGGTCTTCAGTGATTCACAAATAGTCATCAAACAACTCAATGGTGAATTCTTAACAAAGGATGAGAAGTTGTTACCATATAAATGCATGGTCGATGACTTTAAGAAGTTTTTTACCTCTTTTTTTTTATTTGACCAAATCCCCAAAATACAAAACAAAGCTGCTAATGTGATAGCTATAATTGGTTCCTTACTTGACATGCCCAACAATTGGACAAAGTGTGAATTCTTGGTTGAACAACTTTTAATCCCTGCATATATGTCCCTGAGAGTGAGATGGTGTGTGAGATCATAGGTCCTGCATCCCCATGATATCATGAGATCTATGCTTATCTTCATGACAACATCCTACCTACTAACCTTACCTACAATCAACGCAAGTCATTCATCCAACGTACATCTCAATACACCATTGTAGGTGATACTCTTTATCGTCGTGAATATGATGAAACTCTTCTTTGGTGTTTAAACAAAACCGAAGCTCCCACCACATTGAAAAAAGTACATAGTGGTGTTTGTGGGGCCCACTCAAATGGCATGGCCTTAGCTAAGAAGATTCTCAAGGCTGGTTATTATTGGGATACATTGGAGCATGACTCTTGTGACTTCATGAAGAAATGCTTACCTTTCCAGCAAAATGCGAACTTGGTACATGCTCCTACTCAAGATCTGCAACCCATCATAGCACCATGGTCATTTTCTCAATGGGGTTTTGATTTAGTCGAAAAGGTATACCCTCCATCCTTTGATGGCCACACCTTCATTATCACTGCCACTGAATATTTCACCAAGTGGGTGGAAGCCATATCACTATGCCAGATAACATGTACTCAAATATCCAAGTTCATCCTTTACCATATCCTCTACAGATATGGCATCCCCTCCACCATCATTTTTGACAATGGTAAACCATTCAAAAACTAGGTTGTAAAAGAGCTATGTAACACCTTCCATATCCAACACCAGTGGTCCACACCCTATTACCCCCAAGGTAATGAACAAGCATAATCCACTAACAAAACTTTGGTTAAAATCTTGAAGAAGGTTGTCAATAGTACTGGCCGAGATTGGCACCTCCACATCCACCCCGCCCTTTGGGCTTATCACAGATCCATACGCACACCCACTGGTGCCATTTCGTATTCCATTTTTTATGGTGTTGAAGCCATCTTTCCAATCTAAGTCAAGATTCCAATCTTGAGAATATCTTTGAAGAATCTCATCACTAAAGAAGACTCGCGGGTTGCTCACCTCACTCAATTGGAGCTCCTAGATGAAAAGATGATCAAATCATATAATCACCTTCAGGCGTGTCAGAATCATCTCAAGAGAAGTTGCAACAAGAAAGTCCTCCCCCACCAATTTAACATTGGAGATCTAGTTCTTAAAGAGAATTGGTGTACCCAATAGGACTGAGACAACAAAGGAAAGTTTGAACCTAATTGGTTGGGTCCTTATGTTATTACAGAAAAATAGAGATCCAAGGCCTACTGCCTTGCCACACCTGAAGGAGAGCCCCTCGAAGAGCCTATCAACATCATGCACCTGAAGAGGTTCTATACCTAAATTAGCTAGGTCTTCCCATCCTGCCACAATCTGAGAAAATATAAAAAAAAATTAAAAATTAGAAAAAATCCAAAAAATAGTCAAGAGAAATAAATTTGTCCTATGGTGAAAACCACCCTTGTTAGCACCTTGGATAAGTACAGTTGGTGAAAACCTAGTAATAGGAATCATCTATAAAGATCTTAATCATTATCTACCTTGTGTCCTAGTTATTACATGTCTCCATCCATCCTATTCTTACATCCTATCCTATCCTATCACTTCATCTACATCCCGACCTTGGCCACTTGGTATGTTTTGATTGAGCATTGGACGATTATCAACTATCCATAATCCTGAGCTTTTCCATCCTAATCTAAACTTAATTCAGTCATTCATCATCATTTAGAATCCTTCATCATGTCGGTCTCCACTTAGATCTCATCCAGTCATGTCAGTCTCTTTGGTTTTTTTTGAACTACGTTGCCCCTGTGCTTTCACGTAGGCAAGGCTAATCATTTCATCCCCCCCAAGGGAATTTTGACCATCTCATTTTGGCCATCCATCATCTGTCTCCATCATCCCCTTTGTGCTCTTATCCATATTCGGTTGTCGTTTTTCTTTTCCGAACTACGTTGCCCCTACGCTTTCATGTAGGAAAGGTCAATCTTTTGATCCACCCTTGAGGCTTTGTTGTCATGTCATCAGTCTCCATTGGTCCTCTTTCCACTTTTATCCATGGTCTTTTCTTGAACTACAATGGCTTTGCACTTTCACATAGGCAAGGCTAATCTTTTATCAGCCCCCGAGCCCCTAGGTCATTAGGGTGTGTCAGTCATGTGTCAGTCTTTTGTCTTGTCTCTTGTGTCATGTTGTCAAGTATGCCCTTATCTAGCTTGTTCTTCACAAACGGGATCCTCTAGTATCAAAAGATATAATTAGTGTAAAAAATATTGTATCATGTGGGTCACCTTAGTTTAGTATCCATCATCGGTCTCAATAGGATGCATCCTTCCTAAAAGACCTTATCAATCCCATCCATCCTCTCGATCCTATGGCAAAGGATTTTTGAACTTGATTGTGATCTTTTAATGCTTTTGGATTTTGTTTATTGTTTGAGATCCCTATTATAACTAGTCAAGGTCACCATAATCTATCATATCATGGTGTGTTTTGATGGGTTAACATAGGGGCATAGCTTGATCATTTATTATTGTTGTCTACTAGGTTGTCCCACGTAGTACCCACCAGGATCTCCAAGATCTTGTGTTACGTTAGTACATCCCCTTGTGCTTGTGGTTATCCCAATGCCTAGCCTGACCAAAGTCTTTTTCACTTTGGGGTGTTGGGATAACCTTGTATGATGTGTTTGTTTTATGCATTAGATGCTAACTTGCCTTGGTTTTATATACCCCGGCACCTGGTGTCTTATGCTATAGCAAAAATGAATGCTCTAAACATGGAAAATTTAAAATAGGATTGCATTTCATAATCAATTTCGTTGCACTCATCAATATCTATTAACCTATGATTTTGGTTGTGAAAATATTCACCTTCTCTTTCTCCTGTTCTTCTCCGGATATCAATGGTTTTCGATGGGTGCAATTTCACACCATCTACCCATGCAAGTTATTATTGACACTTATGCTTATGTTCATTACATGATGCATTATAGGTTCATTGCATTTGCATTATTATATTATATTAAGTTGTTAGGTCAATCATATTTAGTTTTTCTAAGCATCTTAGATTCATTTTTATATCCATACATTTCCCTCTTAATTTATATCATTAACATATTACATGCATCACCATATTACATGCATCGCCACCTGCATCACAAAATGTTGAGTTCATATCCATCATACATAAAATTATAAAACATGCATCGCATCCTACATTACACACGTTAGTTGCATCCATATAAGTATTAATATATAACATCATAAACATAAATCATCATCACCCATCATAACATCATACACATATGCACAAATAGAATCATCCATCATATACATAACATGGTGTCAATAAGGGTTGTCGCATATCATATAAATATCAAAATCATATATCCATCACATAGTCCATAATAATGTGCATCAATATCATCAAAATACATATCCATCATATACATCATAATCACAAAATAAAGTACCAGTATAAGGATCTGAATAAAGTACTCTGTACTATCCACCCTGCACCTATCAAAATCTAATATCCTGTCATCTACCAAAAGAGTTTCCCACATCTAACCTTTGTGGACAGTTGAGCACCCTGCGAGGGAGGGTCCCATGTGACTCACTGTATCCTCAGGTCTGTGTCCCTAATGTCTGAGATGGCGTAAGCATTTAAGGAGCCTATCGTACATAATGAAACATGTTTTTTGCCAGATCTAGAACCGCATGTTGATAAGCAATCATCTAGTAGGTCGCCTCCCTCATGTACTCATAACTCTCTGTAGTCTGATATTTGATGGCATTATGCTCATGTCTATATCTTTCTCGATCTCTCCTAATGACTCCCCACTCTTTTGTCCATGCATCCTATGCCAACCTCAGTTGATCTCTCTCTGCTGCTAGTCGTGACATATGCTCTGTGGCCCTATCCCTCTCATCCTACATTTTTTCCTGCATAGCCTATATTTGTGCCTACAATCTCTACACCTCTAGCACTGTCTCGCCCCCCTCACCCTGTGTTTCCTGTGCCTGACCCTATTCCACATCTCTCTCCGCGATCTCTACCTGAGCCACTGATGCATCCCTCTCCCCCTATAGGGTCTACATCTATCTTTTTGCAGCATCCCTCTCCTCCTACATCACATGTACCTGTGTCTATGCTTTGTCTCTCTCCCCCTAGAGGGCTTGCACCTTTGCATGCACTATGTCCCTCTCTCTTTGCACAATCTCTAACCGGGCCTCTACTACCTCTATCCTCACCCTCGCATCCCCAAGTGTTGTTTATGTCATAAACACCCTATCCTAGATCTCAATCCTCTCCCTCAACAACCCCATCACATGTACCCTCAACTCCTCCATCTCCCTCTCGGCCTGCTACTGACCCTCTGTTGGGACCTGATCTGTTGCCCCTTTGGGCTCCTACTATCCCCTGGCCTATGCTATGGTCATCACTGCCTGTAGTCTATCCCAATCCTAGGTCACCTTGGTTAGCTCACCATGTACTCCCTTCACCTCTGCTTTCAAATCATCTCTATCCCTTTCTGCATCATGTACCTATGAGGTCAGGTGAACCACAATGAAACCATAATCCCTTTGTCCCTATATCTAAACTCTATGCAACTCAGCCTCTACAACCCTTAGCCTTTGCTCTATCATTTGTAGCCTCACCTGGGGCCCCCTCAACAATACAATAAGGTCCTTAGTTGTTGCACCTAATACCATCACCAATAGCTCCACCATGAGAACGTCAACGTCCATAGCATCCTCCTAAGACTCACGCTCCTGCTCATCCTTGCTCGCCACCCGAACTATCCTCGGTTGTCCCCTCCTCCCCACCTTCATCTATCATCCTACAAATCTCACCTCCCCCTCAGGCTCCTCTCTCTCCTCACTCATCCCCATTGCTGGCTTAGAGGACTCCTGCTTAGCTCTGATCTCCACCTAGGCCCTCCTCCGCTGTCTCCTTCTCATCCTCTCTAGTTGTCATGTGGCCCCAGCCTCACCCTATCCTCCATCCTTTGTCCTACATCCCTTGCATCCTCCTACTGTCCTACTACCCTAGCTACCTCTTGTCCTCTCCTCTGCTATCCCATAGCTCCCTCCTCCACCTCAAGCACATCCAACATCTCCACCTCCAGCCCTCTCCCATCTCCCTGCTGCCCCACTATCCCTACTTCCTTTGCATTGATCCTCACTCTAAGCTTCCTCCATTATCTCCTCATCCTCTCTCGTTGTCCTATTCCCATGGCTGCTCTCTATCCTCCATCCTACTATCTTGTAGCCCCCACATCCTCCTAATTCCCTGCTGCCCCAACTACCTCCTATCCTCTCCTCTATTGTCCCCTCCCCCCTCTCCTCTGACTAACCAATCATTGCTCATCCTCTCATCCAAAGGCCCCCACAATGGGCTCCTTAGGTGTAATCCTCTCCCACTAGTGGTTGTGGAACCACCTGGCGTATTTCCCTTTCACCCCTACATCTACCTCCCCAGTGGCCCTCCCCGAGTAGGGCACTAGATGTAATGTCTCCCAGTGACCTCTAGAAAACCTCAAAAAAATTGGGTCTCCCCATGGCCACTCTGAGATGAGCCATTGAAACATGTCTGGACCCTACGGGATATCCTTTACAATCCCAAACTGTCTAGCCACTTTGTCTAGCCTATGTGCCTCCACTATGTGAGGCTCCCTCCCGACTAAGAAGCATCTGGTTGTGAAGTAGTCTCGTTGTCTCCCCTCATCCTCCCTCCATCTCGTAAATCATCAAAACATGTACGGCCACCACACTATGTAATCCTCCTGAAGGTCATCCAAGGTCCTCCTCCATCTATATACACCCCCTGGCCCTCATAATGCAAAACATAGCCCTCATCTTGATCATACCACCACGCTACATTCATTGTCTCATTCACTTGTCCTGTCCTCACCACTCCTGGCCTGGTGATACTAATGTCTTCCCAGGCCCATACCTATAATAGTGTTACCTGTGTCACGCTAAGCACCTCTTGGTAACATATGATGTGCATGTCTCTATAAAGATGTTCTAGTATGCATGTACCCCATGAAAACTTCTCCTCTCTCCCCTCAACAATGTGATGAATCACCTCCATAAATCTCAAGCTACAGAAGCGCCTACTCCAGTCTTGCAACAGTAATCCACTGATCATCCCACACAGATATAGTGGTAATGGTGGTACCCTCAGTGACAGGCATTGATCCACATCCAACCTCCCTCTCTGCACAAGTAGGTCATCTCACCCAAACAACACCCATACAGTGTGATCTAGCTCTGCCCCCATCGATGTCACCTCACTCACTAAGCACCCTACTATGGGAAGCCTCAGAATGTGCCATACATCATCTAGTGTCACTGCCATCTCCTCCATTGGAAGATGGAAAGTTGATGTCTCTAAGCTCCATCGCTCTATCAATGCTATCAACATAGCTTGATGCACTCTAATCGTCGAGTAGCCTAATAGGTCAGCAATCTTTCCTGCTCCAAAGTTGTGTGATCCACTTCGGTCATGGTCGTTGTTGTCACTATCAACACCTTTGAGTGCCTCTCGTGTGTCTACAGTGAGTCAAAACTCTACATCCATAACAATCCCACATGTCAATACTCTTATCTTTTCCATCTCTCTCCCGACCCCAGGCTATCGTTTTCCTAATATTTCCTCTCCCCATCTTCTGGCCTATCTTTTTCTCATCTTTTGCCCAGTTTTTTCTATCTTTTCTTCCCTTCCCCCAGGTGATCCCCCCTTTCTTTAGCGGATCCACCTTGATTGACGGGTGAACCCACCCCGACCTGGGGAAAACCCACCCCAACTCAGTGAGCGGACCCGCCCCTAGCTCAGGGTGGACTCACCCCGGATTAGGGTGAGCCCACCTCAGCTCGGCAGGCAGACCTACCCCTAGCTCGGGGCAGACCCGTCCTAGCTTGGGGTGAACCCGCCCTGGGATGGGTGGACCCACCTAGGGATGGACGAACTCACTAGGGTGGGGTCACCCCAATATCCCCATTTTCCTCTTTTTTTTGGGTTTTTCCCGACTCAGGGCAAGCCCACTTCCCCTTTTGTCCTCCCTGCCCTTTTTCGGGCATTTGTGTTTATTTTTTGGGGTGCATTTACCCTTTTGTTGGGAAAATCTAGCACCCCCTTTCCCTCTAACAGGTGGTTTTTCCTACCCATTAGGCAAAATCAAAATTTTTCCCCAACCCATTTTTCTAAACTAACCCAAAAACAAAACCCAAATTTTCAAAGAAGCCTAAACAATAAAAGGTACATACAAAATGCTTAAAATCAAAAAGGGGGTTTTGAACCTAACCTGGTGTGGAACCGCATGCTTTTGGAAAAACTGTCGTACCTCATCCCCCCGGTGGATAATGTCCAAGTCATAGTCCTTCAGCATCTTGTCTCCTTATCTCCTTCCTCTCCTCTTCTCTCTCTCTCTCACTCAACTGCTACTGTGCAAATGAGGAATGGTAATTTCTCAAATTACCTTATATAATTTTCCCCTCCCTTTTTAACCTTTTTAAGTGAAAGGTATTTTTTTCCCTTTTTTTAAAATTATTTTCCTCCAACTAATTCTCTAACTTCCTGGGGCCACCGTTTGCAAACCGTGTGTCCGTTTGACTCCATTCAAAAGTCAAATCTACCTGGATTTTTAGGCTCTATCCAACCGTTCCTTCCATTTCTTCCTATCAAGAAGTCACCCAGGGCCCCTTTTTTCTTCCCCAACTGCCCTCTCGAGGGGGCATACCCTACCATTTTCACCATTCCTCTGTCATAGTCATTCCCTTGCAAGATTGGGGAATTTCCCTTCATTCCCCTCCGTTTGGGAAGTTCACGCATCTCCTCCCATGCTGGGGCATCATTTTCTAGTCGCTTCCTCTATAGAGTCATCTACATTTTCTTTTCTTCGAAACACTATTATTCTAACAATATTTCAAAGAGGGAGAAAATGTAGACATCCAAATTTGACCACTTCTGCATGGTCAAACTCGTCTGCTTCATTTGGCTATTTCATCAATATTAATTAAATAAGTTATTTAATTAATATTTCACCTTCTGCCTAAGATTCTTAAAGTATTTGATTTAACTATTAAATACTTTACCTTACACCTTTTCCTCTCTAAATTAAATAAACATATCAATTTATTTAATTTAGTCATTTGACCTTTTTTTGAATTAAGTCAATTTTAAATTCTTCCTTTTTCTCTCTCCTTGTCACATCCTCCATAATCCTCTTCTAAATTTGGATTAATTTAATTAATTCATGATTAGAATGTGCACACCCTTAATCAGGGATTAATGTCACATCCTCCAACTTTTGCCACTTGCTTCTAATCTCTTATTAATTTCCTTAATCATGTATTTGCACAACCTTAATCTAATCCCTTTACTACATTTAACATATCTTTTTAGTCAACCTTCACATTTTCCACATTTGGCATTGACCCTCTTCCCCGTGTGAATTTTTAATTCACATTTATTCATCCAATATTTCTCTCTTCCCCATGTGAATTTTTAATTCACATTTATCCTTCCAAGACTCTCCTTATTCCCATGCAACTTCTAGAACCTATGACTTGTCACATCACTCACATGTGTCAAAATCCTACCTTCTTGGGAACCTTGTCTTATCCACAAGATTCTTCCAATCATGTGAATTTTTAATTCACATTTATTTCTCCAACTACTTTCCTCTTCCCCATGGAGATTTCTGAGGAATACTAAAATTCCTTAAGTGTCACTTTCATTCTCACTTGGGGACAAGAAGTTCTTTTTTGAGGAAATCTTCTCATTTCCCAAAGTACTTTCAAAGTACTTGTCCTTCTTCTGCATCCTTTGTCCTTCCTCCACATCATTTATACCATTTTCATCTCATCATGTCTCTTTGACACTTCACCCTCCACATGTTAAGATGTGAGGGCTTGTGACTCCTCAACTCACCATAGCCCTCCATCTTGGCCATGGTGGCTCAATCCAAGTCGTTGAATTCTCTAGAGAATTCAACTTCCTCTATAAATACCCTCCTTTTTCATTCATTAAGGGACCTTAAGCATTTTGTATCAAACTTATGCTCTTGTGTTATTCAAACAATAATCAAGCATTTCCTTGCATTCAATCCATTTTACGTACTTACCTCCATTCCATCATCATGGCATACTTAGTCTAGATCTCATCCCACCTTGCATCCATTTCTCATCAAAATTGCCATCCAAGGAGCACATATTTCCAGCTACACCAAGGGCCAACCAAGAAGATCAGCATGAAAGGTATAATCAATTCCATTGTTATCTTTCTTTTGTACTTTACTTAGGCTAATCGTTGAGGTGGTCTTGTGTTTCTTTATTTTGCATTTCTAGTTAGGTTTTTCATATTTAGATAGGATAAACACTTGCACACACTATTATTCACCAAAGTGATGCTTTTGCAAAAGCATCGCCATAATTGAAAAAAGTGTTGCCATAATTGAAAAAAGTGTTGCCATAATTGAAAAAAGCATTGCTATAATGTAAAAGTGTTGTTATATTGCTATAGTGACACTATTGTTTTCTTTCTTTTATAGTCTATCTTAGAATGGGACCATATCTTTGTCATACGGAATTCTTTTTCAAAGCTTTTTTTTAAAATGGGGTAGAATTTCATGCTCTACTTAATGTTATAGGTTTTTTTCAATTTTGGTGGAGTTAAATTTTCCATTTTTGCACCTAAAGTCAAATCACATTACAACTTGGTTTAGGTTATAGTTTTTTAATGCTTAATCATTTATCTAACCCTAACATCTTCTTGTTTCCTTGACTTCATCTAACATTTGGAACATGGATTGCAAGTTTGAAGAGGAGCACGGAGTACTTAATTTAAGAAAAAGGCATTTAAATATTATAATTGTAAAAAGTGTTTTGACACTTTTGGGGAAATTATAACCCATTTATCATGCTTTTCATTTTATGCTTTAGGACCACACGAATTTTCATTTGGGTTTAAAAATAACACTCAAACAGGACTAAAATTAAACCCTCATTTCATCATTTTATTTTGGGTTTAAAATAGGACAAAACAACTTAACATTTCATTTGGTGTGCATAAAATGAATTCATTTTAGCTTTAGGAGTTAAAATTAATGAGTGTTTGTTGTGTTTTGATTTAAATTTTTTTTATTGAATGTTTATGCAATTCTCTCGCACCACTCGACAATCTTGAGAAATAGAAACATTCCTTAACACTTTGTATAATCACCTACATCTTTCAAATTTGGATTAAAAATGAACCCCTTGGTAGTGTAGGGAAAATGCATGGTATGTGTTCTCTCCTTGTTTCATGCGAACTTGGATGATTGAACTACAAACATACTTCCTTGATATTTTTTATCTTTAGAGGGCATTCCTCCCCACTTCGAAAGGAGGGAACGACCCAAGTGATAATGAGCTAAATCCAAGCTCTTTCAAGTCCCTATATAAAAACGTGTTGTGATGAAATTCATTAACAACAAGTGTGAATGTGTCATATCAACAAGTTCCACCCTTAGTATCCATGTGATATGTGAATATCTCTTCCTAGGAAAGGACTGGGAGGCCCCTTGATTCTCCATAATCTTGAGCTAATCTTGCCATATTGCCACCTTGAACAAAAGCCCATATTATAAACCAACTATTTATAAGCCAAAATATTTAATGATTGTTGGTGCAAGAACGGACATTTTGAAGCCACCCCACATTTTTACTATTCATTGTTGAAACAGAAAAATACTTAGGATCTTCGGATCTTTAGGATTTTGAGATTTGGTGGTCCCAAGAAGTGTGTGTCGTGGAGGGGAGCTAGTGTCGCCAAATCTCTAACTGTTCACATTGTCTTAGTGTTTGGAGATATTTGAATGGGGACACAATAAGTATGGCCATTCAACCTAGGTGGTAAATGATTGGTTCAGTTTAATACTTTTCTTGGTTCCAAAACATTACAAACAAATATTTACAATCTTCCTCAAAATTTCAAACCCTTTGGTCTAAATATGGATACCTTTTAAAAAGGCCTTGATATTAATGCTTGTCCTAAGGATTTCTATCCTTAGAGATTTCTAAATATCTTGACTTATATGTCAATCTATATTTCCCAAAGTCAACATAAGCAACTATGCCTTCAACCTTATGATTTTCGCAAAATGGACATGTGAAATTTATGATGTTTTTGACATAGACATTTAGTTTGAAAACATAATCAAGACGAGTGTTTGTGGTAAAAGAAACTCACTTAAGCAAGATAAGTTGACAAATTTAACCCCACATGACCATTTAGAGACCGATCACTCTCGTTGAACAACCAAACCTTACGCCCGCTATCATACAAGGAAAACATTGCAAACATTGAGTCTAGAATCATTGAGTTCTATTGTCCAACTCATTGACTTCCATTATCCAAAATCATGAAGTTTCACTTTACCAAAATCATTGGATCCTATTTGAAAAATCATTTGAATTCAAAAATCATTGAGTCCTTAGGGTTTGATCACTTTAGAGGTAAAACATTAAAACATAGATTTTTGGTACCCACTTTCTTTCAAGCACTTCTAGGGTTTTTCACCTAAAAGGAGAAAGATGGGTCCAAAAATGCTTATGTTTACATTCAAAGATTAGTGTGATATTGATGGAATATGGATGCAAAATTCCTAGATAGAATGCTTGAATGCAAGAAATGAATGAGATTGATTAATGAATAAAAACTAAGGAAAACAACATATTTGAAAACACAATGTGTAATACAAAATTACCTAAAAAATGAATGGAAAACTGCAACAGAAATGTATCAGATTGAAAGTGTACACCTGGAACCTTGAAGAAGATTGGAAATTGCTTCTGAAATATTGTCGATGCTAATTTTCAGCCCTGGAGGGACTCGTTTTCCATTTTGGGTGAATCAGTCCCAATTCTACCAAACTATACTAGAACTCATTTCTGACAAAAGGGTATCTAAAAATGTAAAAATCCAAAAATTAACCTTGGGATGGGACTCATTCACCACCCATGGTGAATGAGTCCACTTTTGAATTTCTGGATTTTCAAAGGTGGATTCTGAAGCTTCTGATCTGCACTTTGATGCCCTACAGGTGTCCGCTTCCGAAACTCTGATTTATGGGTCTGAAAATCATTTTTTGTTGAAATTTTGACTTGTTGAATTAAGATAAGACTTGAGCAACCTTGCAACTTGATCTTCAATGATTTCCAAGCTTCCAAGAGTCCTAAATTTGTATACAAACAAGACAAAAGAGATATGTTGAATGTTAGGGCATGGGGGTTTGCCTCAGTCAAACCCCATTTAGGTAATTAAACCAAAATGATGAAAGAATAGAATGAAACATGCAATAATGGAATAGATTACCATGCCATGATGATAGATCTTGAAATTCTGCAACAAAACATGTAGAATCTTTCCTTGGATGTCTTAGGAAGCTAAATTAATGACTTGTAATGTGAAAGCCCTAGCTTGCTTGACTTGAGATAGAAGATAGATGATGAATGAATTATGTGAATGAGTTAAGAGAGGTGCTTTTATAGGCAATTCACTTTATTTTCCCGTTAATTAGATCGCTAAGGCTGACATGGAGAAAAATTAAACTTAAAACCTATTTTTCCCTGCTTAAACCCTAAAAATGGCTCAAATGGGACTCCTTAGCCACTAATGGCAAATGGGTCCCATAGGGGCCATTTTTGCTAGCTGAAATGTTGAGAAGTAAGAAAATTAGGTTTATACATGATGACTATGTCGGGTATTTGATCAATTTAAGCCTCGAGATGCACAATATGGGTTAATAGGGGCCTATTAGTGATGATGTAAAACTCAATTGTGGCTTGGGACACAAAATTCAATGTGAAAGTGTGATTAAGTACACTTTACAACACTAAAATGAGATCTACATAGACTAGGAAGGCACAAGAACCAATGTGAATGTGGGGTACATTACAACATTAGTTTATCATTAATTTTATTTTACAAGCCTTCTAAATTGATGTGAGGATGTATTACATTTTATAATGTTTAATTAGGAAGAAATAGGTTCATTAAGTCTAGAAAAGCATGAAATTCCTTTACAAGACTTTACAACACCTTTACAAGACATCATTAAAATCATGTTATTCAATTTGCAAGGGTCCAAGACCTAGTGTGGATGCATAAAATTCCTCACAACACTAGATTAAGACCCCATTAAGTTCATTTTATCATGAATTAATCCCATTTCAAGCAAAAGGTACTTTTTCCTACGACACAAGCATGTTTCTCACTACCTTGGTCTTGGAAAACAAAAGTTCATTCTAGGTCAACATTGGGTCAAACATTTCATCCATCCTTAATCATATTTCATCCTTCACTTCACCAAACTTTGGAAACTTTTGAACACACCAACACTTTGGACTTAGACATCAATCAACACAAACCCTAACTTAGATACTTTGTGTGTGAAATGGATCCTTTTCCATGCACTTAGTTGAGTTGTTTATCACATTTTGTGAACAAGTTTATCTTAAAGGTCACAAGTCTACCCTAAAGATTTCTAAGTTTCTACCACAATTGTTGAGGATAAAACTCAAGATCCATCCACCAATGAGTTAGATGGCATACCTCAAGAATTTATTCCAAATAATTATCAAAATCTTTCACCAAAGTGTAGTAATGGTCCTTTCCAAGGCATATTGACATCCTTTTACCTCATGGAACTATAGATATAGAAGGAATCCTCAAATCAACACTTGATCCAAATTCACTTAAAGATCAAGAAAATATTGAGCCAATACCCATGCCTAATGAGGACATTCAAGAACCCTTTGCAAGTGATCCATCCTTTGAAATTGACCCATGTCAAGAACTTAAGCATGTCGAAATAAATTCCAAAATTAATCAAGAT
This sequence comes from Sequoia sempervirens, assembly GCA_007258455.2. NCBI lineage: Eukaryota > Viridiplantae > Streptophyta > Pinopsida > Cupressales > Cupressaceae > Sequoia > Sequoia sempervirens. The sequence goes on from VDFB02270651.1 coordinate 765,169,723, forward strand.
CAAGGATCCATATCTCCAAGATACTACCATAATCTAATGGGTGTTTTCCAATCCATACCAGATGTCACAAATAATGATCATATCCATATATCACATACTCCTCCATATACCCATGAGATGCTAACTCTTGATGGACATGTAGAAGATCTTCATCTAAAACAAGAGACTCATACTCTTGATATCATTACCAAGGAACAAGAGTCTCCAACTCTTAATATTTTTACACATGATCAAGGCATAGAAAAATCCATAGATATATTATAAATTGATCATGAAGAAGACCTCTATATAGATGGTAAATCAGAAACATCCTTTGAAGAGCAAGCACAAATGGATCATGAGGAAGACTCTTATTTGGAATTTAGAGCTTCAACACCTTTTGAAGAAGCATCAAAATTAGATACATCCTCCATACAAATTGAAGAATGTGAGTATGAGGATATCGAGCATTGTAAAGAATCAACAAAGCTAAACCATCTTGAACAACAAGGAAATGATTTTTCAGTAGCAGAATCAAAGCATGTATGTAATAATCTCATAATATTGGGGGAAACTTTATCTAGTGCAAACACCAACATGGAGAGCATGAAGAGTCCTTACGACAAAGTAGCTACCAAGACTCCAACCATTCATATCATGAATCGTCATCCACGCATCTTTCCACCCACTAATTGGGACCAACCACAAGAAAGAGCTCTATATCAAAGAAAAGAAAAAATTATTGAAGAAAAATAATTAACAAAGAAAAATGGACAAGAAAAAATTGAATGGATACTAAAAATAAATAAAGAAAACTATCCCTATCACACTCCATTGGTCAAAGAACCTATGGGGAAAAATCAAAAAGGGAAGTTCATCCATCAAAAGTGTTTGTCAATACAAAAGAAAGCTTCAAGAGTAACCTACAAAGTATACGAAGAAGTTGGTCCCAATCGAATCTCCATATCCACCCATCATTGCTCATCATCCCAAGTTTGGAGAATCAAAGATTCCAAACTGTCAACCAATCCATCTACATATTTTATCACTCAACGCATGCCACCATCCACTTTGACATCCATGGTATCCAACTCTTGTATTGACCGTGTGTTGGTGGCAACTCTTTATCATAAGGACTCTAAGGGCACTCTATCACGATGTGTGCATATAGGTAAGGTTAACTGTGATATCAATAAAGAAGATAAGAGAAGTCAGGGGTTACATTCAAGTGCCTGTATCCTAACAAAGCAAATCCTCCTAGCAAGATATCATTGGAACATCATGACAACAACATCTATATCAGCACCAAAAACATCTACATCAGCACGACTGGGTGGTTTGACATGAGCATAAACTTTCAAAAAATCAAGAAAAAAGTCAAGAGAAAAATTGTCCTCTAGTGAAAACCACTTTGGTGGCACTTTGGACAAGTACCATGATGAAAACCTAGAAAACAAGCATCATGAGTAGAATCGAGCATCTATGTGCACCATTTTAGGTGGAGGCATCTCATCCCATTCATAATAAATCCCACATTCCATCCATCTTATCCATAATAAATCTAGGAACCCTTCATTATCCAATCCATTTTTCATCCCATTTGACTTATCTTGATCTTGGAAAAAGTTTGGTAGGTACTTCACACTTGCTTATGATAAACTTCTTGACATGGGTCACTATCATTGGTCCTATCCTAACCATCATTATTTGAGCCATAAGGCATTGTCTAAAGAGGCATACTCTATCCAAACATGTTATCCTATCCCAAGATAATCCTTCGCATCCTTCGCATACCCATCCATTAATCTATTCATTTATTCATGCATCCACCCACATCATTCCACACATTGCTAGACACTGGGGGTAGATACTTACATCATGCTCTAGGAATAAATCTTGAGCTATATCCTATAACTTATGTTGTGATGTAAATATTTTCTGACATGAAATCAAATTGGACAAATCATTTGTAAGCAAAGATCTAAATCACAAGCCCATGGCACATTTTGACTAGATGTTCCTTATCAAGCTTTATCTTTCTATCAAACATTAACAATCCATATTAGTTGAATCTACCTTGCACTTCAACACCACATCAACTCATTCCAACAAACTTTGTTCCAAACCGACATTCAAAATCTTGATCAATCAAATCTAATCAATCCATCATCATCTTGGGATATCCTTCCCAATCCTCATGTTGCTTAACACTATCCTTGCATTGTTGTGTATCCTCAACAATTTTATCATCATCAATCCATCATTCTGATCAATCAATCCTAGCTTGGATTTCAACAAAATCCCAAATAGATCACTAATATCATCATCAAATATCCATATCCAACTCGTCAACACCATGTAAAAAATCCAAAACATCCAAAACACATCAAAAATCCTAAAAAGGTCAAACATTGAAAATCTAAAAATAGTACCATGTTGAACTATGTTGTCTCTAAGCTTGAACATAGGCAAGGCCATCATTGATGTGCCCCCGAGACACCTGGGTCATTCCTTTAGGAGTCTATAATAATAAATTGGCATTCTGTCAATTGTTCATCTCTCATTGTCAATAAGTCAAGTCAGTCAAACTACGTGGTCTCTGCGTGTATAATGTAGGCAAGGCTTATCTTTGATCAACCCCCGAGGCCCCTAGAATAGCTCTTTTAGATTTGGTTCTTGTTCAAAACTCTGAAAATCCCTAAACATCCAAATATCATAAAAGCCCAAAAAACATTCAAATATTAGAAAATCAAAAACATCCAAATAGCTCAGAAAATCCCTAAACATTTGGAAAACTTTCAAAAATCCCTAAACATTCAAATATATTGAAAAACACAAAAAAAATTGAAATTTGAAAATCCACAAACATCAGAAAACATTCAAAAGACCTAAACAGCCTCGAATAACTCGAAGGAAACCCTAAACAGCCTCAAATAATAAGAAAAATCATAACATTCATATAAACTTTCAAAAAGACCAAAAATAGCCTCAAAACATTTTCAAAATACCAAAAACATTGAAATATCTAGAAAATCCAAAACCACCCATCCCATTTCACTTTCACCCACAATAAACTTCCATCCATAAGAAATTGATCATCACCTTCAACCTTTGGCAAAACAAATAGAAAGCAATTATAGCAAGTCGTAAAGTGATAACCTAAGTGTCAAAATCTAAAGTCCAAATCATAGATAAATGTGTCAATGAAGTTCATATCAACGGCTTATAATTAGCATCATCATCCTAACATCAAACCATCTAATCAACATGTCCTAGGATGTATCCTTCTTGTGATGGACATCGGTATCAGACATCACCTTAGCTAAATTAAATAGGAAAGAGATATAGATAACACTGATTGTTTGTCTTTGATCTTTTCTTATGATTTATCTTAATGACCCATTCTAAGGACCTCTCGATGATGTCTATCAAAATGATTTAGAGAGAAGAGGAATGGGGCATCGATCATTATCTTTCATTTGATGTGCTTGTTGATACTCTTGTAAAATAATCTTGGCACATACTTGCTTAGTTGTGTAGGAAGATTGTTTGGAGTACATTGTTGACTCTTGTGTATGCTTTGGTCCAATGTATTCTAAGCTTCTAACTTACATTCCAATGAGGTTTTTGTATGTCAAGATGTGAACAAGAACCATCCTATCTATTTGTCGAGTCAAATTCCATTACAGTAGATACAACGCCATCCTATTTATTAATACCTCAATGCATCGTGTCTATGTGTTATATCAAACAATAAGGAATGACAAAAAATCCTAATCCCCAAAGTTGAGCATATCATCATCTTGCATTCATCCTCATTATGCATTTCTCATCACCATCTCTAATAAATTCTAGGTGGATCATAGACTTCTGGGATCTTTTGAGGCAATCATCACAATCAATGGTCAATCACCTCGTTTCTTCTATCTTCTTTCCGCGCTAACCTAGTATCATGACAGTCAACAAAAACATCATCAATGCATCCATCTTGCATCCAAAAATCATCAACATACATGCATCAGCATAATCACAACATATCACATTATCCAACCTACATTATCATTTAAGTTATGACGAATAATATAAATTTGTTAGTCTAAGCATCTTAAATTGTTGCATCACATATCATATCAAAACATAACATCTGCATTATCGATCCATACATCCATATGCATACATGATCATCTCATAAAACTACATAGAAAATAAACAAATAGAAATGCATCCATAACATTTGCATACATAGTCATAGCATAACATATTTATATCATCAATCATCCATCATATGGTATATCATGAAAAGATACTGAAAAAGAATATAACATTATATCCATATCATTACATCTCATATATCATCGCATATCACATAAGCATAGGTCAAGTGCATCCATACATGATATCATATAAGAATGTCACATCTCATATCAAATGCATCCATACATGTAAGCATGAAATAAGATGAACACATCATATAAAATCCATATTTGTATCATAGGTATATAAAAAGTGAATGTCATGGTACAATATCTAGATCAGTGTATGTAAATTGATCATAAATACAATATCCATGAGGCTATCAAAAAGGAGCCCATGAACGTATATTTGTATCAACTTGAATGGAGCAACAAAAAAAAAAGTGTATGTACACTCGAGCTAGCCCTGATGGCTACTCCCCTCTCTGGGCTGCCTCTCTAGTTGATACTTAGCCCTGGGCCATGTATCACTCCATTATGAATAGCCAGGTTGTCTAAGTGGCATTGGCACATCTCTGTGGTAATGCATCCTATAATAGGCTTCCTCAGTCATAGCCTCTCTATACAACCTGGCGAATATAGTCCTACCCTAGGTAGTTGTTGTCATTTCCTCTATCTTCTGCCATCACTCAATCTCCTAATCTCTCTTAGTAGTCACAGCCTGTACTTGCTATCATGCCTAATCTCTCTCTACTATAATGGTTGCAACCTATTGTCTGGCCTAGTCCCACTCAGTAGTGATCACCAAAATTTGTTGGCAAGCTTAATCTCTCTCACCCATTAGAACCTGCACCTATTGTTGTAGCTGCTAAATCTGTAAATCTTGTGGATCTAGTGGTGGTGGTTGCATAGGTTTTTACTACACTAGCTATTGTTGAACAGGAGGCTACTAAGGAGGTTGTTGTCCCATTGGTGGAACCCTTGGAATCTGTCCATCATGGCCACCCTAACCACCCTATCCTCTGCCCCTACCTGCTCCCCTCCCTCTGGGAGGAGCACCAGCTAGATCTATCAACCTACGTGGGGGTGTGAACCATGCATCATATGTCGACATTTTATGTATGTCTACTTGACCCTAATCATAAGCCCATGGTCATGCCACCAACTTTCAAGAACCCTCGACCACCTCAAAAGCTAGAATAGTGGGTCCCCATGTGGGAACCTCATGAGCTAATCTCTCAAATATAGCTCTATAGGCATCATTGGGCCTTTCTTGTTGCTCACCAAACTATTGTGCCCCTCTATCTAGCAGATAGCACTCTATAATGGTGTGCTCCCAACCCTACATGTACTAGTCTATCTAGCAAAATGGAGCTGTTGAACATCGCCATACCATGTTGGAATTTGTAGCCAGGGTCACCGTCTAAATACTATCATATCATCTAGTACTCGATGCAAGTATGGAAGCCCAAGTTTCCATGCATGTTGTAGAGTAATGGCACCTTTGTACCTCCAAACCACAGGGCCATCTGGCTCAACGTCGGCAATCTATACAATCGATTGGAGCACAACAATATGTACCCAATCCAAAATGTGTAGCAAGGTAACCCATATACCAATGGTTATTTCATTGTAGTAAATGTAGTCATGCATGTCATGATATAATGAGACTAGCATCACTAGCCCCAATGCAAAATCAGTCCCCCTATAGAGCATCGGGTGCCATGCTAATGTAGTGTAGAAAATTGTACCCTCTTCAAAGCGAGGAAATTTCACACTTAATTTGGACCTATTTTGGCACCCTTACACTAATTATCCTTTCAATCATCACTTAAAGGCCCTTAACACCCATTATTTTCAATCTCGAGGCTCAATTCATTCAAAAATCCCATAAAATCACTCAAATCCCCGAAAATCCCAAAAACCCACCTCAAAAATCCAAGGTGGGACTCATTTTCCACCTTGGGCAGATGAGTCCCCTTAGGTGGGACCCATTCACTAAGTGTGGTGAACGAGTCACATTTGGGGTATTTTTTAAATTTGAGTGAGAATTCATCAATTTAATTTAGGTTTTTGGTGGATGTCAGCCTTTGAGATCTAAATAACAGTCAATTAGGTGTAAATTCCTATATAAACAAGTCTTCAAGCCATTTTTATCATCTCTAAGTCATTTGAACAAGAATTTCCAAGAGAAAATTCAAGATTCAAGTGTTGAGAATCTTTCACAAGAGCATTCTAATTTCAAGAGGAAGTAAAGTTGAAGCATTGGAGTAGCATTAAAGTGTTTTTGCAAGTCTTCAAGCTCACTTTCAATCAAGATCTAGCATTGTCAAGGGTTGATCATGGTTGTCTATGATGAACCATGATGGATTCTAGGTTGGGGAGATGCAACTAGCCATTAATCCAAGCCTAAAGACTTGTTTCCTAAGTGATTCCATCTTCCATTATCAGTCTACATTCAGCCTAAGGAAGGTACATGCATCATTAGAGCTCATTTTTGGTGATTAGAGATCATCACAAGTGAGTCATTCATCTTTACATTTCCATTATTGCATTATATTATTGCATACTAGAATAGGATTGCATAATGTTTTAGATTTCTTAGTCTTAGACACACTTAAGGCTAGGATTTTCATGCATGTTTCATTATTCCCATCAAGTTTTAATTATCAAACTAGGGGTTTGACCAAGGAAAACCTCCCATTAGCAAATCAAGTTGAATTCTATTTTGTAGGTATTTTTCATAGATTTGGATCCGATACTCAAGTTGGAATGAAAGGGAAGGTGTTGAAGCGAAGATCAAATCTTTTAATTTTCAAAAAAGTGAAATGGGGCTGATTCGCCAAGAGTGGAAAATGAGTCCCATTATAACTGTTTGTAATATTTGTTTGCAGATTCTGGTACCCTTTTTCCTAAAATAGGCTCCCATGCAGAAACCCTGATCTGGGACTAATTTTCCCAAATTGGCGAATGAGTCCCATTTGGTCAAAAAGCCAAAATTTCTAGGATTTCAGAGTTGTTTCTAGTCACTTCAAGGTTTCCAAGTGCACTTCATTTACCTTTTTACTTTTCTATTTTGTTTTACTTACATTTCAAAGGCATTTTCTAGGTCATTGCATTTAATTAGGGTTTTATCTTACAAATTGCATTACATTGTCTTTTCCAAGGCTAAAATTGGTGGTGAACTATTCATTAGATATCATTCAACATTTAGGACATTCCCTTTACAAGATTTCAATCTCCTTTGCATTGAAATCTCAAGGGTTTTTTCTTGAGTGAACAGTGTGAAGAATTGTCTCTCTCCTTTTAGGTCCAAAACCCTAAAGGTGAAAGAGAGCATCCCTATTTTTCACCTTTTCATTTTGGTGAACCTACATTTAGAGAATCACAATTCTAATTTGGAGTGCATTTACATCCTAGATTTAACTTACATTAACATTGCATTCTAGGTTTTGCATTGGTTAATTTGCATTCTAGGGTTTTGATTTTGCATTAGTGAAAACCTCATTTAGCTTGCATTTTTGCACTTAATTTCATTGAATTTAATGAAAAGATGCATTTTCATCCTAGATCTAGGTCATATAGCATAGGAAACATAAAAACAATCAAAAAATTTTGAAACTTTTGAAAAAAACCCTACTGGGACTCATTCGCCACCTTGGGTGAATCAGTCTTAGTGCAAAATTTGCACTGTTGTTTACATAGTTTAATTTCTAGTTTTTAAGCTTATGTTTGCTCTCATTAATTTTCTTAGTTCAGTTGCTTTTTTTTAAAACAATCATTAGAATTAGCATCATTAAATTTGTGGATAGAAGTAGCTTTTTGTAATTTTCATTTAGAACATTTAGATTAGACTACATTAGACATAGATCAGAAAGAAAAGCCAAAAACATTAAACTTAAACAAGCATAGATGTATAGCTACTTAATCATGTTAAAAACCTTTGCTACCTTAACCTTCAATCCTTTTAGTTGTGATGACTCTGATATGTTAGATGAATCCCTTGAGGACTTCACCTCGCAAGGTTCATCCACTAAGGGTTGTTCAAACAAACCTAAACAAAGAGAAGTAAATGTCATCCAACCTCAAATTATTAACAAACCTAAGCCTTTTAGTAGTGATGAATTTGACATGTTAGATGAAGCCCTTGAGGACTTCCTCTCACAAGGTTCATCCACTAAGGCTTGTTATGAGAAACCAAAACCAAGAGAAGTTAACGTGATTCAACCTCAACTCATCCTTTACCTACCTTCGTACAAACCATAATCTAAAAACAATCCTAATTCTATCCTTTATCCACCTAAGAATAATGTCTTGTAGTAACTAAGTCATAATATTGTTGCTCATACATACAATACTAGAAATAATCCACAACCACAACAACCAACTCCCACTAACCTTACCTTTGCCTAATCTAGTATTTCCTAGTGCTCCTTGTTTAACTTCACATAGTCAGAAGGAGTATAACCTTGTTGAACAACTTAAGAATACTCATACAAAGATATCCCTATGGGACTTAATTCAGAATTCACCAAACTATCACACTATGCTTCAAACAACCTTACAACAACTAGTGGTTCCTCTTGGCATAAATCCAAATGATGTAGCAACTCTCATACAAGGAATGAATATAGTCAATGTCAGCATAACCTTTCACCAACATGAGCTTCCTCCTTTGGAATTGAGAAAGAAAAATGATTCCTTCATGATAATATCCCAATTTAACATAATAGGCATAAAAAGGACCCTTTTTTGTAATGGCTCAACCCTTAATTTGTGTAGTGTGAAACTCTTAGATAGATTGTGAGTAGAAAAATCAAAGATGGAATCTGACTCCTTATCAATTTGAGGATTTGACAATGTAGGAAAGCAACTACTCAGTGTGATTACTTTACCCATTATAGTCAGAAAGGCTACCTTACAAATTCCTATTCATGTCATGCCTTGTGACATTTCATACAATCTTCTTTTTGGAAGACCATGGATTCATGAGATGCATGTGGTGCCTTCAACTCTTCATCATATCATGAAATATGTCTATGACAACAAGGTATATCAAGTTGAAATAGACCCTGAGCCTGAAAGTTTCTTACAAGTTGAGAAAGGAACAACAAGTCCTCTAATCACACTGATTCAAATATCCAACATAGAACCTTTAAAAGAAGATAAGCAATAAATGGAAACAGTGTCAAAATTGTTCGACGATGATTGGGGTTCCTTGGAGTTCACACCCTTGTTTATGGGAGAATACATAATCACAAGAAAAGAAGATGAGAAAAAAAAGCAACCAATGGTCATGTAAACTCATAACTTGGAAGAACATTCACAAGCATCCCACTCATCCACTCTCAAAGAAGATACAAGTTATACAACTAACTTTGATGAGATACATTATCAACAACCACCGAACCTGAAAGAAATGGAAAAAATTTATGGAAGAGGTTATGAACTTGTGAAACAATTGGATTATAGTGGTAAAGGATGTGGAAAGAAAGAACAATGAATTCAAGTTCCTATAGAGCCTAACACGCAAGATACAAAGACTGGTTTGGGATATTGTCCTTCTAAAATTACGCAAGCAACAAATAGACCATTTTTAAACATCAACACTATTACATGTAAAACAAAAAATAACCTCACTATGAAGCATCCTGAATTTCTTGATATGGATTTACCACCATCATGGGAGTACTTTGAAAATGATAAGCCTTGAAAAAAATTCTAGGATTTTATGATAAGCCATCCACTTCTCACAAGAAAAAGGTTACATGTGCTATGATAAGCACAAAAGAAAAAGATGGATAAAAAGAGAACAGTGAGACAAACATGAATAATGAAAAATACAATCCTAAATTTCCAAGATCAAATGCACTTCCTTTAGGAGATACAGTGGATATAGCAATGGACCTCAATGATAAAGGGAAAATCATTAAAATAGGACAATGCCTCAATGATGGAGAACAAGAGGATACTATGACCTTGCTTCATTACTTTCCTGAACTTTTTGCTTGGACTTATTCGAACATGCTAGGAATTGATCCTAAGATTGTAACACACAACATAGTTCTTGCTGAAAATGCTAAACCCATTAGATAAAAGATTCAAAAAATGAACCCTAAAATAGCCTTATTAGTTAAGGATGAAATTGAAAAACTCTTTGAGGCTGGTTTCATGAGACCTATAGATTATTCTCCTTAGATCTCAAATATTGTTGTAGTTGCAAAGCCTAACAATCATATTAGGATGTGTATAGATTTTCATGATTTGAATAAAGCATCTTTAAAAGATGACTTTCCCCTTCCTAATATTGGCATGATAGAAGACTCAACTGCGGTACATGTTTTTTTGTCATTCATGGATGGATTTTTTGGATATAATCAAATCTTCATCAACCCTCAAGATCAATATAATACAACGTTCACAACAGTTTGGGGAATGTTTTGCTGGGTCATGATGCCTTTTGGATTGAAAAATGTGGGTTTAACATATCAACGAGCAATGACATTGGTATTTCATGATTACATACATAAGATTTTGGAAGATTATGTTGATGACATTCTAGCCAAATCATTAACAAGACAAGATGAATTTCCTTTAGAGAATCTTCGAGTGGATGCAAAAATAAAACATGAGATTGAATCCAAAAAAATGTGTCTTTGGTTTAGATAGTGGGAAACTTCTAGGTTTTATCGTATCTCACAAATACATCAAGGTGGATACAAAGAAGATTGATGCTATCGTCAACATGCCACCTCCTAAAAATATTTCTCAATTGTGCACATTACAAGGAAGAATTCAAGCTATCTGTCATTTTGTTACATCTTTAGATGATTGAACATTTCCATTTAGACATCTCCTCAAAAAGGATGTGCACTTTGATTGGAATGAAAATTTTAAATAGGCTTTTGAGAGTTTGAAGGAATACCTTGCAACTCCACTTGTTTTACAACCTGCTATGAAAAATAAACCATTCATACTTTATATAGCCACATTAGCCCATGCCCTTGCAACACTGTTGGCTTAACAAGAAAAAAATGACAAAGAATATCTGGTCTATTACATTAGTTGAACCTTCATAAATTATGAGAAATGATATACAACAATAGAAAAACAATGTTTGGATTTTGTGTTCGCTACTAGTAAATTGTGACATTACTTATTGAATGCAGAGATATGTGTGATGATGAAATTTGATCCCCTCAAACATCTTTTCAAAAAAATGGATTTATCAGGATGTCTAGCTAAGTGGGTGATGTTGTTGACTGATTATGACCTTAATTTTCTTCCACAAAAAGAAATCAAGGGTCAAGTCTTGACCAACCAATTAGCTGACACTCCTTCCCCTTTGGCATTACCTAGCAATGACTCTTTCCACGGTGATAATTTCTTGAAAATCGAAACTCATACATGGGAATTATGCTTTGATGGATCTAGGCATAGAACAGGCTCCAACATCGGGGTTATACTAATTTCGCCCGCAGGAAAGCCTATTCCCTTGTCGTATCGGCTAAACTTCCTATGTACAAACAACACTATTTAGTATTAGGCATTGATCACTGGGTTGTGTGCTACTCTAATCTTAGGTGCCAAATAAATTAATATCTTTGGTGATTCACAATTAGTAATCAAACAAATAAATGGGACATATCAAGCAAAGTGTTATGTGGTCTCACAACACACCCCAAGACTGAAAAGACTTGGGGACCCAAGTGGAAAAAATATAACTCCTATGGCAAGAGCTAACAAATTGCAAGATCATTGGAAGTGAAGGAAGAAAGAGAAATCTTTGATAAAAGAAAGTACTTCATATGGTAAGTGTTTCTTGCACCCGATACCAGGTATCGGAAAGAAAGAAAAGGAAAAAGATAATCTGAAGTTCAAGTGAAATGCTTTGGTCCAGTAAGATGGAGTCCGGTATAATGGAGTTCTGGTAAAACTGAGGTCCAGGAAAGTAAGTGGGTAAAGCTGAATACCGGGTACCGAGTTGCAAAGTGAAAAGAAATGCAAAATTTTTTTAATTTGTATAATGATCACAGTGATCCAATATATATACAAGGATTTATGATATGCTTTTTGAAAGCAATTTTTTATGGAATTTTTGTGCTAACATTTCAATAATGGTTTTATTTACATGAGATTTTGTGACGTGTTTGTTTTAAAAGGGATTTAATATTTGGAATTTGTGATTGCAAGAGATATCAATTGTGATGCAAAGCTCGCATATGGACGGTCAGGAAAATTATGTTGGCGAATTTTTTTTACTTTATTACTAGGTTCGATGATGCACTTAAGAAGCTCATGTTGGAACAAAGTTCATTGCAAAGATGTTCCAGTTACCGGAATACCAGGATGTTGGAGTTCAAGCATGCAGTAACAAAGTGTATCTATTCTGGGAGTGATTCATTCCTAGAATGTTCAAATCAAGAAACCTGAGATGCAGGAGTTTGACTTCCACCTGATCACTTCATTATAATGGAAGGATCCTATATATCTTTGTTTGGGTAGATTTGTTCGATTTCAGAAGGAATCCTAACAAAGATGAAAAAGTAGAACCCAAAGAGATTCAATGAGTAATTGGAGTTGACTTCCATTGACTTCAATTGCAATTCTCCTATTTGTCACAATATTCCACGTGCCTTGATGATATTGGTCCCTTAGATTTCCTCTCATGTAGTTGTCTTATCCTATCTAAGCCTTGTGTTCTATAAAAGGCTAGAGGATGCTTAATTTTAATTTAAGTTCAGAATTTGTGGATGTCAGAGGAGCAAAAAACTTCTTTTAAGTTTTGTTCTTTTTTCATGTTTTCTAAACCATTTTGGCATAAAACTTTGTATGCACATAGACATGAATTGATATCAAAGCTTTATTAGCAACCTATCTAAGTATCTTTTGTAGTTAGTTTTGTAAGTTCGACTGAATAAGACTGTATGTTGGGTCATTTAAGGGTGCATACAGAACCTACTCGATTTCTATAAATGAAACCCTCTCTTTAAAAGCTTGCACCATTTTATACGTAGTTGTGAAGCAATCTGGTGAAATATAAAGCGGTTTGCTCAGTTTTGATTAATTCTTTGAGGCATCCATGGAGAATAACTAGGAGAAACTTTTATTTTTCAATATTTTTATACTTTGTTTTAGAATAGATTTTTAATATTTTTGAAAATGTTCCAAAAAAAAATATAAGCGAATGGAAATAGTTTTGCTGAAAATATTTTATTTTCCATGAAATTGTTGAAATCTTAATGCTAAATCTACTTAAGTGATAGCAAGAAATTGGTGATATTCCATGAAATCTTATGTCAAATCTTTCGGTTTCATGATGTCCAAGTTTATCATTTCAATTAGGAATGTTGATTTAAAATGTTCAAAGAAATAATAGAGAAATACATATATATATATAAAGTTCCCATTGAGATTAACAACAAATATCACATCATTACCCGAGAGCGACCCTAGTGCAACCATGACCTAGTTATCGAAGACTTGGGATTGAACAGAAGTCAATCTTTGCTCTGTGAATGCAAAATTTTCCCTTAGGTTGTCTTTGTTCCATATCTTTCAAGAAGGATAGGCTCTTCGTGGTCTTGTCTGTGGAGATTTTATTCGATATGTTTATTGTGAGTAAAATCATCACCAATAGGAATTGGCACTAAAAGGAGGGCCACGAGCAACAGATGTGCATATATCTCTCTCTCTCTTATTTCTTTGATATTTTAGGTTTTATCCTTTGGAAGTGGAGTCGTGCTTTGAAATGTTATTCCTAAATTTGGCAAGAAGCTTGTAAACGAGGAATTGAATGCAAGCTAGTTTTCATTATAGAAATTGGAAAACTTTATAAAATATTTAATTAGAAACTGCATCCTTTGAGTTTGTTTACTTTTGGTAGAGTCACCAAGTGTAGAATTCATGATACAACTGATCACGGTGAACTTGAGTGTGATTTTTTTTAACTAGGGTAAGTTTAGCCATAAGTGGAGAAATTCCATTAACGAACAAAGTTTTAACAACTAAAATAAAAATATTGTTAATGAAAGAAATTTTCTACCCTAGTGGAGTCAAAAATATTAAAAAATTAACCAATGAACCGAAGCAATTAGGAAACTGCGATTATTTTAAAGAAAATCCTAACGTCTTGCAGGGGAATAGGCGAGAATGTCGAGATTCAGAGATATTTCATCATAAACGAGAAAAATATATGGGTGAATCATCATTCCCTATATACATGGAAAATGCAGATAATGAGATGGAGCATGAAAATTGAGCAGGAAATGCATGTATTGTGCTTCAAGATGAGAATTCATTAGCTATAAAAAGACATTTTCCTTATTTTATACAAGATACAGAATATCAAGTTTTTACTTTTTCTTTCTGATAATAATATAAATAGTGATATATCTTGGTCTAACACAATGCAAAGTAAAGACAAGGTCGAAGATATGAAGAATTTCAGAAGAGAAGGAAATAGAGAAATGAACACGATAGTTCATGGAAATGGACCAGGGCTGGGAGAAGGTACAGTATTTCCACACCAGATGAAATGTGTGCAATCAGTCTCTAATGAGATCATTTTCATACATTTAAGCCAAATTTTGGGTAAGTACACCTTCGAATTTATGATACTTAAATGCAGAAAATTTAAGATATTCCATTATTACAGTAGAATATTGAAAATGTTGATAAGAGAATTTAAAGATAAATCTGCTATAGTTCGTACTAAAATTGTAGAGGAAATAGATGTAGAAATTGAAATAAATTGCTTTGTTAGAGTTAATATTTTGTGATATTAGAGTTAGGGTAGTTAGGGTTAGCTTAGTTTAGTTTTAGTTTAGTTGTTTTTAGGGTTTTCCTTTATGTTTTTTTTTTTTTTTTTTTGCTTCGTTTTGTTTTGTTCTTTTTGCTCGACTTATGTATTAGCAAATTCTACTCAAATTTATCTTAAACATGAGAGCGAAATTCAAACATTTTGCAAAAATTGAACTGAAAATGAGACAATTAAGCCATATACAATGAAACACACTTTTAAGAAAGATACCAAAAGATATATATATATATGTGTGTGTATATCACGTATATACATTAGATATCAAAATCCTTGTCAAAAATTAAAAAAAAGATTCAAAAAGAAAGGTGAACAAAGTTGCAGATGACAGTATTTATTTAGTCAATATGGGATGCCTCTTCTATCAAGGCCAAATACCCTATGTAGGTGAGTTCCGGGTGAGTTTTAAAATCTTGGATATGGAGATCAATAAGAAAAGGCCGAAGTGGAACCACTTCCCCGTGTTCGAGGAACTAAGGAATATCATCCATGGAGGGAATCCCAATGGTCAAATGTGCAACAACTAAAATGGTATCCAAATTCTCTAAGAATTCAGGCTTCACTATTAAGTTGGCAGTAGTGCGAACGTCTTCAACAGGTAACCCAATGTCCAAAAGTGACGCTACAAAGTGAGAAGCTATATCAGAGTAAAAATGGAAGTAGCGGCTGGACGCAACATATCTTTCCCCAAGGACTAAGCATAAATTTGGCACAGTGAAATTGGAAGTCCTAACAATAAAGACCTTTTCAAGCCTTTGTGGTGTGATGCTCCCCAAGAAAATGTTCTATCTATGAGAACAACCCACGCAAATAGGAGTATACATGGCTAAGAAGCAAATGTAAAAACATAGAATAGATTGAAATTATAGAAAATATATAGAAAAAGAGAAAGAAAATATAAGTGTGGAGAATTCGAGAAGAAATGCACGAATTTATAGAGAGTCGTAAACAGAGTAGTGGTACATAGTTGCCTTGAGTAATTTTTTTTTTGAAATTGTATGTGAGGTGGCAACTGAATGATAATCTTCAAAATTAAAGGTTAAATCAAATAAATTATTTACACATATCTAGTGAAATTGCTTTGAATTTGAGCAGTAAGGAGATTGTGAATCAAGCAAGTTGGAGATTTCAAAATTAATAGGGGTCTTCCAATTGTTTAAAAAGTCGTAATAATTATGGAGGTGTTATGTGTGTGGATTATACAAGAGAATGAAGCCGAAAAGATGTTACATGTCATCACCTGAAGAAGTTAAAGAGAAAATACATGTTGAGCAAGGTGTGTGAATTTAATGCAAAATAGTGTGATTGTGTTTCAAGGTAATCATGACATTTTGATCCATTAATGAAATGCAGTGTCGTCAAGTTGAGATAGTTAGCAGAAGTTTTAGAAGTTTCCATAAAATTTAATCGAAGGGGTGGTAACTAATGTTTCTAAATTTAGATTTAAATTTGGTGATTAAGTTGTCTATTGCTAAATTTTAATTTATGCATATTTTTTAACATATAACGAGCTACAGTTAGTTAGGATTTGGCATAATTTGTGAAATTTAGCTGGAAACACACTTATAGGAAATCATTAAATAAGTTTAGGGAAGTAGTGAATTGATGAAGGGATTTGCACTGAATGAAAAATCAAAAAGTAACCTTCTCTACCATTGTAATTCACAACCTAATAGCGGTGCTTCAATGCTTGCAAGTTGATAAAAGAGCTATTATTGCAATATCAAAAGTGAAAAATGAGCTATCATTGTTATATTTTATAAAAAAAAAGTTATATCAACTCTTTAGGCTATCCAAATAACTCTACCAGGGCTATGGGCTCCTGACTGGCAGTAGAGCTATGTTTGGGGGAATTATGGAGATAACCTTGTCGGGGCTATGGATGCTTGACTGGCAGCAAGACTATCCCTAGTTGGCTTTGGAGGATTACTATATTATGTAGTTCAATGTTAATGAACTAATTATGTTTACCAAGTTCTGAAAAGTGGAATTAATCAAGAGCACACATGGATCTTTCCAGTGGACTTTTACTTTTTATGCCAAAATCTAAATAAAGGTAGAAAGTTATTGTTTTAAAATATGTATAAGTTTTAATTTACAACTAGTGATTTAATTTCAACTTAAATTTTAAATTTGGTTTTATTGGTTGCAAGTTGTTGTGTGGTCTCGCAACACGCCCCAAGACTAAAAATACTTGGGGACCCAAGTGGAAAAGAAATAACTCCTATGGAAAGAGCTAACAAATTGGAAGATCGCCGGAAGTGAAGGAAGACAGAGAAATCTTTGATTAAAGAAAGTACTTCGTATGATAATTGTTTCGTGCACTGAGTAATAGGTACCAGAAACATAGAAAAGGAAAAAGATAATGTGAAGTTCAAGTGAAAGGCTCCAGTCTGGTAAGATGGAATTTGGTAAGATGGAATCTAGTAAGATGAAGTCTGATATAATGGAGTTTCGGTATAACCGAGGTCTGGGAAAGTAAGTGGGTAAAGCTGAATACAAGGTACCAGGTTGCAAAGTGAAAAGAAATGCCAAATTTTTTAATTTGTATAATGATCCCTGTGATCCAGTATATATACAAGGATTTATGATATTCTTTTTTAAAGCAATTTTTTATGGAATTTTTGTACTAACATTTGAATAATGGTTTTATTTACATGAGATGTTGTGACGTGTTTGTTTTAAAAGGGATTTAATATTTGGAATTTGTGATTGTAGGAGATATCAATTATGATGCAAAGCTTGGGTAGGTGCGGTTAGGAAAATTATGTTGGCAAACAAATTTTACTTTATTGCCAAGTTTGATGATGCGCTTAAGAAGCTCATGCTAGAACAAAGTTCATTGCAAAGATGTGTCAATTACTGGAATACCGGGATGCTAGAGTTCAAGCATGCAGTAACAAAGTTTATCAATTCCAGGAGTGATTCATTCCTGGAATGTTCAAATCGAGGAACCTGAGATGTAGGAGTTTGACTTCCACTTTATCACTCTATTATAATCGAAGACTCCTATATATATTTTTTTGGATAGATTTGTTCGATTTCAGAAGGAATCTTGAAAAAGATGAAAAAGTAGAACCCAAAGAGCTTCAACAAGTAATTGGAGTTGACTTCCATTGACTTCAATTGCAATTCTCCTATTGGTCTCAATATTCCATGTGCCTTGATGAGACTGGTCCCTTAGATTTCCTCTCATGTAGTTGTCTTATCCTATCTGATCCTTGTGTTCTATAAAAGGCCAAAGGATGCTTAATTTTCATTTAAGTTCAAAATTTGTGGATGTCAGAGGAGCAAAAAACTTCTTTTAAGTTTTGTTCTTTTTCCCTGTTTTCTGAACCATTCCAGCGTAAAACTTTGTATGCACGTAGACATTAATTGATATCAGAGATTTATGCGTAGCTACCTATCTAAGTATCTTTTGTAGTGGGTTTTGTAAGTTTGGTCAAACAAGATTGTATGTTGTGTCGTTTAAGGGTGCATACAGAACCTACTCAGTGTCCATTAACTGAACCCTCTCTTTAAAAGTTTTCACCATTTTATACGTAGTTGTGAAGCAATCTGGTGAAATATAAAGTTGTTTGCTCAGTTTTGATTAATTCTTTGAGGCATCCATGGAGAATAACCGGGAGAAACTTTTATTTTTTAGTATTTTTATACTTTGTTTTAGAATAGATGTTTAATATTTTTGAAAATGTTCCAAATAAAATAAAATTAATGGAAATAGTTTTGTTGAATAACTTTTATTTTCCATTAAATTGTTGAATGCTTAATGCTAAATCTACTTAAGTGATAGCAAGAAATTGGTGATATTCCATG
>VDFB02270651.1:765188629-765212906 GCA_007258455.2 Sequoia sempervirens
TCTCCCTTCCCCCTCCTAATTCTCTCTCCCTCTCTCTCCCCTTCTTCCCCTCTCCCATCCCCCCACTCTCTCTCTCTCAAGTCTCTCCCTCCTACCACCTCTTCCTCTCTCAAGCCTCTCTCTCCCTCTCACTCACTCCTATGTCTCTCCACTCTAACCTTGTCCCTCTACCCTTAACCCTTAAATCCTTAAACCCTTAAACTCTCTACCCTCTCTGTCTCTCCCTTTCCCTATACCCTCCACTCTCTTTCTCTCTCTCTCTCTTGCCCAACCTCCACCTCCTAATTACTGTTAGGTATATGCATGCACCAATTGGATATCATATGTATGCACAAATCAGATATCCGATTTGTAGCACTAAAATCCTAATATTAGAGAGCATTATAATTTTTTTTATTTTAATTTTTTTTTCATATCAGATATAAGATTTAGTCGAATATCTGATTTTTGGGCCATACCAAAACCCTATATGGCCCATTTTTTGCATTCCAACAGACCCTACATTCTTTTTACAGGCTTTGCAAGCAACAAATGCGCGGTTTCATATAGGAAGAGACAAAGATCAAATTTTTGGAGAATCTTGTACTCAAATTTGTCATAAACAATAATTTTTCAGCATCTTTTATGAGTTATAATGGGGAGCAACAATCACTAGAAGCATAAACGTAAGAGAAAGCTTACAAAAGAACAAATTGAAGCATATAGACAAAAAGATAAAGAAGGTCATAGGAAGAGAAGACAAGGTATGTTAAATATTGGTGAATCTGAGCCCTATGGTCTTTCAAGTGAAGATGAAATTGAATATGTACAAGGTGAAAATGTTGAACATGATATTGAAATTGGGAATGAAAATGTTCAAATTGATACTCAAAATGTTCAAGTTGAAAATGTTGGAATTGAAGATGTTGAACATGATATTCAAATTGGGAATGAAAATATTGAAATTGATAATGAAAATGTTCAAGGTGAAAATGTTGGATTTGAAGATGTTGAATATGATACTGAAATTGGGAATGAAATTGTTCAAATTGAAGGTGAAAATGTTGGAATAGAAGATGTTGAACATAATATTCAACTAAGTGTAAATTATGTTTCATTAGATTACATGAGAAATGAAGAACCTTGTGTGGAAGAAAGACATATTCCAAACTCAAGACCTTCAAGAACCCCTAAATGGTCACTTGAAATTGATGAGAACATTATAAACAATTTTGAAGGCAAGAGGTCAACACGAACCGTTCGGTTGTGGGCTAGAAGATTTTTCATACAATATTTTAACGATAAGACATTGACCGAGCAATGCCAAATTTTTGTACAATTGCTAAAGATGCATAAGATGAGACCTTTGCTTGTCAAATTGAAGATTCGTATGAACAAGAAGACTGAAAAAAATTCTATTATTGTCAAAAATATTTTTAATGCTCTCAAGTCTATTGGAAAAAATAAAAAGGAAAAAGATAAGAGAGTTGCTTGGAGAGTCATTACAACCGCCCTAGTAAGCCATCAAATGAAAAAGGCTTGCTTTATGAGACAAACTTGTATTGATTTTGACATAAATCATAAAACTTTGGATAGAGCACTTGCAAGAAGAGAAAGAATAGATGATCCTCTTCAAAATGATACATGGACTTTTTCTGGGAGGCTTCCACGTGTTGATAAGAAGCTAACCGATAATGTAAAGCAGGTAATTCAACAATTTTGGCATGATAACTCTAGAGTATCACCCAATGCAAAGGATGTTTTAAAGTTAAGAATTGGCAATCAAAACCGTACACCACATCCTAAACATTTCTTGGAATCAAGCCAAACAATGTTGTTCAAAAAATTATTGAAACACATCTAAACATGGAAATCTCGCAAAGGACTTTTGAAGGTTTGAAGCCATTTTATTGTGTACCTTTTAAAATTCGTAATACTTACTGTTGCAAATACCATGTGGAGTTTTCAATGTACCATGAACTATTATGCTATCCGTTCTACTATGCATACTAATGAAATGTTCCAGGAGTGTGGTGCAATGCATCTTCCGAAATCATCAAGGGACTTGCTAGATCTTTTTTTATGTTCTAGAGATGATGGTTGCTTTTTCTATAGAAATGATTGTTTAAATGCAAAGTACTCACAATATTGTGGCTTGTCAAAGTTTGTTCAATGTTTTCATGAGGGTTCCGAACATGAATTTGGAAAGAAGCTTGTTGAGAAAAAGAGATATGAGATAGTCAAATATACTTTGCAGAGTGGAGGTGAAGGTTCTAGATGCGAGTTGGTTTCAAAAGAATGCAGTGTTGCTAATTTTATTTTAGATTTTAAGGACAATATTTTCTACAAGTATGTAAGGCATAGTCATAGGTCTCAGTGGTTGGATCAACAATTCAGAATGTGTAAGGACTCTTTTCCGATTGGCACTATTATATTAGTGGTTGATTTTGCAGAAAACTACACATTACAACCACAAAATGAGGTACAATCTCAGTATTACAATTCCATTCAGATTGCTATATTTGTCCACATTACATTTAGACATGCACTTGATAGTACAAAGGAGGATTGAAAGATAATCAGAGAGTATCATTTTTATATGAGTGATGATAGATCTCACTCATCCGAGTATGTCCAACATTTTTTTGAGTTCTTGCAGGAGCATGATATAGCACTAGGCTGACATCTCATTTGGTCAGATAACCGCATAGGTCAATTCAAGAATGCTTGTATGTTTTATTGGTTGAGTAGAATGCATGTAGAGAGGGGTGTACCTCATATTTGGAGTTTTTTTGAAGCTAGGCATGGGAAAGGGGAGCATGATGGAGTAGGTGCATGTGTAAAGAGAGCTCTAGTTAAGGAGCAATTGAAGATTTCAGGAGAAAAATTCAGTGATGCATGTTCTATTGTTGATTGGTGTAATTAAACATTGTCGAAGGGAGGGACACTTGATTCAACAGTGCACAGATTCTTTTGGTTGGTTGAGGAGGGTACATTGGGAGACAGATTGGATTGTCATACAATCAAAGATTCTTCAAAGATGCGTTCATTTCAAAGTTCAAATGCAAGCACATGGACCATTTGGACACGAGAGTTGGCTTGTTTTTGTTAGAGTTGTATTCAGTGTGAGTGGAATCAATGCAAGTCAAGTGAGTGGGTGGATACATGGGTTCCACAGTATCTAACTCCATTATCTCAAACAATATCCATGACAAATGACACAATGGAAAGTTCAATAGATTATGTCCGGCTTTCAAATCTACTACATCTAGGACATGTTTTTGTAGTTGTTGCACCACAGGGGAATGAAAAGAGATCAAACTATTGGGTGGCTCAATGTGTACAGGTAAAGCATAAGCTAACACAGTCGATGGAAGATGATGATGGGTTCATGTATCCTACAGGTTCAGTTGTGATTGCAGGAACTTGGTTGCAAAAATATATGGTTAGAAAGAATGGCATACCTGTATTTGAAGACTACGAGAAAAACAAAACCATTCTCATGTATTCACACCTTGTTGTAGCAACAAATGTTAAGTTGTTGAAGCATCATGCCAAACCAAAGACAAAACAACTATGGACACTTAGTAATGCTGATCACGAAGCAATATTGGATACTTAAGAAAATAGATGACCCTTCAGGCACACTTGAATAACATTTTCAAGAATGGAAGGTACAATTCTTAGGTTCATTATGCTTAAGTTCATTATGCATCATTAATTAGGTCATTTATAATTTAATATAGATTGGTTATTCTAAGCATCTTTTATATTGTGACAATATAGATTTCTCATTTGAAAAATTTTGCGATATTTTTGGCACGATTGATCATGGACCTTGTGCAACAATAGCCAGCTTTGATCCTTTTGGAGAGGTATGCG
This sequence comes from Sequoia sempervirens, assembly GCA_007258455.2. NCBI lineage: Eukaryota > Viridiplantae > Streptophyta > Pinopsida > Cupressales > Cupressaceae > Sequoia > Sequoia sempervirens. The sequence continues at coordinate 765,192,491 of VDFB02270651.1, forward strand.
ATAGATTACAATAATATAGATTGGTTATTCTAAGCGTCTTTTATAGTTTGCATTACCATCTCATCATTAATTAGGTCATTTAGAATAATATAGATTGGTTATAATAAGAGTTTTTATAGTTTGCATTACCAATTCATCATCATTCAGGTTGTTTAGATTAATATAAATTGGTTATTCTAAGCATCTTTTCTTTTGTGATATTTTTGGCACAATTGATCATGGACCTAGTGCAACAATAGCCAGCTTTGATCCTTTCGGAGAGGTATGCGACAAATTACAATAATATAGATTGGTTATTCTAAGCATCTTTTATAGTTTGCATTACCATCTCATCATCAATTAGGTCATTTAGAATAATATAGATTGGTTATAATAAGCATTTTTTATAGTTTGCATTACCAATTCATCATCATTCAGGTTGTTTAGATTAATATAGATTTGTTAGTCTAAGCATATTTTCTATTGTGACAATATAGATTTCTCATTTGACAACTTTTGCGATATTTTTGGCATGATTGATCATCGATCTGCTACAACAATAGCTAGCTTTGATCCAATCGAAGAGGTATGCGATAGATTACAATAATATAGATTTGTTATTTTAAGCATCTTTTATTCTAAGCATCTTTTCTATTGTATGTAGTTTAACTGCTACCTTGATGGTTTGTATAGGTGCTTGTCAGTCCAGAATGTGAACATACTACTCTTGTGGAAGACTGTGCCCTGAATGCCTCCAATAGGAAAATTTTGTAAAATTTGAATTTTGAAATGTGAAACAATGTAAAAAGGTCATAATTGTGTATGGGCATCATTTATATCCAGTTGTATGCTTTGTTACTGTTATTGAGACAATTCTATAATAACTTATTGTAATTAATCGAGCTACAACCAGAGGTTTTCTTCTTGGTTCTTTCCTACCGGTATGCTTGTTTGAACCAAGTTTTGTAATATCTCCTATTTATATATAATAAATTACAGTGGCTTGCCACTTTTTCCAAAAAAAAATGTAAGAAGGTCATGTGAAGGTCATTTCCAATGTAATTGAGTCTTTGATCTAGCAAAGTGGAAACAAGGTATTTAGGTGTGCATAATGTTCAAGTTGATTGGGTAAGAGTTTTTTGATGCAAGATCTAGGTGGCTTTAAACAACACAATTACAATTAAATATGACGTTGTTAGAACCTGCACAAGCTTGATCCAACCTTAAATCTTGCTGCCCCCACATTTCATTGACATTACCATGTTGTAACTCACCAACTCAACTATAGATGTATTTGGGTGCAAAAGAGGACCATCCCTAGCATAAATGTACCATCCAGATGTGTTGGAATATTCCATTTGGCCGTACAAGTTGTGGAATGAAAGTTGCACCACTTTGCAACTTTACATTGCTTGCATCTGGCAACTTTTCCCTCCACTGAAAAGTCATCACCACAGGAAAACGCCTCTGAGATAGAAAAAACCAAGAAAAGTTTTTGTAGATGGTCCTAACATAGTCCCATAGCCTCAGATGAAGATTTTGTAAGCCTCACAGTCTCTGAGAAATAGCCCTTCAAAGATTGCTTCCTTTTAGCACTTTGGACTCTTAAGGGAAATCATCGGTCCAATGTAGCTCAGAGTGATTCGACGTATCTTGGTGCAAAAGAGGACCATCCCTAGTGTAAAAATACCCATCTAGATGTGTTGGAACAGTCAGTTTGGTCGTACGAGTTGCGGAATGAAAGTTGCACCACTTTGCAACTTTACACTGAGCTTGCATCTGACAACTTTTCCCTCCACTGAAAAATCATTACCACAGGAAAACGCCTCCGAGATAGCAAAAAATAAGAGAGGTTTTTGTAGATGGTTCCAACACAATCCCATACCCTTAGACGAAGAGTCTGTAAGCCTCACGGTCTCCAAGAAATAGCCCTTCAAAAATTACTGCCTTTTAGCACTTTGGACTCTTAAGGGAAATCGCCTGTCCAATGTAGCTCAGAGTGATTTAGTGCATTTGGGTGTAAAAGAGGACCATCCCTAGTGTAAATGTACCTATCCAGACGTGTTGGAATAGTCTGTTTGGTCGTAGGAGTTGTGGAATGAAAGTTGCACCACTTTGCAACTTTACACTGCTTGCATCTGACAACTTTTCCCTCCACTGAAAAGTCATCACCATAGGAAAATGCCTCTAAGATAGCAAAAACCGAGGGAGGTTTTTGTAGATGGTCCCAACACAATCCCATATCCTCATACAAAGATTTTGTAAGCCTCACGGTCTCTGAGAAATAGCCCTTCAAAGATTGCTGCCTTTTAGCACTTTGGATTCTTAAGGGAAATCGTCAGTCCAATGTAGCTCATAGTGATTCGGCGTATTTGGGTGCAAAAGAGGGCCATCCCTAACGTAAACGTACCCATCTAGACATGTTGGAATAGTCCGTTTGGTTGTACGAGTTGTGGAATGAAAGTTGCACCACTTTGCAACTTTACACTACTTGCATTTGGCAACTTTTCCCTCCACTGAAAAGTCATCACCACAGGAAAACACCTCTGAGATAGAAAAAACTGAGAGAGGTTTTTGTAGATGGTCCCAATACGATCCCATAGCCTTAGATGGAGAGTCTGTAAGCATCATGGTCTCTGAGAAATAATTCTTCAAAGATTGCTGCCTTTTAGCACTTTGGACTTTTAAGGGAAATCATCAGTCTAATGTAGCTCAGAGTGATTCGGCATATTTGGGTACAAAAGAGGACCATCCCTAGTGTAAACGTACCCATTTAGAATTGTTGGAACAACCCGTTTGGTTGTACAAGTTGCAGAATGAAAGTTGCACCACTTTGCAACTTTACACTACTTGCATCTGACAACTTTTCCCTCCACTGAAAAGTTATCACCATAGGAAAACACCTTTGAGATAGGAAAAACTGAGAGAGGTTTTTGTAGATGGTCTCAACATGATCCCATAGCCTTGAATGGAGAGTCTGTAAGCATCACGGTTTATGAGAAATAACCCTTCAAAGATGCTTCCTTTTATCACTTTAGACTCTTAAGGGAAACTAGTGGGCAATAGAGTTAAGTTCTTCACAAACTTGGTTTGAAGTAATTTCATTCTTTTTTGTGCATTTAAGAGAAATTTTGATTGGAGGTCGGTCTATGAGCCTTGTTCCAAGGGTTTGAGTGCATTTAAAATGGAGTTTTAAGCCTTCCACCCTAAAGTGATCTCTAAATAACTTCAAACACCTTAACTACCTCATTCTTATTCATTTGTTTTGCAAACAAGCATTTTCATTCTAAAAGGACGAGCTTTCATTTTTTCTTGTTGGATTGAAAGCGGACTGTGAAACAATTTTCTTTTTTCAAAAATTGTTCAACATCATTGAACTAAGAATTTATCACACATCTGTAGAGAAACAGAGGATTACTACAAACTTAAACACATTACACTTCGGTTCTCACTAACTTGATGTACTCTCCATCATCTCTCTTCTCTCATGTGGAGATTTAGAACTGCTTGGCCATGCCTTTGCATCATTAGGGAAGTTTTGCTCTTTTTGACAATGTCAAAAGCATGCCTACATACAGATTAGGCAAAATACCCTTCCTTTTAGATTAACAATGCATGGAAGATTCAAAAAGTATCCTTGATATTACAAAAAGGTATGTGTTGATACACTTCGCGTGAATAAGAAGACCCTAAAAGTGACCTCTAAATCACTTTAAACACCTTAACTACCTCATTCTTATTCATTTGTTTTGCAAACAAGCATTTTGATTCCAAGAGGCTGAGCTTTCATTTTTGCTTTCAAAGAAAAATCTTCCTATGCCACTGTTACACTGCATAGGTAAACCAAAATTTGTATTGTGGACCTATATTAAGCTACCACTCTCAAGACCAATGCAACAATGATACAAAAGAACGTTTGAGAGTGCAAGAAGACATCAAAATGGCTAGTGTACTAAAAAAATTCTTATGATTTTTGAAGAATGCTGATAACTCTACTCAGTTGTCTTCTTTTTTCAATATCATACAAATTGAACCCTGACATCAATAGACTCTGTCTATCAAGCTACCACAATTCAAGTTTCAACGATGAATATTTATCATGCATGTTTTAAATGACATTCAAGTTTATGGTGGTTTTTTTGTTTATATGATGTTATGTGATATTCTAATCCTAATTCATGCTTCTACACTGCATATATATATGTTTTCTCCATTGTTCGACCCCTACACAACAAGTAAATGGCTGCATAGCATGTGGAATCAGGAGAAAGCAGGACTAAGACCCCTTTAAAGTTTGTTTGAGTGCATTTAAAATGAAGTTTTAAGCCTTGCACCCTAAAAGTGACCTCTAAATAACTTCAAAAACCTTAACTACCTCATTCTTATTCATTTGTTTTTCAAACAAGAATTTTCATTCCAAGAGGTTGAGATTTCATTTTTTCTTGTTCGATTGAAAGCGGACCGTGACACAACTTTATTTTTTCAAAAATTGTTTAGCATCATTGAACTAAGAATTTATCACACATCTGTAGAGAAATAGAGGAGTACTACAAACTAAAACACATTACACTTCGGTTCTCATTGACTTGATGTACTCTCCAACATCTCTCTTCTCTCATGTGGAGAGTTAGAATTGCTCGGCTATGCCTTTGCATCATTAGGGAAGTTTTGCTCTTTTTGACAATGTCAAAAGCATGGTTGCATATAGATTAGGAAAAAGACCTTTCCTTTTAGATTAGTAATGCATGGAAGATTAAAAAATTATCCTTAATATTACAAAAAGGTATGTGTTTATACACTTCAAATGTGCAATCACCCTTTGGTTCTTTCAAAGAAAAATCTTCCTATGCCACTGTTACACTGCACAAGTAAATAATATTTTGTATTGTGGACCTATATTAAGCTACCACTCTCAAGACCAATGTAACAATGATACAAAATAACGTTTGAGACTGCAAGAAGACATCAAAATGGCTAGTGTACTAAAAAAATTCTTATGATTTCTGAAGAATGCTGATAACTCTACTCAGTTGGCTTCTTTTTTCAATATCATACAAATTGAACCCTGACATCAATAGACTCTATATATCAAGCTACCACAATTCAATTTTCAATGATGAATATTTATCATGCATGTTTTAAATGACATTCAAGTTTATGGTGGTTTTTTTTTTTGTATGATGTTATGTGATATTCTAATCCTAATTCATGCTTCTACGTTGCATATATATATATATATTATTTTTACATGTTTTCTCCATTGTTCGACCCCTACACCGCAAGTAAATGGCTGCATAGCGTGTGAAATGAGGGTGCAACAGGCCTGATACCCCTTTAAAGTTTGTTTGAGTGCTTTCTTTTCATTTTTTGTGAGTTTTGTGCCAAGTTTCCTCAAAGAAATGTGGTCTCATAGAATTCCATGACAAGCTAATGCAATTGATAGCTGCTCCTAGTTATCAGTTATGTAATGTGAAGTAATTGCATAACTGCTTAGGTTGACTTTGTAAAAACTATATTGTTATTGAAATTTTTTCATCTATCAACATCTAGTTGTTACTTATGTAATGTGAAGTAAAGCTTTGAGTTTGAAAGATGTGCAATGCAATGTAATCAACAATATGAATATAAACTACATAATATAACCATTCTTTTTATGCTATTGTACATTTATATTTAACCATTGCTCACTTGATTAAATTTTCAAAGAGTTTAATCATGCAAATGAGGAGGAAATTAAATTTCGATTGTCAACTTCTATATATCAAATTATCCAATAATCAAGTGTGTGTCCATATACAAAAATGGCATCAACACCAACTCAAACAAAGTTTTACAATATGTGGCATATGCCATCTCGGTATCTATTCAAAATTTACATGCCAAAATGTCTATCTCATCCTAAACTACTGGTGGATCATCAAAATGGAGCCTCTTTGAAGCACTCGTTGGCTCTGAAGGTAGTTGCACAAGAAAAAGTCAAACCACAATTGAGATTAGTTATACTAGATATAATTTAAAATCAAATAATTAACATAAAAATCAATATACATTGAATTGTAATTGAACTCTAAAATTGAAATCTTGATTACTTGAAATATATGTCTCTTCAAAGGGTCAGGAGTCCTAGAATAGGCCCCTCTCAAAGAACCAACCAAACCAACTTTTGTAATGTCAATCTATTTATGTGAACAAAAACATAAAATTGATCCAAGTTAGCATACAATTGTCGGTAATAGGAACATATTTACCACTTAGCACAAAATAAAATAAACACATACCTCTTTAGGCTGATCTTTTTCTTTATCTCCTTTAGGTGTTTTGACACCTCCTCTTTGAGGTGTTTCAAAACCTCCTCCTCCAGGTGTTCGAATACGTGCTCCTTTAGGTGTTGTGACACTTGTCAACAATGATGTATAGCTCACAACCTCCTGTACATAAAAATGACAAGTACATATGAAACTACCAATCTATGTCAATGTATGCATAATCAATAAAAGATCTTATAAATCTTAATTCAATCAAATTTGAGTTCAATTACTTTTCCCTTATCTAACATTGTGCCTCCATAGTCTGGAGAGTGCCTCTCCTCACTCGCACTAGGTGTTTCCTACAAGTAGAGAATAAGATAAACATATAAGTTAATATATAATTTCATTAATGACAATTCAAATGACAAGCAAGTATATACAGTAAAAAAATGTAAATGAGTGAGTGCAAAAATACATATTGTGTGCGTGTCGAGAGCAAATGAAATGGCCCTAAGCATGCTATTAGTCACCCATGTGAGATCCTCCTCAGACATTAACTGTTAAATAGACCATGTAAATAAATATTAGTATTTGATACTATCTCTTATTAATATTTATTTAAAAAAAAATGCAAGTTATGAATTTACACCTTAAATGTTACCTATGTAACTATTCCAATGTCCACCTCTCTAGTAGGAGAGGAATTTGTAGGGTGTGCTCCACTCCCCTGCGTGTGATCTCCTATAATCTCCACATCCTGGATGTCATAATCAGAAGTGTCTAATGGATGCTTAGCGGGCTGTACAATAGGACCCAAGCATATCTGGTGGCACATATTGCAAATATGTGGCACAAAAATATGTGGACCTGAGGAGGATGATGTAGCAGCACTGGATCCATCACCAACATCACCAAAATGTGGCTGAGCTATTGAAGAAGCATGGGAAACGAAAAGACCACTCAAAGAGTGAATGGCCTAGATAGTCTATGTGGCTACATCCTTCGTAATATCTGGATGTTGTACTGGAGGTGGTGGAGGAAGGGGAACATGTGGGTGCCTGACTACTCTAACCGCCTCTCGCCTATCCTGGGGCATACCTCCACCAACGCCCTGGAAGGGTTTAATGTCAAAGTAATTAACATGATGCCCTAACAAAAACTCAGCGTATAATTTTTTAATAAATTAAAAAGGTACATCAAGATTATTGTTGGGTGGTTTATCAAAAACCATACACCAACGATCCCAAAATTTATCTACTATGCCCCTATGTGTGCACCATTTTATAGAAAGTTTTGGTTTGTTAACATTAACTAGCAAACTAGTGCGGGTGCTAATAAATAAAGAGGCTATTTGGGATTTTGTTATTTGGAGATTTTTCACATCATCATAAGACAATCCAAATGCATAATATTCCCTCATGGTTTCTTGCCACGAATGAAAGGCATTATGTTGGGTGGAGAGGGTTTCTACATTTGTAATTATTTTTGTCAATGTGGTTGACATATGGGATAATCGAGGGATTTTATTATAAACATCACAAATTCCCCTCAATTGCTCCAATTTTTCACCAATTAAGTCTTCAATTGATGGTTGCGGAGGTGGTGGAGCATTTGGCATTTCTGCATTTTGATTCTTAGCTGGTGGATTTTCATTCTCAACTGGTGGAATTTGTGCATTCTCATTCTCAATAGCCATAATTCCTGATTAAAGTTAAAAACTAATTAATCTAATTAAAATTAGACAATATAAATGAAAATATTATAAAAATAGCCTAGTTTTTAAAAAAAATTAAAAAAACCCTACTTTTTAACAAAAATCTATAAAATTCTCTAATTTTTAATACAAATACATAAAAAACACTATTTTAAAATCAAAATTCATAAAAAACATTCATTTTTAATCAAAATCCATTCTAAACTCAATTTTTTCATAAAAATTCAATCAAAAACGCTATTTTGAAAAAAAATCCATAAAAACCTAATTGAAATTATACAAATCTAATTCAAAATTCAATCAAGGCAAAGAAAAATCTAAAATCTAACCTTTTCAAATCGGATATTGGCAAAATCGGATATCCGTTGTGTGAAGAACCTCCTCATTGTGCACCCGTAGGTTGTTTGTGACTGTGAAATGATTTTGACAACCTGAAATTTGTTTATATATACTTTTTTCAAATCAGATATTCGATCAAAATCGGATATCCGATATGGAAATTTAGGTTTGGTAATTGATTTGGAGGTGTGTACTGACACCCAAGCCACAAAAAAGTCAACTCAAAATTTTCGCGTTTTTGGGTCGATGAAAGACGTAATTTTTTCCTCATTGCCACTTTTTGGCCCATCATGATCCTGCACATACCCATAACCATACCATTTTCCCTTATGTTTTGGCCCCAATTTGATTAGAGTGACCTTTATGCAATAATAAGCATATACATGGTTCATTTTTAGTTAAGAGTAGGGATATGATCCAAGCCTTATCTATTTATATATGTACTCATTCACAAGGATCAATCACCATTGTGAATTTTTCCCTATTTGTACTAGGTTAGATCCATTATTGTGGCATTGGTCTTTATCATTTCTTCATCATTGAAATAACCCCCAAATTTTCAAAATTGAAATTTAAATATGGAGTGAAACTTATCTCTCTTTGTGACCATTATTTGCAAAACAAGGGTGTGAAAACATCACATGAGGTATCCTCTAGTTCATTTATCTATCTTATCCAATCATTGATACATATCTAGATCTCTTGCATCCAAGAAGTATCATTTACTATTCACATCCATTATTAGGAAAATTCATTAGGGTATTTGCATTGTATAAGAATTTAGAGTAACTTGCATGCTTGAGAGTGTTTGATGAATCATTTATCTAGTTCTTAAATAGGTATCCTTATATAGTGTGATATAAGGGAAGCAATTATCCATACCAAATGCAATCTATCACATACCAAAACTAGTTTTTATAAAGGAAAAGAATTATCTAACATTAACGCTAGATAATTTAAGTGACATGCTAAAAATTTTCATGCATTAAATCTACAAGCCTAGCTAAAACCTATGAGATATGTTATATTTGCACTTCTAGGATTGAATTTGTAGATGCAAACATGGGCCAAAGTGACAATGAGAGAATTTATTGGTTCCAAGGCAATAGTTTTATCTTCACCAACATTTATGTGCTATTGATGAATCACAATTTGTCATCTTCCACAATTTTTTAGCTTAGTCCATTTAATATTATATTCAATTTTTAAAACATTTAATTCATTTATATTTATTATTTATTTTTGAAACTCTTTAATCTAAGGTATACATTGAATACTAATGTTATTTATTTATTTATCTTAGATTTATGTAATAAAGATTTATTCTCCCTTTCACTTTGAAAGAGTTGTTTATTTTATTTTTGAGTGTTATAATTTTTCATAAATCTTGTAAAAGAAAACAAATCCTTATATTTTTAAAACAAAATTTTCATTTATCTTATTTAATCAAATACCATGATAGTTGATGTAGGAGCCATAATTATATACAATTTGTAACACTTTTTTTTTTCTTATAATAACTTGGGTTAGGCACACAAGATATACAAGCAAGTGGTGTTAGAATAATTAAAATTTGATAACAAAAATGTCATTGAATCCCATTATTATTTTTATCTCCACATAAAAACCTATCAATTTAACCACACATTTTATAATATACCAAAAAATAAGTATAGTAGTTTCCAACCTTAGATTTCATTCTGGATCCACATGTTGTTCTTCTCATTTTTCTTTTTTAGTACTAAAAATGGTCCCAAGGAGCAAATTATACAAGCCTCTAAAACTTGAGCACATATATACACAAAGATAGAGTTCATAGGCTATTACCCCCTTGATTAATCTCCATAAAAACATCCTCGATTTCAACACAACATTTAAAATCCACTACCATAACATTTTCAAAAGCTTCATTTTTTAAAAGAGTTATTTATTCTAGATATCTACTAATGTTTTTTTTTATTTATCTTAGATTTATATAAGATAGATTTATTCTCCCTTTCATTTTGAAAGAGTTATTTATTTGCTTTTCGAATGTTATAAATTCTCATAGATCTTTTGTAAGAAACATTTTTTTTCTTTTATTTTTAGAATAAAAAGTTTATTTCCTTTTAACTTACAATCAAATGCTATGATAATTGATGTAGGAGCCATAATTATATACAATTTCTAACAAATTAATTTTCTTCTTCTTTTAATAACTAGAGTTAGGAACCCAAGAGATAGAAGCAAGTAGTATTTTAAAGAATTAAAAATTGATAACAAAAAGGTCATTGAATCCCCATTATTATTTTTATCTCCACATAAACCTACTAAAACCACACCTTTTATAATATACCAAAAAAAAAGTATAGTGGTTTCCAACCCTATATTTTATTGCTTCCACATATTCTTCTTCCCATTTTTCTTTCTTAATACTAAAAATGGTCTCAAGGAACAAATTATGAAAGCCTCTAAAACTTGAGAACATATATACATAAAGATAGATTTTATAGGCTACTACCCCTCAATTAATCTACATAGAAACATCCTCAATTTCAACACAACATTTAATAACCACTACTATAGAATTCTCAAAAATCTTCAAATTAAGACACTTGACAACTTACCTTAATTAACTAGGAGAAGATGCAAGTGACTCAAAATTTTCTTGTTGTTGAAACCCTTTAATTTTTATAACCTCTTTAATATCCTCTATTAGCAAGTAAGATTAAGCAATAGAAGAATTCATTCCCATATAGTTGAGATTCTTGAAGATAGTGTTCCTTCCAATGGAGTAGTTAGGATCAAGAAGGATGTCCTACATTTCCTCCATAATATTAATGAATAGTTTGTCTTGCATCTCTTTTACTAGGTCATAATTTTTTATCATCTAGATCCTTTTAATAAAATTATCATAATTTTCTTAGAGAAATAATTAGCAATCTGAATATAGATACAATCACCACATTAAGAACCCTTCCTTTGACCCCTCAAAATCATAGATGAAAATTCTTATCTTCCTCCCTTTCCCCTCCTCATGAATCCAATGCCATATCTCTACCAATCTTCAACTCAAATATCTAGAGCAATTAAGAGGGGAAAGGAATAACCCATCATGTAGCTAATTTCTATAGTAATGAAAGTTTAATGCTATGACCCACATTATAAGAAGCCACTCTCTCATTGCTGTCAATACCATTATACACTGATAAACTAATTCCTTAGTACCAATTTTAAAGTCAAGTAGTTAAAACATTAGATTTTTATTGTGAATAACCAAATTCAAATCCTTAAAATAATATCTTAAGTTTTATATGATAGTTCTTTATCTTCCTCTATTCATCTTCTAATAATAAATTTTAAATTATTGTTTATTTATTAATACTTCTAAAAATAAGCTTTTTTATTACTTATAAATAAATATTGTAGATACTTCTTCCCTAAATTATTAGATAATTTAAATTATTTGATTATTGCCTAAAGTCACATTTCTTCTATTAATTAAATAATTTTAATTAATTAATTAATTAATTTCTTTCCTTTTATTCTTCCTTTTGATTAATTAAATATTACGAAACTAATGTCCCCTTCCTCTATAATTAAACACATTTTTATTTATTTAATTATTATAATTTCATACTATAATTAGATAATTATTTTAATTATTTAGCTATTCATTGCTTCTATAATTAATTTTTTTTTTTTTGCTAATTTGTCCTTTCCCCCATTTTTAAATTAAATTATTATTTAATTGAAAAGTCAACTTTCCCTTTCTTCTATAATTAAATATTGTTTTAAATTATTTAATTATTCACTTTCCCTCCTAAATTAAATAATTTTATAATTATTTAATTTAATCCAACAACCTCTTTTTCTTGCCAACCTCTTTATTTGTGTCATTCTTATCTCTTCACATCTCATTTAGTTTTCATCATTGATTGAATTATTTTATAATTTAATCTCAACCGCCCATTCTTAACCAAACCCTATCTTTACCCTAATTTTTCCCTAACCCTATTTCATTGTTTCTCAAGCAATCTTGGCCATTGATTTTTCATGTCATATTGGCTTTTAATCCTAGTCTTTCATTCAAATTTGGTTTTCTATAAAAGAGATCTCTCATTGTCATTTCAACCTTATTCTATTCAAGTGCTAATTCAACTACATGCTACTCAAGGAGACAAGTACAAACTTCAATATTTTGCTATCATTATCACTAGTCTTATTGTGCATACTCAAAATATGAGGGCAAGCAAGCAAGCATTAAAGGTAAATCAACCATGGCATAGAGATATTGGTAATATTGCTTCAAATTTTATGTTTCTATGTTCATTTGTACTTCATTGTCAGTTTAGGAACTCTAGGGTTTGAATTTTGTTGATTCATGCCTTTTACCTTAATTTTACCCTATTCTACAAATATTAATATCAATTAACTCATACACTCATTTAAACTATATTTATACAATATAAACAAATATAAAAAAACACTTCTACTAACCATTGATTTCTAATGATCTATTCAATAATTTGAATGCATATTTCCTCATATTTATTAATTAATTGAAGTTCAGAATACAACATGATTTTAACTTTGGTAAATACAATCAAATGTACATCCTCACTACTCGATAGATGTTACCGAAGTTACCTTATAGCTACTAGACCATATATTTCTTATGCAGTAAGTCTTGTTTCCAGATTTATGACGGATCCACATAACAATCACGAGTGACAAAATGAATACCTACTTCAATACATCCAAGGCACAGTGGATCATGGTATTCATTATGCAACAAAGAATTTGGAACTAAATTGGATTTTCGGATTCAGATTGGGCTGGCTCAATAGATGATCAAAAATCAAAATTTGGGTACTGTTTTAACCTTGGCAGTGGCATTATAACTTGAAGTTTGAAGAAGCAATGGATGGTTTTCCTTTCTACAGAGGAGGCAGAGTATATAGCGGCAACATCAGCGGGTTTAGTTACAAAGGATTTTTGGAAAATTTGCAGCGGCAATGCAATTCTTCCACTACTGTACATTGTGATAACAAGAGAACCATTCAAATAACAAAGGATCCTATTCTTCATGCAAGAACAAAGCATGTAAAAAATTAGTCATCACTTCATTAAACATTTGATACATCAAGGAGAGGTGTAATTACAGTTCTGTAGGACAGAGAATCGGTTGGCAGATATTTTTATGAAGGCAATTCCAAGGAGATTATTTTACTGGGAAAGCAATTAGGAATAGATTTATTAAGCAATTAAGGAAATGTTGAGAAAAATAATGTTTGAATTATGGTTTGAGAAAAATAAGGCTACAACTATACTGTTTTGATTGTAGTTCTGTTTGATTACAGTTAGATTATTCCACTTTGTTTTTCTGCTGTGGGCTAAACATTTGTAATGAATATCAATTTAATTTCTAAATTAATATCAAGCTTGATTTGTACAAATTTTGCGCCCAAAATTTGTGAAATCCCGACTGAATTAAACTAGATTGAACTGCCCCTTCGAAAGGATTAGATTCATTTTTATAGCACAAAAGTAGGCGACAAAAATAATATGTAAAAATAAGGGTCAGTGATAGCGATGGTAGATATGGTCTGTGCTGCTGAGCAGATAAATTTACCCTTTTTTTTGTTTAATTTTTCTAACAGACATTACTAACTGAAACAGATTGCACCCTTTTTATTGCTGAAATCAAAACACATTTAAGTATGTTCATCTGTGTGTTTCTTTGGAATTTGTTTCTTTCTGTCACATTCCTAGAGAATGGAATGGGGTTGCGGATTGTTTGGCTAAATGGGCTTCTGATCATTTGCAAAATTGGAATATTGTGGAAAGGGGTCAATTACCCCCGGATTTGTCTCAACAATTGGACCACTTAGTGGGGATTGACAGTTGACAGGGGTATGTAATGCCCCTGCCCTGTACTGCTATATTTTGATTTGAATAAATTTTTACCCCTCTTCTAATTAAAAAAAGTATGTTAAAAATATTTCTAAATTTGAATGCATGAAATTCATCAACTTTTCAAACAATTGTTGTAGACTATGTCTTTAGATTAAATATATTTTTAAAACTGTGTGTCAAGTAAATGGCAGAGGTGTCACATAAAAGTGTATTATTCAGACAACAACTTGTGGACATAAACATAGGTATTTGAGCTCATGCATGTTAGAGGATTATTACAGCACCAAATAAAGATCTTGTGCCCATTTGCAGCTATCAAATAAAAATGAATATTTCTGATTCTTATCCAAAAACAGATAATAAATTCTGGTAGTCTATGGCAAACAGCCGCATGACTAACTAGAACGATATATAACTTTTTTGCACAGAAGACCACCGATTCATTTATCAATGGCAAGCAAGTAACGCTTCAACAAAATCTTCTAAAACAAACTTCCATTCAAGGTCACCTCCATGGACTTGGAGCAGAAAGCATCTGAAAGCTCTATAGTTCCTGATTCACTCGTCTCAAATGAAAGAGGAAGAGCAGAGGCCGCAAGGGGAGCTTCCCCCTCAAGTATCTGAACTACTTGTCTCATAACAGGTCTTGCTTCTGGTCGAGGATTAGAATAGAGGAGTCCCAATTTGAGCACCGTCTCCATCTCATCTCCATCAAAATCACCACCAAGCTTTGCATCGGCGGCATCCATGAGCCTATCACTGGCATAGAACTCCCTCACCCAATCCAACAAAATTATTTGAGATGGATCCAAAAAAGCATCTACAGGGCGCCTTCCACAAGCAACCTCCAACAACAAAACGCCAAAGCTGAATACATCCGTGCTACTAGTGGCCTTTCCTGTGGACACCAGTTCTGGTGCGATGTAGCCAGGCGTTCCGGCCACATGAGTGGTTGAGGAGTTCTCATCATGCCTATACAAACGAGCAAGCCCAAAATCTCCCAGCTTTCCACTAAGTTCAGAGTCCAACAAAACGTTGGAAGATTTGATGTCTCTCTGCACCACCCTTTGCTCCCATCCTTCGTGAAGATACAACAATCCTGCACCCACGTCCCTCAGAATTGAGTGCCTTTGAGACCATCCTAGAACTCGAGAAGGATTCCCAAATATCATCTTATCCAGGCTTCCATTTAGCATGAAGTCATACACTATGAACAACTTTTTCCCCCGTATGCAGTACCCTCTGATTTGTGCCAGATTCCGGTGCTGGAGACGACCAAGACTTGAAATCTCTGCTATGAATTCCTTCACTCCTTTAGTGGTCTCTCGAAAGATAGCTTTCATAGCAACTTCGAGGCCATTACTAGGAAGGATTCCTCTGTAAACCTTGCCAAAACCTCCACTTCCTAAGACTTGCTTCTCTCCGAAATTTTTGGTTGCAATGGCCAAGTCTTTGTAGCTTATTCTATGAGGCTAATAATCTAGTTCCCACTCTTCAATGTCGTCTCTGCTTCTCTTTCTTTTAAACCACACAATTGCAACCATGAGTACCAGGAAACTAACGGAAGCTGCTATTACGCCGAGTATTAGACCAGATTTTGAGTTATTGGAATGGGATTCTATGGTTGTCAAGATTGGAAGAATAGATGCATTCAAGGCCGGTGCCGTTCCATTTGTAGTGAAGCTCCAGGCGAGGATGTAATGTTCTTGCACGAATTTTCCAGTAGCTGCTACAAAACCAACATACATTTCATCCTCGAGAATGTCAGACAGACTCATATTTTTCTTAGAAATCAGGGGCGTCTCGGGGCAAAGCGATCCAGCCAGTGCTATTGTAACATTGAGCTGTTCTTGAGGATGATCATAGTCAATCCATGCTTGAATGTTCTGTCTCTCGTTGAGATCTAATTGCAGGAACTTCTTATCATCCCAGTAACTTGCAGACTTCGACTCTACAAAATGGAGAGAGTTGAGATTTATTCCTACGTGATTGTCATCGATGTCGTCGAATTCTGCGTTCCGATATACGTCAAATTCGACAGTAAACAGATGATTGTAAGGCTATCCCATGCTTGTGAAATTGAACAAACCAAGGTATGAACCTGGTAGGCCTCCTTCATGTGTTTTGTTTGGTGATATGATAAATGACAGTCCTTCCACGCACTGCGAAGGGTCTGGAGGAGCCATGGCGAATATGAAACTAGTGCTGAATGATAGAGTTGCATTCTTTGACCCGCGCTCTTTCATACCCACAGGTTCTGAATATAAAACACTACTTGTAATGTATTCTGATTGATTAGTGAGGCGGATGCCTATAAAATCGGGTTGCGTTATGGCGTTCCCATTCAAATACAAGGTCGACAAGTTTCCACTTGTTAAACCACTCAGTCTGGGAAAGACAAAGGTTGATTGTGCTCGAGGACACAGCCATGGATGGAGTAGGAGGTACAATACAATGACGACATGTATGCCTACCATTGATTCTTTAGGAACTCAGGATAAAGAACAAATAGCTTAACTTAGAGAGATGAAAACCTCTCTTGTAAGAGCATTAACTCCATAGAGCTGCTCTTGTCCTAAACACTCAATGAGTTGACCAGTTGTAAGCGGTGGTCAATATATTAATTGTGTAGGTAGAGAGTTAATAGTTGCAGTTGTGTTTGAGTTGATCATATCTCTAAGTTGTGGTCAATACATCAATTGTGTTGGTAGAGAGTTAGTAGTTACAGCTGTCTATGAGTTGACCCTATCGTAAGTTGTTGTCAATACATTAATTATGTAGGTAGAGAGTTAATAATTGCAGCTGTCTTGAGTTTACCATGTCTCTAAGTTGTGGTCAATACATCAATTGTGTAGGTAGAAAGTTAATAGTTGCAATTGCCAATAAGTTGACCCTCTTGTAAGATGTGGTCAATACATTAATTGTGTAGGTAGAGAGTCAATAGTTGCAACTTTTTTGAGTTGACCTTGTCTATAAGTTGTGGTCAATACATTGATTGTGTAGGTAGAGAGTTAATAGTTGCAACTGTCCTTGAGCTTGTTAATGATATAGCAGCATCAGTCGTTCCTTCTAGCTCAGCCCTATTGAGAAAACATAAATTAAATGATAGCCGTTGGCTATTTAATTTATATTCGTTGTTTTTGTATTATCTACATTTTATATTATGGCCGACATGAGAAGATACAAATTCATCTTGATCTTTTATTAGAAGACATTTAATATTTATTGAGGCCGACTTTCATTAAAGAAGAGACGCGATTTATTGAAGGCCGACATGTAGGATTTGAAGAGATGTGTCTCTCCCATTCATTTGTATATATTCACCTTGGTTCGTCCATTGTAATCATCCAGATCAGTTCGATTATTCACATAAGTTCTGTGTCATCAAGTGCGAATATATTAATCAAGTGCGAACATATTGATCAAAGTGCGAATACAAGATACAGTGTGAACAGATGCAATGCTAATACATTACTCAGTGCGAACTTCATACAGTGTGGAGATCATACAGATTGAAGACTATCTAGTGCAAAGTATCATGCCAGTGCGAACTCCTTACAACAGGTTGTGGACCATTAGAGATTGTGAATATTGCCAGATTTGTGCTCAGTCAATTACGGATATTGCCAGGTGCGATTTGGCAGGCTGTTATTTGTTGTTCCATATTGACAGGTGCTGCATATTGGTCTTGTGTTAGACCTCATTGTAAAGTGAAATGTTGTTGTGATCCTAAGAATTTTATCCTACTCTAGTGTGCAAAATAACTCAAAAATGCAAGTGATAAAAGACTAAGGACACTTCAAGATTAGCCTAAAGAGTGATAAAACAAGAAGGAAAATGGACAAAACAAGATACAAACGATTTCAACTTCCTTGTTGTTGATGTCTCCTTGATTGGCCCTTGCTTGGGATGATTTTGTGTGCTCCTTAGATGATTTCTTGAGTGGCTAAATACAAGATGAATATCCAAAATGATCAAAAGGATGGCTAGATGATAGTGGATGAGTGAGAATGCAAATTGGCAGCATGTAGTTATCAAATGGCTAAGTGTTGAAAATGCCCTTGAGGAGGGGGTATTTATAGGAGAATTTGAATTCTCTAGAGAATTCAACGGTCAAGATGCATCCAACAAGGCCAAGATGAAGGGCTATGGTGGGTTGAGAACCCACAAGCCCTCACATCTTGACATGTGGATGGTGAAATGGCCAAGAGAAGATGAAGTGTAAGTGAGGTGTCAAAAAGGTACATGAGGTGGAGGAAGGACAAGCACCTTGGGGAGTGAAAGGAACATTTGAGGAATTTTGGAACTCCTCAAAAATCTACATGGGAAAAGGAAAGGCGGTTGGGGATATAAAAATTCACATTCCTAGGAGGATCTAGAGGATAAAAGGTGGGCTCCAAAAATGTGGGACTTGGTCACATGTGGAGATTGTGACAAGTCCAAGGTTCTAGAAGCCTTGGAAGGATTCCTTGTCCCCAAGTGGGAGTGAAAGGAACATTTGAGAAATTTTGGAACTCCTCAAAAATATACATGGGAAAAGGAAAGGTGGTTGGGGATATAAAAATTCACATTCCTAGGAGGATCTAGAGGATAAAAGGTGGGATCCAAAAATGTGGGACTTGGTCACATGTGGAGATTGTGACAAGTCCAAGGTTCTAGAAGCCTTGGAAGGATGGAATGTGAATTAAAAATTCATATATAAAGGAGGGGAATCTAGGATAAATAAATGTAAATTAAAAATTCACATGGGAAAGGGGGTCAATGCCAAAAGAAGGTAAATGCAAAGGTTGGCTAAAAAGTGGTGCTAAATCTGGCTAATGACCTTAGTTAAAGTTGTGCAAATATTGGATTAGGCTAATTAATGGAAGATTAGAGGCAAGTGGCAAATGTAGTAGGATGTGACATTAATCTTTGATTAAGAGGATGCACATCATAATCATGAATTAATTAAATTAATTCAGATTAGGGCAAGGTTATGGAGGATGTGACAAGGAGGGAGAAAGTGAGGAATTTTAAATTGATTTTTAAATCAAAAGGGAAAAAATGACTAAATTAAATAAATTAGTGTATTTATTTAATTTAGAGAGAAAGAAGGTGAAAGATAAAACATTTAATTATTAAATCAAATACTTCACAGATATGAGATAAAAGGTATAATATTAATTTAATAAATTAATATTAATACGATAGATGGAAAGGCAGTAAATTTAATCATATGGAAGTGATTAAATTTAGATGTCTACAGTTGTCACTGATATTATAAATAAAAGAGAGATTTTTGTTGCTAGGTTTTTCTCCCTCAAGTGGAGGGTTTTCCCAGGGTATCTGCTGTGTTATTTTGTCTGATTTTTGAATTATTTTCTGTGCATTTAATCTGTTCACTTAAATTTAACATGGTATCAGAGCGGGTTTGAGGATCGTGATCAAATTATTGCATTCAACTTATCATATTTGTTCATTTTGTCAAGATGGTGTATGATTTGAAGGTTGAGATTCAAGTGAATATTTGCCCTATTCAGCTTTATCAAGCAGTGCACCTTCTGACACCAACACTTGGATGATAGACAATGGTGCCTCTCGTCACATTACCAGCTTCAAGGAGCACTTATCGAGTTTGGTGGAAAAGGAGTCTTTTGAACAAGTCATCATTAGAGATGATGCTAGCTACTCCGTAAAAGGAATTGGGACCTCCAAAATTCATTTGGATTTCGGCATATCGCTTCAATTGGGTAATGTTCTTTATGTTCCCAGAATCAGGGTATGTGCAGGATCATGATGGGCCAAACAGGCCCTTAAGTGGCAATGAAAATTCAGAAAAATCAGAGTTAGGCAACTTGACATAAAAATTTGAATAAAAAACATGTAAGAATAGAATCCTGGAAATTGAATGTAGTTTCTGAACTACTAGGTTAATTTTTAAAAAAATAAAATCTTATTTGGTGAAAATTTGAAATTTCAATGCAAGATATTTAAATTTTAGGAAAAATAAGAAGTAGGTGTCTCTGTTTGACCACCCTAACCATAATAATAAAATGATAATATTTTTAAGTGAGATTTTAGATTTAAGTAGAGGACTCATGTCCAAATGTGACACATATTTTTTTGTAATTTTTTTCCAAGTGAATAATTAATTATGAATTTTTTATTACAACTTTTAAAAAATATAAAAAATCGTATGTCTGACCACCTTAACTTGGTTAAAACCTCATAAAATTCAATTTTTTTTTTTAATCCTATA